>JAKKPZ010000019.1:0-600000 GCA_022814885.1 Ditylenchus destructor | reverse complement strand
TTTAGACAGACCATACTTGGAAATGCTAGCGCATAAAAATAAATTCATCAACCGACTCCCAAAATTCAGCAAACATTTCCCATTTTGGAACCTTTCTACCTTGTAACATTCTCAGAAGATAAGGTTTTGTGACAATTGTTTCTGTATTTACATCAGTATTGAAATATGCAAAAAGTGCCAACCTGGAGAGGACTCAGCCGACTTTTTATCAGATAATGGTGGATGAAGAGACGCGTGTCGAATAAGCATGTTGTAGGTTGCTCCAGCGGCTGAAGAGCCCATTTTTGGTTTGGCCGAACAAGACTCAGAGTATAAAATAGTATAACAGACTGAAAGAATTTTATGAACTGACTGGAACTGAAAACAAAATTTAACATAACTCTAACTAATAATTTTTATATTAACGGCATTTTAAAATCTAATAAGGAATAAAATAAAAAATTATTCCTCATTTTTTCATTGGTTCTGAAATAAGTGAGGAATATGTCGAAACTTATTAAAATGCAAACGAAAAAGGGCTGATTTATAATGAGTGTAAGTTTTCAAAATCGTCCTAAAATTTATTATCGTTGATATGTGCGCTAAAAATGATTCAGTTCTATAATAAATTTGCAATAAATTATTCATAAAGTAAATATATGTAAAGGATTTCACACAACCTTTTGCGCTGTTTCAAGCCATGGCATGGTCAAACATATCCAATAGCCCGCAAGTTAAAATAAAATTATCCGAGCCAGCGGAGTCCCGTTGTATATTCATATAATAATCGAATTAATCGCCGTGAATCAAGACAAATAATAAGCAAAGGCAAAAATATCCAGCGAAGCAGTTTAGCACATGGGTCCCGCAAATCCGCAAAGGCACTTCTTTGTTCACTGCTCGGTAATAAAAGAGAGCAACGAGTGATAAACCGTAAAATATTAGGAAAGTACTTGGTAAAAACCTTTAATAATGCAAATTTTAATATTAGGAGAAACGATAAGTAAATAGCAGTTTGGTATATACCGCGGACACTTTGTTACCAAACCAATATGTTTAACAAATAAATACTGTGACTTCAAACCTTTAAATGACAGAGAAAAAGCGAATCAGGGATTTTTTCAGCAGAGGCGAAACAGGGTCAGTATTAATCCTTTTTCACGACCTACAGTAATTTTCGGAACAGGAATTTTTACCAAATTTAAGAAAGCGATTTCCGAAAAACCGTAGCTTAGAAATGAGAATCTATAAGTTATCGTTTGTTTCTGTTCCGTAGAACATAGTTTCAGCCGTAACAGACGTTATTTGGACATTTTGTCGCATGTTTATACTATAGGTCGCACTTGCGCTTAAAATATTGAAATATTTCCCAAATTAAAAAAATTAACGCAAAAGTATTCATCAAAATTGCCATTCTAAAAATTTTTGTTACATATCGAAATTTCACGAGAATTTCCGGCGGGCTTTGGAAGGTGGTTTGAGTCAATATGATGAAACCCCTCCAAAGTAAATCGACCTTGCTGAATCCAAATCCGGGATCCGATTTGCACTTTTATGTTTGATTTTTGAACTTTTCTCTTTAAATTCGAGATTTTTGCAATTTTTAAAGAGAAAAGTTCAAAAATTAAAGATCAAATCTGATCCCGGATTTGGATTCAGCGGGGTCGATTTACTTTGGAGGAGTTTCATCATATTGACTCAAACCCCCTTTCTTCCTCCTTTGTGCTCCTCAAACAATAATTCGATATTTAAACGCTCATTTGTGATTATATAACAATGCGAGGTCAATGATGATTTCTCATTCATAAACCAACGAATAAAAGCAATATCTGGAAATTACAGAAACTTCCAGTCAGAAAAAGCAACAAATCTATAAAGGGTCCTCCAAAAGGGAAGTCAATAGTGTGTCACTCACAAGCCTTTTGGCCTCGAGAAGAGGATTCATGTCGCAGTCATAAATATAAGGAGATAACAACAAATTGAAACAATACTGAGTTTAAATCCCAAGCCGCTGTGCTCTTTGTCTCAATCCCGATTTGAGTGGGGACAAGAGGTCATATCCCTTTAAAGGGACATGTCCCTTTATGTCCCCTCGAGGGAGAGCACCTCAGGCGAGAATAACTCCGGCAGCAGCAGCGTAACTCCTTTAAGTGTATGTACTTGCAACAACGAATCCTGAAGTATAAAAATTTGAAGGGCGGGCTTAAAACGAAACATGAGTATGTGTGAACTTTTTACTTCATGTAATTTGTGAAGCGATAATTATACAAGAAATTAAAGTGAATATGACATTAAATTCATAAAAATTTAATGACATCAGGTGTGAAACAACCGAAACAGATTAAAAGTGAATTTTATTAAAGATGAACACATAAATATTCGCAAAATAACAAGATAGATAATACAATGTCAAAACTTAAATGAGATTAGTCACCCATTTCTTGATCATCTTTCGATTTTTCCTTGTCTTCTTCTTCTGTTTCATTTTCGTCGACATCGTCAATATCGATCTCCTCTGGATTATCTGTGCGCGCTTGTCTCGTGATTCTACTTTCACCTCGAACAAACGAGATTCGTGTGTCGTCGCCAGCGCCTAAGGCCAACTTCTTGGCAGCCATTGCTTCGTCCTGTACTATTTGCTGGGCGTGCTATCTACTGCGCTCAATTCACCGGCCATTTCCGCCTTGCCACCGAGAGTTGCCAACATTTGCGCACTTATATTGTTCACGTTTGTGTTGTATGGGGCTGAAAATATACTGTACATTATAAATAACGGCGAAATTGACTTGTAAGTTTTGGATGGTGAATTACATTGAAGAATTTAGCTTAAATCCGATATATAATGAGCACCAAGTGGTACAACAAAAGTTCGTTATGTCGAAGGGTTTCCGACTTTCAAGGGAAAGTTGATGAAAGTATTATTCTTTGCTAAGATATCGTATGTAAAAATTTTTTATATGTTATGTGCAAAGCTCGGAATCGTAAAATTTGCAGAATGTACGTATAACGCTCGTAATTTTAGATTGTACAAGTCTAAAATTGGCTATTTCGCTTCGAAATTGGCTATTGTTTCTCTAGTACGAGAGTGTGTACTATAGCTGGAGCTTTAGGCGATAGGCATACTGAAGTTTGTACCGCCTAAGAAGGCTGCTTGTTAGACCGAAGTTTAAACTTTAGTATGCCACAAGAGTAAGCAAGGCCTTCGCCCAGGTGGTTTTGGAGGGCCGACGTGTGATCAGTGACTGTGCTAAATCCTAGATTTTCCTGATTTCCGGAAGCCGATTTACGGGGTAACCGCGAGCCTGATATCCGGGAGCGGGTAAGACCCAGAGAATTGTTTTCGTGGGTCAGATTCTGTTCGTGGTCCAGTTTTTCCTCCGCTTTAGGTCAGAGTGGATATATGGTTGTTCGGCTAAAACCCCAGCTATAATACACAGTCTCGTACTAGAGAAACAATAGCCAATTTCGCACTTTGTACGGCAAAATTGTGCAAATGATTACCAGCTTTGTACGTATCTTTTGTAAATATTTCTTCTCTATATTTCTCAATACATACAGTCTGCAGGGTTTCGAGATTTGTACATGACACATACATGCAGGCAAGGCAGTGGCGCACCCAGAAACTCTGTGCTCTGATTTGGTCTCTTCTACACTGCGTGCTATTTCTTTGTTAAAGCCAAAAAAAGCGGGGCATCGGCAGACACAGCAGTGGTTAATCATAGCTTAGAAAAGAAGGTAAAGAAATTTCTAGAGCTTTTTTCGCTTTTGTATAATTATCTATGTTTATCATTGTTGTGTCTGACGGTGTCCCGCTTTTTTGGCTTTAACAAAGAAATAGCACGCAGTGTAGAAGAGACTAAAGCAGAGCACAGAGTTTCTGGGTGCGCCACTGAGGCAAGGATCTATTTCTATTATAGCAATCTTACTAAAATATATCATTTACTTACAAAAATAATGTCGCTAGAATATTTCTTCTTTGATACATCACTGACGTCCACTTCCATAGAGAGAGCCATGGTCCGATATGAGTTGACGAGCTAAGGGGGGGGGCTCCCTTCGGGAGCCAAGTTCTTAGCCGCCTATATCAGTAAGGGTGCGGTCGACAGTCGCGGCCTTCGGCCGCTCAGCGGGGCGTGCATGGTCAGAAAACGGATACCCGCAACAAAAACGGAGCCCGGATTCGGATTCAGCACCATCGAAAACCCCCGGGTGCAAAAAATCAGCCGTGTATATGCTTCGGTTAAAAAATGCCCATTTTTACCAAAATGGCACTTTTTGGGCAAAAAAAGACACTTTTTTGAGACCTGCGTTAAAATTTTTTTACAAATTCCTTCTCAGCATCTACAGGGGAGCATTTTGACATATCATGCTCCTCAAAAGGAGCGGAACACAGAAATTTGATATCATGGGACGGACGTACAGCATTCAAATACTATATAGGATAGCCTAAAATCATAATTCAACAAATAAATATGTTTATTTGAAGCGAAATTTCAAACTTGAACTAATTTGTGTGAAGGGGTTCAGTTAGAAAAACTAATTGAAAATAATAACATGTAAATATGTGTAATTGATTGCACAGTTGCGCAAGGAAAATTGAAAAACACTAAAAGATAGAGCAGCTTTGCTGTAGAACAAATAACCTTTCAGAGATTTGCCGCATTCACCAGTTCAAATAGGCGATCCGTCCGTTTTAATCATTTTCGCAATTTTGTTTTTGGCGCTAATTCGAAGCATCTTTTTCAAATGGTGGTCGTTATGATTTCGTTTGGTGTACAAAAATCTCAAAACCGCTTATGTTACCGTTGTTTTGTCGTTTTTGTTTCGACAAATTATTGGTAATAATAATGGTAACAATAGTTCTTAAAATTGTTTCTGTAAGGAAGGTAATTACGTGCTTTTTTGCATGTTCTTAATCAGGAGCAAATTTTTGAAGACAAATATTTACTATAGGTAAATATCTGTTCAGAGCATCTTTAGTGCTTTCCCAATATCATGTTTCTGGTAAACATTTTTTTATCTTGTGAATCCTATTTGTGTCGATTGAAAGAAATTAGTTAATACGAGGAAATACAAAATCACAAATAGATGTAATTTGTCGCAAATTGTACAAATTATTCGTTCAGATCGTAAACTTACGGCATGGATCGCCTTAGGGATGTTCGAAGAAGTGATATTGTTGAAGAATATAAACAGGATAGAGAAAGTTATGGATCGAATGATGGACGCAAACGCTCTACTTCTGAGCTATCGTCAGACGAGGATGGACGAACAGATATCGGGACGAGTTCACCACCGACAAAAATGTCTCGCACAGGTCTGTTATATGCATTTGTAGAGTTTTGTTAACCTAGGCAAGGGTTTTCGGTGTCTACAGGCATAAAAGTATGTATCTATGTAAGGAATATTATTTTAGAAGACGCTGGTACGAGCGTATCATCTGGGATTGGATGGAACCTCATGAGGAAGTCTGGATACAAAGAAGGAGCCGGTTTGGGACGGTCAGAAGTAACAGAAGCACTTTATTTATGTAAACTGTTTTAAATAAATAATTACTATTTAGCAAGGACGTGTTGCACCTGTTGAAGCATTCAATCAACCTGGACGAATTGGGTAAGAGTCTAACTTAGCCCTTAAATTCGCATGCGGAAATTATATCATAGACCTATGAACACAAAGAAAAATTGTACATCACCATGTATTTCTCGGCGAAAACACATCTCTTTGTTCGCATTTATTTAAATAAGTTTAGTTTGGGACACGAGGCTGCAAAAGTGTTAGCACCAAACGAGGATATTGACATTGATACAACATCGGAAATAAAAACGATCGAAGAGAAGCCACTATGGCTAGCATGCTCCGTTGAAGCTCGAGAGGAAGTGAGACTGAAGTTGAACACATCATGGATAGTTGAAAGCAAGGTGTGTTTTTGTAATATTTCACACAACTAACATAAATCTTACAGCTGCCCTTTTATATGACTTTTGATATTGCGCATTAGTAAGCAACAAAATATTATAAACTCAATATATTTGCACTTTTTCCAGTAAAAAACAATTTTGGCAACGCTTTCGTCATAGTGGTAAACCGGTAAATACCGGGAGTTCAGGTTTCAGAAGGGTGAAAAAACAAGAGGGGAGGACCAAAGGAAAATTAATTAGTGGCATCGCGGAGAGAAAAGGAACCAAAGAATATAGTTGTGTTCCTAATTTTTGGCAAACAAGCTTAATATTTCAAAAATTTTTCGCCTGCGTCGCTTTTTTCCTCGAATTTTCCGGAATAATCGCCGTTTGAAATTTGCTTAATTGTTACTTATAATTTCTATTCATCCAGAATAAAAATATTGGCATTACAGATTCGATGCCAAATTAAAAAATTTGAAAAAAATGCACCCCTAAGAATGCACTTGGAAAAAAATTAGCGGGGGTTGAAAAATGGCCAAAATACGGCACTGAACGCTTGTCCGATTTTCGCTTTGTATAGGTGGCGTATTTTGGCTCAACAAAAATGCTAGGTCAAGATCGGCTCTACATGGTTCGGTATAATCCGGATCTCTAAGCAACCTCCTAGTCCTCCATTCCCTAATTACATTGCGGGAACATCATTTTCCACTTCGACAAAACTGTTCAATATTATCTTTTGAAACACTAGAAGTGCCAATTATGAACGAGAAGTCAAGGCCAGTAAAATCGATAAAAGTTGCAAAACTGCCGAATTTGCCTACTTCTGGCCATAACCGGTATTTGAATAAGTGTCCCACTTACTAAAAACAATCGAAAATTTAAGTTCAAAGCAAAACTTACTCTACTTCAAGAGTTTGAAAATATAGCATAAAGCACAATAAGTATTGTTAAAGAGAATGCCTGGGACACATAAAAACGAATTTTTTTAGGGAAAACGAATTTTATTAAATTTTATTTGCTGTTGTCCCATTTTTATGGCCAAATATTTATAATTTTAGTGTAATTAGGATAATTCTAATAGTGGCTTCCTCAAATTCTGGTATTAATATTGCTATGTATTTTATAGCCAAAGAAGATAATCGATGACGAAGACCGCTATTGTAGTCGAGAAGTTATTTCCGAAATGCTGGAATGCAAAAATGTTTTTGACCACTTTGACAACAGAACTCTTAACGAGGCGAGAGCTAGAGCGAATCCTTATGAGACGGTTAAAGCTGGATTCTTTCAAAACAGGTAAATAAAATAAATGAATCTTTCTGTTAATTGTTTCAATTTGATTTTAGAAGAGGTTTGAAATAATTTTGAGAGGAAACAACACCAAAAACATTCAAATACCGAATAGAACGCATTTTACTTTATTTTTACTCTCATTTAAAACTGGTGAATTGGCCAGTGTTTCTGGAAACGTCTAACTTTTTTTGACAATAATTACTGATAAGGTGATTTTTTCGAGCTTACGTAAAATAGTGATTTTTATTAATTAATCACGATATGCTTTTCAATTGTTAATATTAACAACACATACCGTGTTGTGTTAATTATATATTAGTATACTACTAGTAAAACTACTTTTTGCTCCTAATTTTCAGTGAAAATTGGTTTGTATTAGTAAAACCATTCCAAGTTTTTACTTGTTTCAATTTCAGTTTAAAATAGTTTTTACTGCAAATCAATTTTACTGCGACATATACAGGGTGATCAGTTTAAATTGCACACACACACGTATATAATTTGATTATTTTTCTCAGGGCGGCAATGAAAACAGCAAATTTGGACAAAATCTTTGACTGGCGTTTGAGTCGCGACTTTGATGAGAAAAGACGACTCATGAAAAATCCTCTTACTTCGGACCAGGATCGCGAAAATGTTGATCGAGAGAGCTCACTTTTCTATTTTGCCGATGTTTGCGCCGGCCCAGGTGGATTTAGCGAATACATGCTCTGGAGAAAAGCATTTTACAACGCAAAGGGCTTTGGGTTCACTCTGAAAAGTATGTTTTGTTATTATTTGATATTAATAAATTAGGAAGACATTGTTACTAATATCAATGCCCTTATCGGTCTGGATACTTTGCTTGGAATTCGTTTCTTTATGGAAAAAATTTTGGAAATATATTTGTTTTTTATAATAATTACAATAATTTATCGGACTATAGCTTGGCTTAACTTTATATACAATTTTAGATAAGGACGACTTCAAGTTATTTAAGTTCAAAGCAGCCCCTCCGGAATATTTTGAAACATATTATGGAGAAAAAGGAGACGGCAATGTATTTGTTGGCATAATAATTTTATTTACTGTTTTTTCAACGATTTAGGTAATGGACCCGAATAATCTATCGTAGGTTAGGTTTGAATTACATTTACTGAATCTTCATGTTTTAGATCTCTAGAGAATTTTGTTAAAGAGCGTTGCCAGGGTACGGGTGGAGTGCATTTGGTCATGTGCGATGGTGGATTCTCTGTTGAAGGTCAAGAGAATATCCAAGAAATTCTGTCCAAGCGTCTGTATCTTTGTCAGTTCATCGTGGGTAAGAAATTGTTTATTTTAAACGATAGTAATAAAAAAGACATTATATAACCGGCTTGTAACAGTGTACTTGTAATTTCTTGCATAGATTTAGGCATCCTGTAATCGACCTTATAACAGTATTTAACGTTTTTAACCTATTAAAGTGGAATTTACAAAAGGCATCTATAGAATATGTCACACCTATAGAACATAGCCATTTCGATAATGGTCGTGCAGTCGGGTTATTTGCAATATTTAGTGATAACTAACGCCAAGAAAAGAAATTTGAACAATTAGCTTTGGTGTATTTTTATGAGGCTCCAATCTTGACACCCAAAAATCCGATTTTTGGCCAGGGATCAAAATTAAGGGGGTGAACTGAATTAAAAATGTTTAACATGAGAGTGAGTGATAGCTAATTATAACAGCAGTAATAAGCCGTTTAATATTCTCAAAAACATCACCTACGATTTTTTTGAAATAATGAAATTTTCTGGCAAAACGTAACAATTTTGGATTTAAAAAAAATGGCTTCCTTTCGATTTTTGTCCAAAAGTGACGATAGGTGCTAGTTACCGCAAATCTGAGCTTAGATTCTGCTTTATCACTAAATGCATGCATTTGTGTCTGTCTACATCTGTGTCAGTATGCATCTGTATCAGAATCTGTGTCAAAATCCGGCCATCCCGGATATCTAGGATCTCAGATCCGGCATATCTCCCAACGCCCAACGCTCAACTCGATACCGGCTGATTTTGGTGTCATTCGTCTTTTCTTGAACCTAGCTGTCGATTGACACCGAAATCAGCCCGAATCGAGCACGGGAACCCCATTTGCCAAAAATGGGGTTCCCGTGCTCGATTCCCGGGGCCAAAAATGGCCCCGGGATAAAGGGGGCCGTTTACCCCTTTTGGAGTGTGCTGGATGTCTGAAAAAAAGTTCACAAACTAAACCTACCCTAAAACGGGGGTATCCGCGATTTCAGCCCCATCTGAGAGGTTTTTGAAAAAAGTGTACCAAAAGTAGCGAATGGTTTCTATTAAAGGAGGATTTATTTTATTTTGTTCCAGGTCTTTCGTTATGTCGTACAAAAATAGGCGACAAGAATGGTGGCAATTTTCTATGCAAACTCTTCGACCTATTCACTCCATTCAGTATGGGACTGGTCTACTTAATGTATACAGCTTTTGAGAGGATTTCCTTACACAAACCTCTGACTAGTCGCCCGGCAAATTCTGAAAGGTGTGTTTGCATCTCATATTGGCAATTTCAGTGTATTCGTTGCCGTTTTAAATATTTGCTAAAATAACGACACTTTTGATTGTACTTTTTTGTTTAATTCCAGAATATATATTCAGATACATTTTCTGTGAAGGTTTAACTGAATTCGGCGCAACCATTGTGAAAGACTACATGGTTGATATTAACAATCGTCTTGATAGGATTGCCGATCAGAGAAAGAAAGATCTCGAGGACATATATGAAGTAGTGCCGAGTGACATTATTGACCAAGATCTTCCATTTTTTAATTATGGTAAGTTCTGTCTTGTGCTTTAAAACGCTGCAAATTATTAAATTGGTGTTTTGTTCGAGCAGGTCACACCTTAAAGTGTAATTATTATTTTATAATTATTATTATTATTATAATATCTAGACAGATTTATTCCGATAGAGTAGAAGTTAAGCAAGTATTTAGTGATATATTTGTTTAAGGGTTTATCTGCCAAATAAAATATCAGCGATGTCATTATCTGTGACAAAAACTATAAAATACCATAAATCCTCTAATTAATCCCTCGCTCAATTTAATCGCCCCCCTCCAACAGAATGCCAAACGTACTTGCGGGCTTGCCCGACCAAAACTAAGTGCAGATTCGTGTAAATCTCGTCGAGATACGTAAGAATAACCTTAATGCCAAATAATAGCTAAATAAAAATAAAGTTATTATTTTATTTTAAATTTGCACTAAAATGCCTTCTTCATATGCTTATTATTGCTTTTAGTGAAAGACCACAATGAATTGTAAGTGCTTCTTCTAGCATTCACTGTTATTATTATATTCTCATAGGTATATATAAACTTCGGTTTTGAGACTTCCATGACAAGAAAGGCTAATAATGCTCACGAAATGTGTCATTCACTCTGTGTTTCGAAGTTGAAATGAACAATATGTAAGACTGACCCATTTTCTGAGCATTGGCCTTACCTGTATTGAAAGTCTCAAACGGCTCTGCTTATTATTTTAATCTGAGTATTAAGCGTGGCCAACCGTCAAATTTACTACCTAAAAAAGTATCGACTCTATGCGCAAAACAAAGGAGCATATGATTCAGACCAAGGCCGTCTCCGAGACGAATGCCTTAAGTATTGGGAATTACCAAACAAAGAGCGTGTTTTGGATAACGCGCGCAATGGTCCCCAAAGATGTCCTCCTTCGATGCAAATGAGAAAATTCGTCGGAAATGTAAGTTGCAAAAAAGAAATAAAATAATAAAAATATTTCTTTTTTCACGCTTTCGTGTTATTGCTGCACTTGTTAGCAATGTAAATTTAAACCGAAGATATAGAAACACAGACCAAATAACGTTTTAAAAAAGCGATAATTTATGAAGATTTCCCACGTGAGCATCTTTGGAGCGAAGGGAGTTTTGGAGTAAAGTGCTAGATTTATAATCGAGCTTTATATTTCGTGGTATCATATTTTTTTAGAAGATTATGTGGTCCAATAAGCGAACTCCCGCTTTCGACATGCAGATTTTAAAAGAAAATTCTGAAAAACATTTGCCGAGTGCCGAACTTCGAGCTGTGCTCTTACCTGATGCTGCTGAGCCAGAAATTCTTTTGACGAGTGGGGTATGTAATATTTATACTTATATGTCGTTATATTTTTATTCAGGGCAACGAAATGATTACATACGACAGAGCAGGACGTACTGTTAGATTGCCCGTTCCAAAAGCAGTATGCTTGCCCACAGATTCAATTTTGCTGATCCAGAGGGCAGATAAATACGATGTATGCATTGAAATTTAAAATAAAAGCGGTGCCTATAGTTTAGAAAGGTGGAATTAAGTTTTGAGAATTCTAAAAGATTTTGTTTCGTGTAAAATGACTTGCACCATAAGCGAAGAATTTTAGATGGCTTCGAATTTTGGACGGCTTTTGCAGATGTTATTAGAATTTTAATTAGTACTATGATTTTAATTTAGCCGAAATGTTTTAGGCGAATTTTAAGCTTGTCGGTAAGCTTGTCTACATAATCGATGCGTGTGTCCTAAACGGCGACGATGTGTCTCAGCTTCCTTATCGTTATCGACTTCTTGCAGCGAAGAAATTTTGTGCGGCGGTTAATAAAGTTTTGCCTAGCAATGCATCGAATAACGACCGGAAGTGAGTTATTTCTTTTTAGAAGCTATTTCTTAAAATCTTGACTATCTTGAATTTTGGAAAAAGGCCTTTTCAAAAATTATTTATAATTATGTTTTAGAGCGAATTGAATTTCAGTTTTTTTTATTCATTAATCTTCTCATGGAATAAGAGTTAAAATTCACTTTGATGCTGTCCAACATTTCTAACTTTCTTTCTTTTTTAAATCAAATCATTTGCAGCCGAGAATACAAGAACAATACAGTGGCAGAATTCGAGTTTGTTGTTGCTGAACAGATGCGGCTTAATGCTTTGGCTGAAACAAAATTCGAAACAAAACAACACAAAGGCGCTCAGCAAGCCCTATTCACTGTCTCGGGCGAGAATGATTACAGAGTAATTTGTCGCGGAGTACGTTTTGTAAACATTCTACAAGGTTTGTTTTTCCTAGTGATTGTTCAAACAGTCCGATCGATTACATATTCCTTCACGTTCTTCACCTTCTTTTAACAGTCCTTTTCAGTGGGTTCAATTTTTTATAGGGTTCAATTTTTTATATTTTCTAACCTTTGTAGTTTAGCCAAAAGTTAGACACTATCCTAAATTTTCTATTGTATGCTAAATCATTCCTATAACTTTTTCATTTTGTTCGTTTGACAAGGAAAGTAATATACCTTTTTGTAGGGTTTGCTTAGGGCGTCTTATAAAAAAGCCGTTTTTAGAAAAGTTAATAAAAAAGAACTGTAGGAAAGTACTTTTATAGCACTGCAAATAAAAAACTTTGTGCTTTCCTGAAGAAATGAAAAAGCTGAAATTTTGAGCCAAAAATTGGGTAAGCTGGTGGATGGTAAATATGTCGTTAGAAATCCCTAACTGAACCCTGCAAAAAGATATATAATTTTCCTTGTCGGGCAGATGAATTAAAAAAAAAGTTGTAGAAATTTATTTAACATACAGTCAAAAATGCATATATGATTACACATTATTTGTGACCCATTGTGTATCTTTTAGCATCAGAACTGAACACAGCAAAAATGGCCGTATCAAAAGAAGAAAATGTTAAATTACACATAAAGAGAAGCAAAGTAGAGTACAACTAGAGAAGAGTGAATTTGTATATATATTAATTCTCTTTTAGGAAATTGGTCTATGCATTGGAGCAGATCGAGCCGAGAAGAGTACCTATTCGATGGTCGAAGCACAACCAGATTAGCAGATGCAACAAAAGAGGCCTATTCGACCTTTTACGATTGCTATGACGGTTGTGATTTACAAAGCGGGGAAAAGGTGCCGCGAAGTTGGTTTTGGAATTGGGATATGCAGTATGACAAGGGTTTCGGTGTTCTCAATATTATTCACGACGACCACGATTCAGAAATAACCTTGAAAACGCTGGCTCGAGCATTGGCAAGTGAGCGACATAGGATTGAAACCTGATGTTTCTTTGTTTGTTAATCTTTTCTTTGCACTGTTATAATTTTAATTGCATATTTTTAAATTGTTCAAGATAAATAGCTCAAATCGTTTATTCTCATTGTAATTATAGCATTCAGTTTAAAAGAAATAACGACTATAAAAGATACACATACTATTACAGCTAGCCTTACAACAGCGAAATTATTGATGATTGTCGACATAATTATGTCGTCAAATCCTGTTAAATTATTGTGTTTTCGTGGAAAATTTTTGGTTCCATGGTACAAAAAGTGGTGCTTTGAGAAATTCAGGGTTTCAGTGATTAACATTGACACAATCGTCACATTTGTGACTATTTATCATTATTTTTGAGCAGTTTTACTACTACAATAGTCTGTCACTAGCTTCAGGGACTCCTTACGGGAGTCTGGTTAAAAATTTTGTCTATATGTAAACCCATATGTTCTAAGTTTCCTCAAATTCGAAGGGGGAAGGTCGGGCGCTTCCCGCCCGACCACAGGACTGGCTCGTCACCTGCGGTGTCTCGAGGACCAAAAATGCCTTTGAAAAATAATTTTGAAAAATTTCGTACCCCTGGAATTTCGGCGGTGCAAGGGGTCTAACGGCCATGCTCGCACGTACGCACGGAATCACAGGGCTAGCTTACTGGGAGGATAGTGTCATATTTCGGCACCGGAACAACTCCCACCCGACAACACCCACCCCGTAGTAGACATACGGTGTAAGCGTGCGAAAGTGGCCACGAAATAGTGTGTATCTCTAACCGTCTGTCGTTCCTGAGCCCTATAACTCTTTTGAAAGACCGGTGGGAGTTGTCTTGGTGCTTCATATTTCGTCATTGTTTTTCGTTTCTCAGAAAAAGTAGAATTTTGAGGTGAAATTCAGGGTTGAAGTGAAATCTGATGTTACTGTATCAACTTGTACTATAGATTTTACAAATTACGATTTTTGCAACAGCCCAACGAATAAATTTTATGACCAAATTTTTGTGAGATGTTTTATAAAATATTTTGCCAGTCAGAGTAATTCTTTGTGAAAAATTCAATTATTTGACCCGTTTCTTTAAAAGTCCAATCTTCTAAAAATTTTTAAAATTTAAATATTTGACCAATATTATTTCGTTATCTCAACGTTTTGTAGCGTGCGGAACAGGGTTGTTCCGAGTCACCGTAGTTCGAGTTTCGAGTCAAGTGGAAAAGAAGAGGCGCACACGACCAGCCAATCAGCGAGCGAGGGATGCACGAAAGAAGAAGGGAGAGACGCGTGCGTGTCAGCCAGCTGAGTTGGCGCGCGCGCTGGGTCGTACGCGTCTGTCTCTTCTTCTTTAGTGCGTCCCTCGCTCATTGATTGGCTGGTCGTGTGCGCCCCTTCTTTTCCACTTGACTCGAAACTCGAACTACGGTGACTCGGAACAACCCTGGTGCGGAACACAGGAGCGAAGGAAAGGCAGAAAAATCTCTGATCATTGCTACTAGGTTGTAATGAGAGAAGCTATGATGAGAGATTTCTCTAGCGTACCTTCGATCCTGTGTTCCGCACGCTAGCACTGAATTGAACAACAAAGCACATAAAGCGCTGCTCTCGGCCAGCGTCTTCGGTTTAATTACCCAACTTTGAAAGTGATCGAACTCTTTTCGATTTATTAAAAAAGGCGTCAATCCAAAACATTTCTTTCTTGGTCAACAAGCTTAGGGAAGGGACGGTATTTAGAATGAGTGCGAATATTATTCACTTTGAAATACAATATTGCCGCCAGAATTTGTTTAAAATAAACATTGTCCCGAAACCAATGCTTTCTTCACTAATTTTGATGATTAAAAATCTCATACTCTTTAGAATTTTTACCTATTGATAAATTCTTCCGGAACGTTAACATATTGGAAAATAACTCTAATTTAATATTTTTAATTTTCTATTTCAATTTTAGCATCCTAAAAACAATGTCGCGCGGAAGTTCGGCCGGTTTTGATCGCCACATTACAATTTTCTCGCCCGAAGGTCGCCTCTATCAGGTATGCATATGAATTTCGCTTTAGTTTCTGAACAAACAGTTTTGGGGCGACGAATAATGACCCGATGGAATTGGATATACAGTGCCCGTTATCTTAGATGCATCCCCTTACATTTTTATATGTATTATATAGAATTTTGAAAGTTTTGTTAAAGCTTGGACACAAATTACAGGCAAATACGTGGATATAATAACACATCTTTACAGGTGGAATATGCCTTCAAAGCCGTCAACTCGACCAACTTAACCGCAGTAGCTGTCAAGGGCGCAAAAACCGCCATTATTGCTGTGCAGAAACGTGTTCCGGTTTGCTTTTATTCGTTTTCACCGCCAAACGATAGAGATATAAACAATAAATAATTTATGGAAGCAACATAATTGTGCAAGAAAAGTATTGTTTTATATTATAAATTTAGGATCGCCTTGTCATATCGGACACCGTTACAAGCGTATATCGCATTTCGCCGCGCGTTGCTGCTGTGATTATTGGAATAATTCGTATGCAATTTTTATTTTTGTTACTTGATGCAACTATACGATAATCACTTAGCTGACGCAAAGTACCAAGCTCGCCGGGCTCAGGTAGAAACTGCTCAATGGAAATACGAGCACGGATACGATATGCCGGTTAAGCAACTCGCTTGTCGTCTAGCAGACATCAACCAATTTTATACCCAGACCATGGAGATGAGATCTCTTGGCACAAGTGAGTTATTTTTGAATTATCTGGACGGTAAATGATAGGTATATACTACTGTGGCAACCAAAATCGCACGAATTGTTCTTATTACCATTTGTTCTGCAGTGGAAGCTTAATAGAGAAGAAAGGAAAGGTGCATGCTTTTTTAGCTGCTCTTCCATTGGCGCTATTGCGCAATACAAACATTTTATGCGTAAATACATACATTTTTATTCATTTTATAATTTGCTGTATACCAAATCAATTCAAGACTTTTCATCTACTGTTATGTGGGGGCTAAAAACACGATTTATCGTTTTGGCCCAATTTCGAACTTAAAATTTGACAGTTTTCCCGGGCATGACTTTTCGAGACCAATAGATTGACATCTCACTTACCCCTAGAGGTGTTGACTGTCTGACTTTTGTAGTATAAACTCCCCCGATGCCATAGCGGATAATAATAATGCCCATTTAAATTTTTAATTGACTGATTTCAGTGATGCTTTTGATCGCATATGACGATGAGGATGGACCGCAAATTTTTCGCGTTGACCCAGCAGGCTATTACAAGTTTGTTATATCCATCATAAGTTAATTTTAGCTGTGTCTTATTTATAGAGGAGTTCATGCGACAGGTATAGGTGTGAAATATCAAGCCGCGAACACATTCCTTGAGAAAAAGTTCAAGAAACGATCGGACTACAACGAATCTGAAACAATTGAGGTTATTATACAATATCTATTATAAATGATTAAACTTAAAACGGAACATTCAAATGCATTATAACATATTTTTAAGCCGATAACTAGAGAACGATTGGTTTTATATCTGAAATGAAAGTCAGCACAGATGAATATGTGTTAAAATATGTTAAGTGAATACTGGGACAGAAAATACGTTATATGCAAATTAGTAACATAATAGTATAATACGAAATGTTTGAATAACATACCGTCATTAAACTAAAAATGATCCTAGTGAAAAAAAATTAATTTTTTCGAACGCCAAAGCATGGCGTTGGGTAAAATAATGCCAAATGCGAATTCTAATGGGACAATAGGTCTTCACTGTGGAATTGAAAACACCCCTTCGTGGGAACGTAGGATCTTTTTTGTTCCATGACGGTAGCATCCTGAATGATTTGATATTTCCGAACTTATTGCATTTTAGTTGGCTCTTGAATGTCTTCAGCAATCGTTGGGAAATGACATCAAAGCATCGGACGTCGAAGTGCTGAAAGTGACCGAGGAAGACCGCGATTTCACAGAGTTCGATGATCACCTTCTGGGCGACGAAGAAGTGGAGGAACATTTGAACGCTATCGCCGAACGAGACTAGCAGCTTTGTTAACGCTGCATATTTTTCCATAATCTTGTTCTAACGTTAAATTTTATTGTTTTTGTGAATAAAAACCAAGTGATGCAATATAGTTTACTATATTTTATACTTCGCATAATACGCAAAAAAGAATAGGACTTCAAATTATAACGGTGAATGAAAGATTGGCTTATTTTTATTCCACTTGTAAGCCAAACGTGATTTCTTTCTTTCGACAGATTTTATTTTTCTATTTTACGAGACATAAATTATATTGTGATATCTAAGAATATAGCAGTGAAGAAATTAAGACATATAGTATTTAAAAGTAATAACCATTTCGGTATCTGAAGCTAGACGGTTATTACAGGATATGAGGCAGGGGCCTGTGTCACTAACATGACAATTTGACAATGAAATCTTGACAATTCGACAATGACAGGCAGCGACGAGGAGGCCTCCACGCGGCGCTGCTGGCTCTGAAATGAAGGCGGACGATGGACATCGCCAGCCCGACTACCAACTCCTACACTCAAAGCGAGATCGAGTCAAAGACGGCACCGCAATCGTCCAAGCGAAGAGGCCGCAGCAAGTCGAGATCCGAAGCCGGCGTCACTGGGGAAGAGTCCCTCTTCGGAGGGATTATGAAGCCCCGGGGTTTATCCGTCAGGACAAACCCTCGTCTGGGTGAAGTGGGCAAGGCGCCCGTGGATGGTGAACCCTGACGGGAGCCAGTGAAAGATCGAGACGAGCAACAACAATAAGAATCTCCCCAAGAGGACTCCGCAAGAACTCAACGCGAAGAGCCCCGGGTGCAAGTGGGTTGGAACTCTCCGGCCAGCCCACTGAAGAAAACGGATGAAGCAACCGCGGATTCCACCCACCTCAGGCTCAGCAAGCCGCGGGGCCCGTCTAACGGGCAGGGCCGGAGAACCTTGCTAAAAAGTCGCTAATGCTGAGGGCAGAACCCGATCAATGAAAAATTCGGGGTGGGCTACACCCGAACAACCCGCGAGCCACGGCTGCCAAAACAACGCCACCAAAACGTGTAGCCCAGAACAAGCTCAGGATTGCAACCCTCAACTTGGGGAACGCAGGATTGGGCGGGACCGACAAAGAAGCACGCCTAAACGAAGTGATGACCGGTCTCGAGCCGCTGAAATGGGATGTCTTAGGCCTCTGCGAAACACACACAAGAAATGCGTCCCATCAAATATGGACAAGCAAAGAAGATCAAAGCAGAAACTGCGGTGCCGAGATACACGCAGGCGAACAAGAAGGCAGAATTGGCGGAGTTGGATTCATCATCCGGCCGCAAATCAAGAAATATGTGAAGGATGTGCGAATAATCTCAAACAGGATCGCAGTACTGCAAATGAAGCTCCCTAACAAAACAAGTCTCAAAATTGTCCAAGTCTATGCTCCCCATAGCGGGTACGAAGAGGAAGAAATCGACGATTTCTACAGAAAACTAGAAGACCAGCTAGACGACAACACAACAACGATCATCATGGGTGACTTCAACGCAAAAATCGGCAAAAGAACACCAGGAGAGATATACATCGGAACTCACAATGCCGACGCAAGAAATGAGAGCGGTGAAAAACTCGCAGCTTTCGCCCAATCGAACCACCATTACGTCTCAAACACGTTCTTCCAGAAACCCCTACGAAAGCGATGGACATGGAAATCAAACCTCCCTACAACTACCAACAGCGAAATCGATTATGTGCTTTGCAACAAACGCAAACTCATCACGAACATCGAACGCATAGATCGACTAGCTGTGAGAAGCGACCACCGAATGGTACGTGCAACAATAAGAGTCAAGTTTGATCGCAAGGAACACAAGAAAAGGGACCCCATGGGAGAAATAGACGCCAACAAGCTAAAGACCGCGATAAAAGAAAGCAAATGGAACGCCAAAGAAGTCAGAATTACAAGAAAGTATGAACACTTCATCAAGACACTCCAGAATTGCGTCAAAACTGCGGAAACAGCGAAGCCTCGAATGCACTGTACACGAATAACGGACGAAACAGCAGCACTACTACAAAAGTTAGCCGAGGAAAAGAAGAGGAACAGAGACCCAGAACTCTGCAGGAAACTCAGCAAACAAGCAAGAAAAAAGCTAGAAAACGACTACGCCGCGTACAAACAAAAACGATTGCTAAAAACCGCAGAAGAACGAAAAAGCCTCAAAAGATGTCGAAAAGATATCGCTCAGACCAAAGACCTGACGCAAGGATTGCGAGACGACAAAGGAATCATTCAAACAGACCGCCAGAAAATAGAAGAGATTTGTCGCAACTTCTACACGAACCTGTTCGCCAGCAACACAAAAGTCGATCGAATCCAGAGAGAAGAAGAAGTTGAAACCCCTCCAGAAGTCACGGAAAATGAAGTAGAAGAAGCCATCAAAGCAATGAAATCCGGAAAGGCCCCAGGCCCGGACAACATCAAAGCAGAAGATCTGAAAAAAGGCGGAAGGAGACTCTGGAGAAAACTGGCAAAAATATACACCGAATGCATAAAGCTACGACAAATACCGATCCACTGGAAGGAGTCAAAAATGAAGCTGATATTCAAGAAAGAAGACCCATATGACATCAGAAACTACAGACCAATCAACCTCCTGTCAGTCGTGTACAAAGTCTTTAGCAAACTACTGCTAAATAGAATTGCAAGAACGCTGGATGAAGCGCAGCCACAAACACAAGCAGGCTTTCGAAGCGGATACTGCACTCTCGATCACCTCCAGACAATGAATCAACTCCAAGAAAGAACCAGAGAAAAAGCAATGCCACTCTTCCTTGTCTACATAGACTACGAGAAAGCGTTTGACAGCATCGAAATAAATGAGGTACTCAACGCACTAGACGAGCAAAAAGTCCACCCATCATACGTCGATCTATTAGAAGACATCAACTTTGGATGCCACGCCGAAATAAAGCTATTCCACGACGCGATCAAAATACCAATAGAGAAAGGAGTGCGCCAAGGCGATACAATCAGCCCCAAACCGTTCACGGCAACACTAGAGAGAATATTCAGAAAGCTAAATTGGGAGCAGTCGAAGAATGCTGGAATCGAGATACAAGGAAATCGCCTCACACACCTAGATTCGCAGATGACATTGTACTGATCGGGAAAACAATGAAGGACGTTCAGAGAAGACCTCGCAAGAGAAAGTACAAAAGTCGGTCTGCGTATCAACAAAAGCAAAACCGCATGGACACACTACTTCAAAACAAATCAGAAGCTCTGGTTAGAAGGCGAGGAAATCCAAAGAGTAACGACATATACGTACCTCGGACAAGAACAGAACCAGGATCATAAAGACGCACTAGAAGGAGAAATCAAACGCCGTATAAAAGCCGGATGGCTCAGCTATGGAAACATCAAGGACGTCATAAGAACGATGAGAGCCCGACACCACCAAAAACTTCGAGCCGAATTATTCAACTCAACAGTCCTCAGCGCAATGCTTTACGGATGCGAAACATGGGCCATGACCGACTCCCTAGCAAACAAACTCAGCGTCACACAGAGAGCAATGGAAAGAAGAATGCTCGGGATAACCAGATGGGACCAACAAACCAATGAATCCATCCGCCAACGAACACAAGTCAAGGACATAGCCCAGGAAGCTCTACTTCGCAAGTGCAGATGGGCAGGCCACGTAGCAAGAAGAGAGAACGGTAGATGGACCAAAGAAACCACATTCTGGGAGCCGATGGACAACAAAGGAAAAACCATAAAAGCACCTCAAGGCTGGGGAAAGCCGGAAAGATGGAAAGACAAAATCATCAAAAAGCTTGGAAAGGAATGGCATCACGTAGCGATGGACCGCGAGAAATACCGAGCACTATGCGACGATACCTTCGCGCCGAAACAACACGGCTGATCACGAAGGAACAAGTAACAAGTAATGACAATTTGACAATATTGTCAAATTGTCATGAAATCTTGATGACTAAGGCATCGGTCTTCAAATTGTCAAGAAAATTGTCGGTCTCGGATTTTATATGGAAACACTCGTTATAGGCCGGGCTTTTGTGTTTTCGAATCCGGGAAAAAAATTTTTTATTTTTCATCCCGAGTTTGGAAAAACTCGACTTTTTGAGGGGTCAAAGTTGGCCGTTTTGGACAAAAGGGTTTGGTGTCGAAAAATGGGCAAAAATTTTTTTTCGCTCAAAACATGTTTTTTGGGTCCAGTATGGTCCCCCGAGCAACTTTTACTAAGGAACCATGGGTTTTTGTTGCGTTGTGTGAAAAATTTCTTTGTACTGAAAATAGCCATATATGACTTTTTTGAGACTTGTTTGGTTCTCCGAACACTTTATTAGTCATTTTCGATATATAGGCCATAAATATGATCTTATTCACTCTATATCAATTTTTTGTCTAGATTGTGATCAATTTTTTAGAATTTTAATACTTTTCGATTTTTGTACAGAAAAGTGCACTTTTTGAAAACATATAAGTTTTTCGGCTTGAAAGAGCGGTTTTGTAGGTTATTTGCAGTGTTTGTCATAAGTCTAATATTACTATCAACTCATCAGAGGGGAATAAGTGTATGTGATAAAAGTGCATTTTGTGAAAAAAATTGTGCTGTAAAAGGTAAATGAAACTACAAAGTTTTCAAATACCTTTTGTCTCGTGTGATTATTTCCATTTTTCATTGAATGAACAAAATTACATTTTTGTATTTAAAACAATAAAGCAAAATTCAAAGTTTTCATAATTTCCATTTTGACGCCTATGGTACCTTTCATCAATTTTTGTATGCATTTTTCGAGCTGTATGTCCATTTTGAGCAGTTTTCTCTATATTGGCAACATGTTTTTGTGTGCATTTTTGTGGCAATCATAGTAATTCGATTATTTGATCCATTTCCTTAAAAGTGCCATTTTTAACAAAAATCCCTTTTTACTTGAACAAGAATATGTCTTGTAAAAAATTCTTTCTTATGGTAACTTTCTGCGTAGAATTCAAATTTTGTTAATTTTGCGAATCGAACAATTAAAAAGATAAACAAAACCAGCAAAAATACTCTTTGAAGGCGGAAAATGGGTGTGTTTTCAAAAAATGCACTTTTCAGTATGAAGATCGAACTGTTTTAAACTTTTGAAAATTGTATTGGAATCTAGACAAAAAGTTGACATAGACAGCGCAATATCATATTTATAGCAAAAATAGTGAAAACTGTTTCAAAAATGGACAAACAACCTAAAATCCGATGAAATTGAGTGTGTCTGAAAAAAGTACGCTTTGGAATCAAAAATTAGAGGTTAGAAAAAAACGGAAAAAAGCGGCCGAATCTTGACAAAAAGTTGATATAGAGTGAGTAACCTCAAATTTGGGTCAATCATAGTGGAAATGTCTCAAAATACCAGTATGAATTGGATATTGGCAAAGTTGGCCAAAGATTTCAAGATGAAATTTTGACAATATTGTCAAAATGTCAAATTGTCAAGATTTCAACAAAAACTGTCAAATTTTCATTGTCAAATTTTCATTGCTTGACAATTTGAAAATTGTCTTGACAATTTGACAATTTTTGTTGAAATCTTGACAATTTGACATTTTGACAATATTGTCAAAATTTCATGACAATTGTCAAATTATCACGTTAGTGACACAGGCCCCAGACCTCATTAGTAGAAAGCTCACTTGTTAAGACTGAACTATATTGTAGGCTAAACTATATACATGTAGCACTAAAAACCAACGATTTTCATTTACATTAAATATGTAGTGCTCTTGGATATTTCTACATTTGATCCCCCTATCTAGTATTTGGCTGCTGTCGGGACACCACTTTTTCTAAGTCCATTCTTAGGGGTGCTTATTCCATTTTTCAGAGGTGGATTCTTAGGTGTGCTTATTTTTGAGATGTACCTAATTTGGGCTATTTTTTGCGGGAATCCGAATTTGAGGTTTAAATTTACCTAATTTAGGTAAAATTTAGCTTTTTAGGCCATTCTTACCAGTGCTAATTCTCTGTCCGAAAACCGTGACAATTTTTGGAAGATTCTCCCCTTGGAGCGGCCGAAGGTCACGACGGTCGAACAACCCAACCCTGGCAAAATACTGCCGAAAAATCGAGTGCCGTAGGCACTCCCCCCATGGCTAGTTTGACGTAATTGGTACCATAAATAAACCAGAATGAGACGCCCCGTCCTGAAAAGCAGGAATAAGGAAAAAATTAACTTCAAATTCGAGTTCAGCGACCTCGAAAATTTACCTTGTCGATTCTCGTTTATCTGCGATGTGCTAACAAATTCTTTCATAAACATTTACTCAAAGTGAATCTATACAGTAATTTGAGACAAATAAGACAAAGATACAATTCTCATATATATTTTCGATTGTCTGAAAAGATTTATCACCTGAAGCAGTTTGGTTGAAGTATTCTATGCGATAAAGACAGATTTTATGGTATTGAAATATACATAGTCACCAAAATAGAAGAAAATTCATTATAGTAGCACTAAATACATGGAATAAAATTTCATGATCCATATGTTTGACCTTTCTTTTCACGTCAAGTGGAAGCTGTAGATGAATTGCAACGCACACTCGAAGCGCTCCACAAATGTTTCATAACTCTCGTATGGCGGAATTTTCAAGTAATTATAGCTAAAACAAAATGAAATAAGCATTTCTGCGTTCATTATCACAATGAATTTGGGCACGCATAATAAATTTCATTTCATAAGTTTGGTTGTTCTAAAGGTTTTTTATTTGCACTGGAAACATCTCTCGTTTCACGTGAGAAATAAAATTTTCATGTGTATTATGGATCCTAGTATTGTGAAACAATAGCATCAATCACAATTTGGACCCCTCATTATTTAATCACGGGAAATTTTATTATCCTAGAAAACTTACCATGTCATTGCCGACGGAAGTTCATTTTCCGAATTTCCGTATGAAGCCTGGAAATAAAAATGTGTATGGAGTTCTGTTGAATTATAGCAACTTACGGTTTTCCTGACAACTGTTAACGGAGGATTGAGAGAACGGAATCCGCCGACTGGCAATCTTGGTGAGCCGGTTACAAACTGCAGGAATTTTCGACGCTATAAAAATATGATAAAACTAATCATGCTTCTAATCAAATCGTTAACAAACTTCTTTAAAAAAAAAAAACGAGATATTTCTACATTTATTTTTATGTTCATTTCTAACAAGAATAGACATTAATCTGTCTTTTAATCGGAATAACAGATGCCTTAAAATAGTAACTGTAACTTTTCTTTTACACAATTTCACTCGTATTCATGTCATATACTCTAATGGGACCTTTACTAATCATATTTCAATCCAAGTTTAAGTCGAATCCAGGCGGAATATGTTATGTAAAAGTCCATTATAGTATCAATTAAAAATGTATGTTTCAAGGTAAGCATCTTACTTTCTCGCTGGTGAATGTATGTAGCATCTCCACGAGCCACGAAATCTGCACCGAGTCGTGCGTGAATCCGTGATCTGGTCGAATTGCTTGCTGCAGAGCAGATTTGGACCATATTTTGTGGTCATCAGGTCCGCTCTCAGGGCATCCACAGAACAATTGTTCCATTTCGTCAGGGAAGAAAATCTTGAGCGACTCTGTTGGAATAACCGTTTGAATTCCTTTGCGTACAGCCTCCATTTCCGGTCGAACTCCCTCGATTAATCGCCAGTAGCATATAAGCTAAAATTCGAGAATTAAAATGAAAAGTTAAACTACTTAATATGACGGGAAAATCAAACCTCAATAAACTGTTTAAAGTTGGATTTGGTCACTAACGCATTTTTGCCTCCTTTGACCATTTCGAATGCATTCTCGCCAGGAAACAAGAAGTACTTAACAAGATTAATCATTATTTTAATGTAAAAACTTAAGTTTAACTAACCGATTCCAAATCCTCGAAATCTTTATCATCAACTTTCGACATATTGTGCAGAGACCTGTAGAGAGTAGGCTCAAGGACTTCAAGATCATCCAAACCAAGGTTTGATTCGTCCCCAATGATCCACTTGAAGAATGTGGGAGCCAGAGGAATGTCGAGCTGAAATTGCCAAATTGAATTTCTGTTGCAGTGTTAGCAATAACTTCATAATATCACCGTTTTAATTGCTTGCATAAACATATTTAGCTTCAATGTTGGACAATTTTAGCACGGTTATTTATCTTTAAATTTTTCACTGTCCAGTTCATACAAGCATGCTATATCACAATGCATTCAAAAATAGTTAACATGACTCCAAGAATATTAGTTTTGTTAGCATTTACCGATTGTTAGTAAAACCTACCATTCTGGAATCTAGAAGCGATTGAGCTAACAATCGTCCAAAGAACTCAAATCGGCGCACGCGAGTCTCCATTTGTTTGGCACTTGTGGGTCGATGCAGGCTAGGATAGAGCCCATTCTCACTTATTGTATACTCATTGTCTCCAGATTCTGTAATTGTCCGTTTTGAATTCAATAAACAAATTATGATCCAAACTAACCATCGAACTCATCATCCGCAGATTTTTGGCCCTTTCCAAGCCACATCTTCAATGAATGTTTCTGCAGTTCGCGAGACAGCGTTGAGTAAAATTCTAGAGTTGGTCCAAATCCTGTACCTACTTCGCCTTCGAAACCCACTTCGAGCATAGCTCTGGAAGAAAAGAATTTATTGACTTTATCGAATTTTCCATAGCGTTCTATGTCATATATAGCATCTAATGAAACAACTAACAAACAAACCTTTATGCATATCTTACATTTTACGCGAGATGAAATTTACTTTATGATATCCAAGGAAATGAAAAGTATAGTGAAAACTTAGTTTTAAACTGATGGTGTGAAAAGTTATAACCGTTCCGTGCCTTATTCTAGACGGTTATTACCAGGATATGAGTGGGATCTCATGCTAGGATATCTTCCTTTGATAAAACAAACTTACTTAGAGGAGCCGAGCTGAGTGAGAGCCTGTTGCGCGTCTTTGAGCAAACTGCATCTGTTTATTGAGATTTTCCGCCGTTCCAGTCTTGGAATGAGTCTGCTTGTGGATTCGCCGTCGTGATCGTCATTGCTTCCCTCATTCACCAAATGCATTAGAGCTCGATCCCGACCAAAAGCAGTGCAATAGAATAAATTTCGGCGAGTCATAAACGGAAAGGCGAAAGGCCTAAAGATATCACTCCTAGTTTGCAGGAATATTATAATTTAACTAAAAACTCACACTGCTTTAACCAAATCGACTGTCCATTTTGGGATTTGTTGAGTAGCAACACTCAGAAAATCTGACAATTGACGCGATACTTTTGAGTTAAGTTTTGAAGAATGAAAGACACTGAAAATAGAACATTGCAATTTTGTCTATTTTATTGATAATTCATGGCTGTACATTTAAACTATGTTTATTTTTATATATACATTATATTTATTATCAGTTAATATTAACCGTTAACTAGATAATATTGAAATTCAACGGTTTGAGGTCATAACTTGGCTCACACTCAGTCTTATGCCTTGACTGATTGCTCTAATTGTGACAACCACAGCGTTAGTCGCATCTATCTCGGCGTCTTCGATTGGCTCACCGCGCTCCGTACTGCTCGAAATTAAGTCTTACCTTATAACCCATTATATGGGCATCCTAGAGGATGCCCATATATGGGTTGTTCTCCTAAAGCATCGGTTCATTTTGAGCCATCAGTCAAAGCTTAGCTTAAGTGTGAGCCAAGTCATGACGAAAAACACACTTAATTTCAATATTAATTTGTTATGACCATTATTAACTGAGCTATCGGCTAGCTTAAATTTTAACTTGAAAATTGACGAGAAGTCAGTTCTTACTTTGGCGAGAGAACAGCCGCATGGGTCGCTGGTGATATGCATTCATCTTCTTCGTCAAACAAAGCCCACCAGTATGCATTTAAGCCATATAACGTTCTAAGGAGTATCAAACATCCCACGGAAGGGTCATTTAGGGTTTCGGTCAATTCATTTTTTAAATAAGCCTCGAGCGGGCATGACCGTCTTGGTGCGCGGCCATCTATAAAATACTTGAAATATACTTTTATAATGTTGGGATAATACCTTTGAAGACAGAGCTATTCTTGGTTAAGCTAGTACTATATTTGTCCTTTTTGGAGCTGCTTGACGAAAGTTTGCAATGTATCCGTGGTTGTTTCCTGCTCGGTGGCGATGTGATTGGCCTAAATTTATTGTTAAATATTTATAGAGTGAAAAAATATCCACCTATGTTCTTCGCCATAGCTGCTGGTGCTAGGCACAGCTCTGCGGTGATTGCGGCTAGCTGCTCCCGAAGACGAAGGTCCTGTGCTAGGTCCTTGATTAGAGATAATCTGAGAACGAGTTGGGTTTGATACTGATGGAGATGAGCCGACGGTATCTCCAGCACCACCCTCAGCCATAGTTGATATCCCTGTTGCTTCCGACGTGGAAGTATTAGCGTCCGCAGTTTTATAATAGAGTGTATGTGCAGTGACCCAAATCGAAGAAGGAATGATTTCCTGGAATTCGAATTTCAGGTCACAGTTATTATAATTTAATAAGAAGTTAGTGGTTATGAAAAAATTTATTTCGATCACAGTATAACTGAAAAAATCCTCAAATGTTTCTAAGATTTTGATTATTTTATTACCTCAAACCGAAATCTGAAAAATATAAAGAGCTGCTAAAGGACCCGCTATTATAGAAAACTTAAACTGTCTTTCTAGAAAAGACAATAACGATTTTAAATTATGTTCTTATTGCTCTTATATATTAAGTATACCTGAGTGTCGTCCTCGTTAGGAAGCGAATATTGTCTAATTGCCTGCAGAATAGAAATATCTGAAGCAATTCGCTGGTCTCCAATATACAATTCTATTCGTCCACTGTACGAAGTGCCGGAAGAATAGCTCAGGTCCTAGAAAATATATGCACAATTATTATTAGAGCTACTAAATAAGCTAACCTGTTCCTCATCTGATATGTCTTCATTATCCGAAGAATCACCTTCTCCGCTTTGATTCCCGGAGACAATACCTATTCCGCGGTCCACTAAATAACGTTCAATAGCGGATATCGATGTGAATGGATCCACCTGAAAGTAATGAGGCACTCAAAGTTGTTACTCAAACATGTTTATATGACTGAAATATTTCACTTGAAAAAGAATATTTTATGTTAATTTTCAAATGTTTCATATGTATGATTAACCCTTCATTGCCGGAGCCATAGACAAAAGGCAGAATGTCTGCGTTACCATTAGCTTTCCTTTTGGTGAGCTGTCTTTATCAAAATCAACACGGTTTATTCATAGACGCTCTCTTTCTTTGTGTAATAAACACACATTCGCTTCTTTTCTTTTTGTGATGATTTGTGAAAGAGAGATAAAATCGATATTGTTCCAAATTTGGAACACTCGCCAATGAAGGGTTGAATGGTTCGCCAATAAATTAGGGTGAAATAAAAATTGGCGCAGTCCGAGATTCTTTGCAACTGAATGCGACTCCGCCCAAATTTCACACAATCGAAAAGTTAGAACCGTGCATGCAGATTCAGTTTTATCTTTTATTTGATCGTTTCTAAGTTAACGGTTCTAGCTTTCCCATTATGTGAAATTTGGGTGTAGTCGCAGTGGGAGGAAAGAGAGATTCTATTTTGTGCAATTAACCCTTCATTGCCGGAGCCATAGAAAAAAGACAGAATGTCTGCGTTACCATTAGCTTTCCTTTTGGTGTGCTGTCTTTATCAAAATCATGATGTCTGCCATTGTTTATTTCTCTTTTCTATGTGATCTATTTACAGACACACTCTTTGTATGAATAATGAACACTCATTCGTTTCTTTCTTTTTGTGAAGTCTTTAGCAAATGAAAAGCGTATCCGATCGGATACACTCGGCAATGAGGGGTTAAGCATAAGATACCGTATTTTCTCTAATATAAGACCCCTGAAATAGACGCCCCTGAGAGAAAGAGAAATAGTGTGTAAAAATGAGAGGTTAGAGATACGGTAGTTTCTATATATATATTGTTTCTATAGATTTATGGATTTCTGAGTTAAACACACCGTAACGTATAGAAAAATAACCCACTTTTATAGATCCTCTACCATGTCTCCAATCCCTGAGTTGTTTGCAGCCGGGATGACGTTTCAAATTGCATCTGATCTGATGGGTTTGAAAGAACCTCAGCGCCTGTGCCCCTCGCAAATAGGTAATGGTATTGGCCATCCCAGATCCACCTGCCAATATGCCAGCAGCTGTGCTACCCGATCCAATTGTTGGTGTGCCAGAACCACCTGATCCAGCCTGCACAATACCGCTTAAGTTTGTGACCTTCACTTGGAACTGCTCAAGTTGTCCAATGGCGAGAAGCACTTTAGAGATAAGACGCTCGAATGGTGCGAGATTTACTCGAGTGGTAACGGAATGTGGGTTGGGATTGTCAGGCTAAAACGTAAATAAATTTAGGGATTAGGACATAAGTACAGGACACATTAGAATTAAGGAAAAATAGTACAGAAGTAGATTATTTATTCGCCTTCCATTATTTGCAAAACATATAAAGAAAAGCAAAATTTTAAATTACTTATGACTAGGGCCCGGATTTTCCGGACGTGATAATCGCATTTTCGGACATTTTCTCTAAAATTTTCCCATTTTCGGACATGGAATGTGTGTTTTCGGACAATTGACTTATTTTATTGCATTTTTAACGTGAAATTTTTCTTCCAAAATGACTGTTTTCGGACATTTCCGGACATTTTCGGACAATGTCCGGGAAATCCGGGCCCTACTTATGACATTTGTCATGATTTTCCCTAGAATAGGTTCAAGTGTTCAAATTCTAATGTCATATCGTATATAATTATCTTCCTTAGCCTTGAGAAATGATTCTAAAATTTTTTCGTTTCGATCCCTAGTACGCATATAATTGCTTTTCTACACTTACACTCAACATCATAAACAACGCTGCAAATCGTCTTAGCCTTAATTTCCTCGGAGGCATCATTTTATCAGATTGATGCGTCAAATAAACATTTAACGCCGAAGTGATTCCACTGTGATTCAGCTGAAAAGCGCTGATCTCGTGTTTTAGCAAAATATCCTTGAGAGCATTTAGCGGTTCGCATCCCACGTCTTTGTGTTCTATGGCGAGTTTCTTGGCAATATCGACGAGTTGACGAAGAAGGGGAGCGCAACCTGACTCACCTCCATGTGTTTCAATACCATACTTAAGGGCGTTTCCTCCGGAGGCATACTGGAACGATATTTACGTTAGAACATATTTGTTACATTAAGCGGAAGATTTAAATATCCAAAGCTTTGAAATCTAACCGTATTATATAATATGCGAATCATATATATGTTACACCATGAGTTACCATGTTCCCGCTATGATGCGAAGTTAGGGCTATGCGCATATCATGGGTCAATGAGTGTGCACCGAAGCAAGGTCTTTTTTAAAGTAAATCTATTTTTTCGCAATAAAATTTGCTTAGAACGCGTAAACGGTGCGAGCTTACCACATTAGCTTGCCATATTACAATATGGTAATGGAAACTAATATTTTCGAATTGACTATGAAAACGCCCCCTTTATCTAGATTTATCAAATGTTTTATGAGAACCCATTCTCATAAAATGAGTATTTTCTGCAAAAATATTAATTTAGTAATAATTTGTTACAATTATTGAATTTGGCAACCATTAACCAGAATAAGACTCAGTGTATTAAATTACAATTTTAATTAAATCAAAATACCTTCTCAATAATCCAATTGGCTTCGGCGCAGACGAACTCCTGAAGACGCTCCACAATTGCTTGTTTCAATGCCGTTGCATTAGGCAAATTTGAAGTAGACGACGCTCCAGCCGATGCAGGTACCATCGCAGCTACAGCGGCTGCTGCAATAGCATCGCTGGCAGCAGCCAGGTGATGGTTTACAGCGACGGATGGGTTAGAGCCGGAGGATGATGGATACATAGCAATGGAAGGCTAAAGATTTTACTGATGATAAATTGTTAAACATTAGTTACCGATAAAGTAGAAAGATGTCCAGCGCTCACTGCTGCATGGGCTCTGACCATAAGCTCTGCTGGAGACGAGGTATTAACTAAATCTAATATTTAACAATAGTGTAGCGTTTCTAGAAACGCAGAAAAGGAAAAATTTTAATAGAACAATATTGTTAAACTATAATAGCCATTTCACCTCTCAATCTTAGACGGCTATTAAACATTAGGCTATGAATAGAGGCATCTTCAATAAGACGCTCAAAACCTAATCCTATGTTTTTCCTATTGTCTTTTTTGTGTATCAATCAAAAACTAATAACAACTATATATAGAAAACATAATGACAAGCTTCAAAGCAAGTTTAATGCAATATATTTATGAGATAAAATGAAACCAACCTTGTGAGATGACACTGGCCGGAATTACCGCCGAATTGAAATAGGTGGAAGGTGGTGGTAAGTTGAAATGATGCGCTGCTTGGGTCATATGGAATTGCTGTTGAAGCTGATGCAGAGCAATATCTGCTATAGATTGCGGGGGCTGTAAGTAATAAATATTGTCAAGATCATATATAGAAAATTGCTTACATGATTCTGTAGGTGCGTCTGTGACCTCAAAGTATGTTGAGCATAATATCCTCCTTGAGCTATTTGAGGGGCAAATGTTGGAGAAGCGGTACTCGATCCACTGGAGGCAGCCGCAACCGCCGCAGCAGCCAAATAGGAAGAGAGTGACAAATCCTGCGAGCCTTGAGGTTGTACATGAACGGAGCTCAATGATTGAACTTGATGTTGGGTCCTGTGCCGATGATGAGCATCCAAAAGACGTCTGGAATGGGTTGACGACAAAGACGGGGGAGTCGGACTTGAGGATGAACGTGAGGAGGAAATTAGTGTAGGAGCGACGGATTTTGAGGAAGTTGTGGCTGGAGTGCCAGGCTTCATCAGTTTGCGTATCTCATGGAAAGCTCCTACAAATATTCATTTAAGACTCTACAAAATACGAATCAATATAATAAGAGAATTTTGTACTCGAAGTAATATATTTGAGATTATATAGATCATAAAATTATGACTGTCATGTCAGCTTGGCATTTTACTCTACTTCACATTTCTTCCTTCTTCAAACCTAAACTTCGCTTATAGCGAACTATCATTCTTATGTTTTTCAATTAAAATGTTTATTATATTTTTAATATTTCTCAAATCACCTTCTGATTCCAACAATGGCACGTATAAGTGTGGAATCTTCTCTAGGATGGTATGGACTAGTTGAAGTGCGGACACGAGCACGCCCAAATTTTTATTGCTAGATAAAGTGCTCGAAATATAAATTGCCAAAGGCACATCTTTCAGAATTCGACGTAGTTCGGTTTCTGATTCCACAGCATATATCATTCGCATCATAACGCGTAATGTCTCGAAGCGAAGGGAGGAACATGTCTAAAATGAAAGAATTCTTCGAAGTAAAATAAAAAAGACCGTTGATGATAATATTGTTATACATTAAAAATAAGGACGTCAGAAGATATATTTTTTGTCTAAAATACAAAACTTAGCTACAGTAGCATGCCAAAAAGATAACGCTTTAGATAAATTTATGTTTTTGGAATATTAGCAAATATATGGCGCAACAATTAAGTAAATATGTTGAATTTTGTTTTGTTTGGAATTTTGAGGTTAGTCGCAACACTTCAAACCCGCTTTTTTAAGCAAATTTGGTCCCCAATGTATATCGATAATAATCTGAGACAGATTACGATCTCAAAAATATAAGATCAAAATTACGATATTGCGCTATACTATTACCGATACGGTTCCTAATTCCACCAGCAAAGGAAATAGCATTCCAATCAATTCTAGCAAATTTTCATTCTTGGTTCGTTTCAGCACTTCGCGTTCATCTATCTCGGGTACTATAACGTCAATAGCATCTAAATCAATGTAACGTTTCAAACATTTGTTTAAAAACCTTACATTTATTGATTTGAGTGTTCATCGGTATGGGATTCACCGAAGTGGTGATTCTACGGTCCAATGCGGATTGCATGCCTGTCGTTTGACTTCTTCGAACCATTCTAATAAAATCCACATCGAAAACATCGCCATCCATTTCGAGAACCACAATTTGTTCTCCAGAACATTTGGCCTGCTCCAATATTTCGGTTTCCACTGGGGCGCAGAGACGCCAGTCGCCTCTCTCTTCGCCCATTACATACCTGAAAATAGGTGACTTGTGAAATAATATTTGTAATTAAAAAAACGTTGTTCATCAAAAATAATATCACAATAACAATCATGAGATTTTGCGCTTAATATGAAAGTCGGCTTGTGTAGAAGTATACAGCCTGGCTATGTAAATGGGTAAAATATTTTCTCCCGTTAAATACTTTCTATATTCTGAAAAACTCACAGTTCGACGTAAAATTTTACGCGCGATTCAATGGCGACTTATTTCGATTTTTTGTCCAGCAAAAATTGAAAAAACGTTGCGGTTTGCTCAATTTTTCATGATTTTCAAAAAATATTTCGACTTTCAAAGTAATAGTATTTAAACTTTTAATGGCAAAAATATATTTTACCCAGTTATACAGTTCAGCAAGGGTATATTTCTATATATGAAGCATAGCATTAGTTTACTTGTAGTGCATTAAAATAATTACCAATTTACAGAAAGCACGTCGAAAGGATAATGAGCTCGAGCTAGATTTGCGTAAGATCCAGATGTATTCATGTAGTGGTTCAAGAGAGTGGTCACTTCAAAGACCTCTGTGTTTGGAAGATTTGGCAATAGTTCGCTAAAATGAATAGATGAAAATTTACAGTGGATTGATGAAAACTAACCCAATCAATTCGATGATTTCCCTGAGCTGAGGAGCAGGTCTGGTCCCAATTTCAAACGAAAAATTTGACAGCGAATTGCTGCCGGTATTTAAATCATCCACTTTTTCGGGCCCAACCAGCAAATACCGAATAGTACGACCGAAGTCCATTTTAATCAATGCCACAGCCAGTTCGCCGCATTTTGTGCACATATAGCGCAGGGACTTTAACAGCGATAAGAAAGTGTTTGATCCAATCGTCGACGGTTGAATCGTGAGCTTAAAACATATAAGACTGATAACTGAATAAAAATAATGGCACTTCTTCACTTTAGTCCACACCTCTCAATTTTTCACATATTCTTTATTTCACATTTAGAAAACAAAAGCTTTGTTTCCTCCACCACTCCACCAAAAACCCAGATTTGCTCAGACATTGAAAAACCTTCTTTGTTCTTTTGTATAATGTGAAATAAAGAATATGTGAAAAATTGAGAGGTGTGGACTAAAGTGAAGAAGTGCCAAAATAATTTGGTCTGCAAATTTATATATAATTTAACAGTAAAAACACTATATATTGTTATGTGAAAATTATAGAATTCTGGTTACAGGACAGCGGAATTTAATATTTTGGAAATAGCTTAACGTTAATTTCTGAGAGAAGAAAATTGACCGAAAAATTATTCTGCGTATCCACCAAATTTTATTTATGGTTTTGTTAAGTTAAATAATTTTTAATGTTTAAGCCTTAAAACTTACAAGTTGCTGCACATTCTTTAAAAATTCGAAACTTGCGCCGGCGATTTCTCGAAGACGTTCGGGATGGTGTCTCACGTTCTCAATTAGCCGATTGAAAAATGTACATATCGACTCAACACAACGTTTGTCCTATATGTTATTTTAAATTAATTATTACATACATTCATTAAAGATTCTTACATCCACAAAGTTTAAACGCGTAGTCAAGTCTCCCAAACAGTCTTTGAGGAAAGCGAATTCGGTCGTGGTTACATACAATGCACAGTTAGCGGCGATTTGAAAAGCCAGGCGCTGACTTGGCAAGGAAAAGAAGTCTACGTGAGATATGGTTGCTGCAATGCCGCCCTGAAATGTTGTATATGTTTTCAGTGATAACTGATAGCCCAATTTTTCATATTATACGAAATTTATTATTGTTATGCTCTCAGAAACTTTCGTGAATCGCTCAATTAAGCATGGTTGTTTTAAACATAAAACAAGTAAATAGGCCAAGTAAATGTTCTAACGTGTGCATACTGATTAAAGAAATAGAAACTTTTGATTAGTAGTAGTTTCTGGTATCAATTCTCTGGAAAATATTTTCTGAATTGCAGTCTATGAATAAAGTTAACGAGCTTCCAAAATCATTAGCAAGCTGCTCTTTTCGGCCCTTCTTGGCATAGTTTGAAATAAATTCACGATATTGTTTGATAAACTCACCGCTAAGAGAATGTTTTTGGCGTTTCGTCGAGACATTACTTCAAGAGCAATAAGAGACTGTTCAGCCACGTCGATGTATTCAATACGTTTAAGCTTCTGTAATAGCAAAGGTATGGCCTCAGTAATTACTGGCAGATACCGAGGTAGCGCCTCTTGCATGTTAGTTATGCACCGAGCTGCTGTCAACATCTGAAAATACTCGTGTTATAAAGATATTACACAATAATATTTATCAATTTAATGGAATAATTGACACTTTCTCACTTCGATACAACAAATGTTTTCAGTATCTAATATTCTAAATTTATTAATACTATATTTACAAATCTTGATGATTTCAAACAAACCAGCTCAAAGTTGTGATCCTTCTGCAGAAGTGAACATAAAGATTGAATAATATCCCGAACTGGCATATTCGTTGGTAGACTCTCCTCATTGCCCAATAGAAGCATCTCGGCCAGTTCACTAGCGGCTTCCGATTGACGAATTTCATTTGAGCTGCGCAATCCTTCAACAAGAGACAGCATTCGACCTAAATATTCAGGATAAAATTAATATGATACAAGTCAGTGTACCGTAAAATATGCTTTCCCTAATTCTTATTTATCATATTGTGTCGATATTTGCATGAATATCTAATCATACCAGCACTATCTCTTTATCTATCTCAACATTCACTTTGATATCTAATTTGGCTTTAAATGTTTAAAATGAACGTAATTTTATTCAAGAGCCAAAAGGAGCGAAACGATTGTGGCACCCAACTTGAGAAAGATTTTGTGACATCCAAACTTTCTTATTTGCTCATTTTAAAATACAAACTATGGGTTCTTCCCCAAGTGTGAATGGGATTTTGCACTTGCCTTACTATTACGTCCAAATGAGTTGTAAATCTGTTATTATAATTGTATTTTCGTACGGTTTATGGGATAGCAAAGAACTGCTGCACAAATTTCAAAACCTTGACAGAGAAACAAGTCGTTGCCCTTTATGCTCTAGCACACTTGTCCTACGATCACACCCCACCCCCACCACAACTGTTTCCACATATTCCATATGTGTCGGCGGTCTCGCCTTCTTTATGCGGTTAATGTAATATGTCTGCTGCTGTTTCATCTCTATATTATCATTTTTGCGCATCTTCGTGGCTGTGTTACATTTTCTTTTAATTGGACAAATAGAGAAATATCGTGTTATTCCCTATTAGGGGAATAGAATTTATAACTTAAGGGGAATGTAACTTATGTTATGAAACAACTGAAAATTAACCAAGAGGAGTCACCATAACAGAGTGATGTTCGTATTAAATCGGTAACCTAGATTATAAAGCAAAATATAGTATTGCAACAGGTGATTGAATTACGAGTTTGTTTTATCAACGATGCTAGGTAACCTGTGTAATAATTGCGCTTTTGGCATTTTTGTAAACTATTTCAAATATTCTATAAAATATATTATGTAATAAGACTGAAAAAAGGATTTTAACCTTCCAATTCACATTTAAAAATGCATACAAAAAATTAGTAAAAATATCCCAAATTTAGACCACAAAAAGTAACATATACCCTTAATCTTTTGAAAAGTTTGCAAAGGAAGAGAAAGCCATATTAACGAATGCAATCAGAGCAAATTCTGATACACGCCGATATTATGTCGTTCTAATATATATAAAGCAAACAAGGAAAGCGAACAATAGTTTATTGTTTCAGTCGAATTATGGTCGTTTGATTTTGGAAGAATCGTTTAAAAATTTTCATTATACTCTCAGACGCTTTCCTACTGCACTGTGAAATCCGATGTAGTTCTTGATTATTTTTAGGGATCGGAAAAAAGCAACGAATCCGGATCCGGCTGATTTCGGATCCGGATTCGGTAAAGTTCTATTTATGGTCGACGAATCCGGATCCGGATTCGTCCTCGAGTACCGAATCCGGATCTTTTCAAATCTAGCGCCAAATTTTTTCCGCCAAATTTGAACAATTATTATATATATCGCAATTAATTGTCAATTATTTATGTATTTTTGGCTTTTTATGCAAATTTCTGGTCAAAAAATGATACATTTTTTGCAAAAAATTGGCTCAAATTGATCGAAAAGAAACCAAAATTGAACTACTGCCCACATTGGATTATATCGTCAGACAAAACTGCACATTTGTTAGCATTTGTTAAGATTAGCAAATATCGTTCAGCCTTTGGGAGGTTAAGTTAAATTCAAAGCTAAATGTTAAATGAAGTCATAAGGCAATCGCATTACTTTAGCAATTTTAAATTTGAATTTTACAGATCCCACTATGGGACAGTGCAAAAAAGAGACACTTTTTTTTGGCAAAAGTGACATTTCTTGCAAAAAATCGACCAAAAATTTTCTCCGGCCGACGCCACTGGCGGCGGGCGGAGAAAAATTTTAAAATCAATAGAGAGGACCCTTTTGTTTTTTGACGGAGAAAAAGACCGAATCCGAATCCGTCAGATCCGGATTCGACCTCATTTTTACCGAATCCGGATCCTGCCATCCGAATCGAATCCGAATCCCGCCATCCGTAACGAATCCGAATCCGGATCCAAAATGGATCCGGATTCGGAAAGATTCGGATCCGGATTCGCCGATCCCTAATTATTTTCAATGTGATTATTTATTACCTACTAATCGGTTAGTTGCTGTAAAAAAATAAACTGGTTGCTACAATCATTCGTTTTGGCAGTGCTTTATTACTTTGGCTGTTTTTATGAAAATTTTGCTTACTTGAAGAATGATGCATGTGTATTGCACCACCACCTTGAGTCGCTGCAGATCCACTATTGCCACTGTGAAGACTACTATGGCTACTACTCGCACTACTGCTGCTACTCAGGAGATGTTGCATGCGAGGGACGAGACTTCCCAAAAATGATGAGGCTCGGTTTGATAGTCCATTATTCTGATGCTGTGACCTGGAAATACTACGTTTTAAAGTTCCTTATTAAAACTAAGCTAACTAGCTGAACCATGATTCTTATGGGATCCAAAAAGCAGGTATGAAAATTTTTAACATTAAATTTTGTCTTCTGTATTTCTCATGATTATATGTTTTGAAAAAGAACAAGGAAATTAGCCAATCAAAGAATGTATGTACTTTAATGCAAAGACTGAAGAAGAGCCTTTTCCACTAAGCGCATAACTCCCAAACGATAGACCGGAGCGGTTTATTCCAATCGAACTTGAGCTCGAGCTTGCGGCGGCAGCAGTATCCTGAAAATTAAATAAACACAATTATATAAGCAAATGCTTGTTTCACATGTCTTCTTGTATGTACTTTTTCCTGCGTTAATGTGAAAATGACGTTTTATTAGAATTTAAATACAATATTGTGAAAACTGCGAACCTGCAAATGCTGCTGAATGCTGTGATACTCGTTCTGACCTGCTGAAGACGCCGCAGCTGCGGCGGCCAATATAAGAGCTTCTCTCTGAGCTTCATTTGATGGACCTGAAGAGTTGGGACCGACGCCTCCACTCACGACCGCCGCAGCCAGTTGAGAGGCAAAACTGGATATGTCATTATGCCGAGAACTTGACGAAGCCGCTGCAGAAGGTGGTGGCAAGCTCATAATCACAGATGGCGGCAAATTACCGAGATCGAAATGAAGAGGCGGATTTGGCTAAAAACTCGTTATATTTCAGTAAATCAGGATTATTATATTAAAGAGGCATGAATAGTGTAACGGAAAAATATGCTATCCAAAATTTCTTTCTCAGAATTCTGTTATTCCTTTTCCTCTTTTCTATTATCTTTACTTTGAATGAATCAAATGGCAAATTTATTTCTACGTGGCAAACATATGAAATATATCTAAGAATTTTGAATAATTTATTATAAAGTAAAAAATAGACAAAGGATGCGCATGAGGTATGGAAAAGTTTTAACTAGCACATTTTAATCATCTACGATGTCCATACTTCTATTTTATTTTCATCCACGAAATTTCACTAACCACGGCAGTTAATAAGCCAGATGACGATGGAACATATGATGGAGCTACAGCTGACGTTGATCCAGAGGAAGAAGCAGCGTTTGATGATCGTTGAATTACATTTGGCGGAGGCACATTTGTTGGTGCAAATTGAAGCACGCTTGCCTGAGGAATACCATATCCCGGTGGAGGCATTCCCGATCGTATGCCGAAAGTGGATGATCCAGATGACGACTGCATAAGGCCGGTTTTGACGCTTCTATGACTAAATAAGAGAATTTAAACCAGGACTGGTTCACAATCAACCTCTATATTAAGGCTTTATTATCTATTAATGAATTCCGGTTACAAATTATATCATATGCTTTTTTAATTTAATTATGGATTGAAAATAAACCTGGTGTCTATATTATCAGCACTGGAGTGTCCTGGATAATGGCCATGACTTGACTTTTTAAAGTGTCTTTCATTGCTGAAATTTGGTCGTTCAATCCAGATGAAAAATATATTTTGAAAATTTTCGGAACAATTATTAATACTTAAATAAATGGACAGTCAAATTTTACCTGACAGGTATAAATGATCCTCGGTGGCGATTAGAAGAAGATCCAGCACCCAAATTTAAGTCATCACCCATCTAAAATATTCTCAAAATTAGTTACTGGAAAGAGCAAAGTTATATAATATTCCGTTTACTTGTTTTCCGGAAACGCCGGCTTTTGCTTTGGATCGAGTCAAGCGCGTGAAATGTCCATCGCTTGCAAGCTGATTGGGAAAATAATCAGTTAAATATTTCAGCTGTGAATTGCGGCGATGTCCACTGCTAGAGGTTCCTGACGACGGAATATCATACTGCTTGCTGGAACCAGAACGGTTATTGCTCTCCACAGTTTCACTTCCGGTCGTTTGGGACGATGAGTTACCCTAAAAACGAATTCTTTTTAACAAATCTTCTACAACTTCCATGCAGATCGATGTTAGTACCATAATTTAAGTTCCTCTTCGAAAGTTTAAATTAATAGGAAGTTCGTTTCTTTGCAAATAAAGTTAAAATCCCGCTTAAATTATATTGGCTCTAAAATTAAATCCCCGTTTATTATGTTACATCGATTAATTAGAAAATAGTAAAACAAAACCAGCAAAATCCAGAAACCGATCTTAAAGTTCCTTTTCAATCTTTCAGTTTTTGAGACGGAATTTTTGGTACGCAGATACAGACGATCCCACTAAGTTTTTCGAATTTTCACCGATTTATTTTACAATAAAAATTGAACAAAATTCGGTTGTAATTGCAATAAGTTGCAATTGCATTTCAATAAACAATAAAAAATAACAATATACCGCTTTCGAACTGTTCGACGCAGAAACTTTTCTCAGTTTTGTCTGCGCCGCCGCGTCTCCAATCGCGACAGTGGATTCAACGTCTCCTCTTTTCTGGTGTATGACTGTAATTTCATATATATTTACTACAATATGTCTCTTTCGTATAGTTTCGGTATATGCTTTAATTGATATTTTGAAATAGATTTGGCAAGAAAAGCAAAGAAACTAAATAAACAAAACTAAAAAGATTTGTTACATTGAATTTTTGTAAACTATAATTTTAATTATAAATTTGTAAAATATCCTTCTCAGGTAAATATTTTATATTAGAAGGTTACTCACTTGAGTTACTGTTAGGAGAGTGTCTTTTTCTGAGAAGATGGTGCTGGGCCCCAACCTCCTCCGAGGTCGACGGTCCCGAGTTTAGTGTTTCTTGATTTATTTCGGACGCCGAATTCGGTGAGCGTCGGTTAATAGGCGAATTTGAAGACGAGAAACGACTGTTGCTACTCTGGCTCCCTGTATTGAAGTTCACCGACATAGAAAAAATCTGGTGGTGTACCTATAATATCATTAGTATTAGAGAAATATAATTTACACGCGAAATGTATTTTATTCAACTATATACATAATTTTATTCAAGGATTTATAAATTGAAATTAGATTACAAATTCAAACAACGATAAGACTGTCGGGTATGGCACTGTCAGTATTGCACAGTCAGAAGGAAACAGAAAGCGACCTGTAACTCAACGTCAACTAAATGTGTTTTTCCTAAACAAAACCAATGCTGTCAAAAGCAATGATGATTCACAAAGGAATTAGCTTTGTTTTACAAGGTTGGCATGGAAAATGAGCATGATATTTCCCTAAATCGGCAAATTAAACTTCAAGTTGCGAAATCAGATGAATTCCGAATTTATGAAACATAGAGAAACCCTATTGCTCTTTCTAACGACTGAGCCGGCCGGGAACGATTTACGGATACAGAATATTAAAATACATGGGAAAATACAACGATCATTGCTACACACGAAAGGACTGAGTGGCAAAGTGGAGATAGTATTGCTTTGCCTGTCAACTACTATCGATTTCCCAATCAATGTCTTGACAGGCCGTAAAAATTCAGTTTAAATTGCCGCTGAAATGTTGTGTGTCTTCTCTTACGGACACGGTCTCTGCTTTATCTAATGGGCAGCCAATGGAGAGAAAGTTTCTCAATGCGGAACCAACAGTGGATTGCGAATTCTGAAACGGTGTTGAAAACGAGCAAATATGGTACCCTGAAATTGGTTTGGTGTCCAATGAGAGTGCACATGTGAAAATTCACTTTGCGATACAAAGATGGCTAGCTTGATGGAAATTTGCTAAACCAGATTAGACAGTAGACGAAAATCTCGCTCAAATTACGAATAAAGATATGTTAGAGACGGAAAAAATAAGATTAAATTGTACAGAAATATTCTTATGCGGGGAACAAAAATAAAGTGATTGTAAACAAACATGTATCAGATCATATCTTGTTTTCCGAAATTTGTGTGATATGAACAAGGTTTTCTAATTACTATGGGTATAGAAAAAAATTTATACTGCAAATGAAAATAAGAGGGGATAAGTAAAATGATTATGAATAAATTTAGAATGAACGGAGAAATTTTATTTTTGTAACTAGTAAATAAAAGCTTCCATATGTTGACAAACTGAATAAAGGAATATTTCCAGACAAATTAATGGCCAAATTACTATCTTTATAAAATTACTGCTATTATCTTTGTATTGCCTCGAGTGGAGCGAACAAGGAACACACTAAAATTAATTTTTACAAAGGGATCGATAACTAAAAGTTAAGAAAAATACAAAAGCGAACTGTAGTTTATATTAATTTTCTTTATACCGAAAATAGTACTTTTCAGTTAGATAAATTTTAACATGCAGTGTAGATTATTCTATCATTAGCAATGCTGCGGATACTTTTTACCATGCCTGTCTTATTGATGAGGATAGAAATTAAAATAGATCGGTTAGAGATATTACAACGCATAAACGTATTCAGTCCAAAAGAGATGTGAAGGTTAAGATTTTTATTAAAGAGTATCATATTTAAAGTAAGTTGATTTCCTTTTGTGTTTGTGAGTGCCAATGCACACTGAATCGGTATTGATAGTTGGCAGAGGAAGAGACAGGCAAGGGCATAAGAGTGTGGAGTGGCAGTGCCATCCCCGCGCTATTGCCGCCCCCGATTGATTTGTGCCGGTCTGAGTTTGGATAGGATGAAGTGAGGGTTAAGGGACACTAGGCATAGAATGCTGTAACGCGATGGTTAAAGATGGCGTATCAGTGAAAGAAGAAACTGCGCTTGTATTAATTTAGATCTCAGTGTGGGTATTACTTTTTTGGTTTTGTTATCGTAGTTAGAGTAGTCATATTGGGGACGGAAATTAAAGGATAGCTTAATATGGCTTTTACTATGGTCTTTATCACATACTACTATGAATTCTGTACTTTGAATTCTCTCTCTATAGTGTACTACCAAAGCAGAATAAATTTAATGCTAGCTTCAAATTATTTCGAAATCTAAATGGTCGAAAAATTCTGAATATGTTCAAGTATCGTATCTAAATGAGGACTTCCGAAATTTTTTCCCAAAAAGAAACTTGTTCTCAGTTCATTTTAAATCAAAACTGAATTTAAATTTAAAACTGTACAACCTTCAACACAGCTCGCTGGCATAATTTTCTCTGATAAACTTTTGACAGTGGCAGCCCTTAATTGAATGGCAATGCTGTCGTAAACAACATTTTGTGTTTACTTCCTATATTGCTATCTATGTTTCTGTGTAGGCATATAGCTCAAAAGTCTATGACGCTTCTTCAATTAATGTTGAATCATAAGACTATTAGTAAGTCTAAAAATTTTCGTCTGATAGTTTGAATTTATAATTTTAACTTGCAAAATACGGTATCAGCTTTGGGAAAGATCCTTTCGTTGGAGCAAGGCTTGGTTGGGAAAACATTAACATCTATTGATGGAAATAAAATATTGAAAATAAATATGATTCAAGTTTAAATCACAGTACACCATATATTCGTCTGTCAAAAATCGAGATTTAAATGCCAAAACCTTTGAATTTTTTATAAACAATCAAAAACTCAAATCCCCAGCAAAAACTTGTGTACACTCGGTGAAGGTACAATAAAAATAGTATCACAATCATTTTAAGGGATGAGTTAAGTTGTTCCACAAAATTTCTAAGTGTAGGTCTAATTAGCAGAATTTTTCACATATTTTCCGTACACTCTCGAGGAGCCATTGAAAAAGACCACAAAGAACGAAATGTACGTTTTGTCTCTGATTTCAGGAATTTAAGCGTTTGTCCCTCCCCCATAGAAAGTTGTAAGGGCTGAGGACGGACTTTTCACCTGGGGTATTGAATTCATGCTAAGGGGCTCCCATTCGATGAGAAAACACCCCCAGAAAAAAATTTTTGAAATTCGCATGTTGGACCCCCTGTTTTTACCCCCTCAAAGTCAGGCCACGCCCCCATTTTTTTCGTGTCCTAAGAAATTGTTTAGGATATTTCCGGCAAGCGCCCAGAGGCGTGTAATAGCTCAAACGATAGCTCTCAACGTGAAAGGTCCGGGAAAATTGAAATTTTCGAGATCTAACGACGGAAATCGAAGTTATGAGCCCTGAGGGCATTTGTCGAGATCTGGCGTTCCTGACCATCTCCAGAGGCGAGTGAGGTGTCAAATGATAGCTCTCGGCGAGGCAAAACGAATGGCACAAGAATTTTTGAGATCGGACCACACACGGTGGAGATATTTACCCTAAGGGCATATCTCGGGATTTTCGGTTCCTGACCATCTCCAGAGGCGAGTGAGGTGTCAAATGATGTCTCTCAATGAGACAAAACGAATGGCACAGAAATTTCAGACATCGGACCACACACGTCGAAGTTATTTGGCCTGAGGGCATTTAGCTTAAAATGGCTTATATAAGCCATTTTGAGCGTGCGTTGGAGCGGCCTAAGGCCGTATTATACCCTGTAAAATCTATACCGTTTTCTAGACGGCCGAAGGCCGAGTTCTTTTCGCGTAGCGAATACCAAAACTGTTAGTCATATTCACCCAATTAAAATTTATTGACCAACGAATTCAATCTAAACCACGAATATAGACTCCCGACGGCTAGCCGAGCTCTGCTCGGCTAGTCATATAACTAAGATTTTAAAACCAAAATCTAAGGACCAAAACTATTGAGCAAATGATTTGTGAAAATAACTGTAAAATCCAATTAATGATTTATTTATACATGTGATTTTACAATATATTGTAAATTGGTGAATAGGGCAGTAAATTGCAACATATTTAGCCTACTTACTCAGACGTTTCCACCCAATAATATGAAAATAGCGTGGCAGAGTGGGAGTACCTCCACCCACAGCCCTTTGTGCACCGTCCCTGCCTAGATCGCTTTTTATATAGGCGATGTGGAGCCCCAGACAGGCACCTAGTACCTCTGGTAGAGTCAGCCTGTGACTGTGATGGCCGGCGATCCCTGCGGATCCGGACGACCGAAGCAGCCTGTCAACACAAATCAAGACAAGTCAACAGCACCAATGACTCGGGCAGAGCTAAGGAGACCCTCCTCAAATGGTCGTCGGCTGGGTATTAAAAGCGATATTATAGAGACAGCTAATCAATTTAATGCATACATTGAGATCTCACCGCGAAATTCTCGATCCATCAATACATCAGAATGGAAAAATCGTGAAATAAACAAAAACCACGTAATTTGGACAACTTTACAAAATTTCAAAATATTTATGAACAACTCAATAATCTAAGGTTGGACAAAAAGATAACAGGGACTGACATCAGATGCATCCTCAAATGGTCGGGAATTGTTTGGGATGGGAGACTGTATGCATGTGATGATCGAAAGTCTGGAGAGATTATAAAATGGTATGAATATGTTCGTTCCTATTTATGCTCTTTACGTCCAAAATAAGGAAAAATCCGAAAAATTCGTCACAAAAATAGAGAAATGCTAATTTTTAAATAACATTTATACTAATGTTATATAATTAGTCTTGGATCAGTTCAATAATTTAATCTATGCCAGAGATAACCCAATATTGGATTGGGCCAATAGATTGGACTCTCCGAAGACTTGGAATTTGGAGCTGAGAGAAGATTGCTGTGGTGGAAAACCACCCCCACTACTGCGCCTACCCAGGCCGGGAGCACCGAACCCTACTCCCAGCTGATGTGCGAGCCCCACTCGTGCTTCTCTCCCTCCTCCCTCCGCTAGGGCAGACTGGAGTAAAGTCAATGCATACGGCGGTGGTGGCTGTTCCCAGACCGCTCCACACTCACACACAAGTCAGTGGAGATTTTTCGCATTGCATTTGTCTAGAGTGAGACACATGGGTGAATGCTGCTGTGGGAAATGGCGTGCGGGCACTTCGACGTCATCAGGCGAACTAAAAATATGACAGCAAGGAGTGGGCTAGACAGTTATACCTACAAAGAATCACATAGTTTGTGAAGCAGAGAAAAACGGAAGTAGATTGACAGAGAAAACATACACTAATGACTTACGATGAGAAGCGGAGATTGTAAAATAGAAGGAGTAGAAAGATACTAAAATTATCTCCGCTTTTTCTTGAGTTCACGAGCGGTAACGTTAACAGACGCCAGACATATAAAGAAAAGAGCAACCCCTTAGTATCTCTTGATTTTCAGGTTCGTCAGATAGAGAAAATTATTATTACATGCATTTGCAGCAGGGCGGCATGTAGTATTTCGGTATTATTTCCGATAGAACGAGAAAAGGAGAGATCCTTTTGTAGCAGGAAACAGAGAAAATAAATACAGCGAGGCAGACCGCCAGAAACATTAGTTCTAAAGATACAAGGTCGTCGCTTATTCTCTAACACATTTGCAGCCCTTTTCTTTTCCCTTCCATTCTCTATTTGCCGTCTAACCCTCGGGGAATACACCGGCTTCCCTTCTATATAAATAGTAAGGAGAGCTCCATTTTCAGACCGGGAGTGACATACACAGGAAAAGAGAACACAGATCGGGACGCGTGCGTTAAAACCCAGACATCCATTGAATGCATTTGCCTCCCGTCTTTCCTTCCCCTAACCGTCTTTCCTGAAGTATGGGAGAATAGTATCAATCTTTCCTTTGAGATCTGTTCCTACAAAAAGAAGGCAACGGGTGATGCTCTGCCATATACCACTCCCTTATATTTCTGTCTCTTACACTTCAGTCTTTGCTCCTAGACAGACAGAACACTACGCAGCATACTCTCACAATGGCGATCCATCAAACCACTTTATTTAGACTCTTTTTATATCTATTTATTGCCAGCGCTGTCTGTTGGCTTTAAACACATTTGTGGTATGCAAATTCTTAGATCTGATATCACTTGCCTTTCATGTGGGCATTTTACTTCTTAGTAACTCCCCAATGTTTTAGGATATTTACTTGAGTTTTTGTAATAAGATATAAACATTGTTTAGACAAATTTGATTTTTCAGTCCGTTTCTGAAATTCACGTGACCAAACGCCCCTTCAAGCAATTGCTATGGTTTTTCTAACACACCTAATCGGCGATTGCGCATTAGACTGGCATCTTTTACTTTCGTTTGTCTCTCGCCATTTTCTTGTTCCTTGGTCTTCGGCTCTGTTTAATGTTTGTAAATCAATCAATAAATTTGCCATTTTGCAAAAGATAAATTATCACTCACATTTGACTTGCTTCTCATATGGAATTACGCTTTAGGCAAAAGTTGTTTTGAAATATACTAAACCTTTAGTCAAATCATCATAAAAATCTCGGAAGTCCATTTTGAATGATCGAATTATTTCTCAAAGAAATCGTTTCGCCAAAATCGACTGACTTTTGAAATGTATATGCTTATTCAATGTGCCTACTATACCTAAGCTCGGTCTAAAATAATTGCTATATAATCGAATACTATACAATTCATGTGTATCAAAGTAAGGCGAACAATGAAGTCTTCCTGAAAGATTATTTCCAAAAGAAGTGAGTGTATACTTTCCAGACATTCGGTTAATTTCCTCAAAAATCTCCAAATTTTTTAAAATACAAACCTTTTCTCTATAAGATTTATGCTAAGACTTAACTTTAGGCTTAAACTTTAAGGTCTCAGTTACCCCTTCGTGAAGCACTGGCACTCCGTAATATAAAATGCCCTATCAAAAAATGCTAAGAAAGTCAAAATTTATTCCTAGAGTACAATTATGCGCTTTTATTACCTATTGCTCTTTATAAATTCACGTTTCCCATAAGGAAGTATTACCGTTAGTTTTCGTGTTTGTATTTCACCAAACTATCTAAATTAATTAGCGTTCCATCTCATGCATTCTTTTTTTATATTCCACTTATTCATATTTCTGTCTCTCATAGCTCTGTCACTTATGATACTGTAATCGTATGGTTATCTTCCACTTATACCAACTACACGTAATATATGATATTGAGCTTTAATTAGACAATATCTAGTTAATTATATGCGACGCCGTTGTTTCAATCTATCTCATAGCACTGCAGTGATAAAATTTATAATCTATGTTTAATCAATTACCTATTTTTCATTTTACATACGAATATATATAGTTAACGAATTTCATTTTAAGGTTAATCAACAAACGCGAAATAATTCTTTCCTTTTCTATTCTCATTAATATTCCTCTTGAGAATGAATCAAAATCAAACGAACACTGCAGCTCCACCACCGAACGTTGTGTACAACAATGGAAATACTGCGCCTCCTGAGAATCAGAGTCAGCCTAACCGAGGTGGAGCTAACCGATACGTTCCGCCTGCAGCACGTCGCGGAATGGCGAACAGATTAGGAGAACTGCCGGGTATACTTACAATACTCAACCCTATCCAAAACTTATTAAAATAACTCATAGTGGAGCATGACTATAAATTAGATATTTCAAGATATTTGTATTAAAATTAGTGAAAGTGAAACATAGGAAATTATGTTCTGAATGTGCATTTCAGTATATTTGAGCCCACTAAGTAACGCTCCGTTGGTCGTTGATGTTAAATCAATTATAGAATATTCACAAGATTATGGAAAATTTTTGGGAATTATTTGTCGTAATAGATTACATAGTCTAATTGTTACAATTACTTAATTTTTCTGCGATTGTGTTAGTAAAATACCATATTGGACCATCGTTTTCTAACACATAATTAAAGAATTTAATGTTGTCTTTGAAATTGTAGTTAATTTCAGAAGGTGCACCAGCAACAAACTTTCGAACGAACGCGCCCCCAGGTGGAAATGGCTATGCAGGAGACGGAGGACGCGGTCGCGGCTACTATGGTGGAGGAGCTGATCAAGGCGGTATGCGCAAGAGTCAGAGCTTCGCTGGAGTGCAGCAACCTCAGGTAAATAGTATTTGCGTGAACGTTAAAATCTTGTATCCAAAATTGCTGTTTTTAATAAAATACAGTGATAATATTAATCAGTATAATTATCACGTGAAGTATATTTATCACTCCTTGAAAATGTGTGCAAAAATTATATCTAATTATTTTCAGTATAATAATCATTTATAATCCAGGACTATTCCGGACAGCAGTGGGGAAATGCTCCTCCACAATTCGACAGCAGCATTCCACCGCCACGTTTCAATCGCACGAACAGCAGTGGTCCCAATTACGGTGGACAAGGAGGCAGAGGAGGTCGAGGTGGCGGTGGTCCTGGAGGATTTAACCCTGGGTATGGCTTTAACTTCAAATTTTAAATTAGTGTTTCCATAAATGCATTTCCAGCGAAGAGTATAGGTCGAATCGTCCGGCTCAATATGGGGGACGATTTTCATATGACCCAAATACTGTACATGATGAGCAGCAATGGGCAAACCAAAGTCGAGGTGGAAGATGGCAGCAGGATGGGTATGTTTTTGGAATAATGGCAATGATTACAACGTGAGCCCAAAACTGCATTGTACCCCATCGGATAGAGAGACGTTGCACTCTACTATATAAAACCATTTTTTGTTGGCGTGCATTTCTATTAGGTTAATTTTCTGTCAGAGTGAAATGTATTGGAATTATATCATTATTATGAGATGATAAACATAGTAAATATAAGGTTATCAACTTTATGATATATCCTGTTGTCCATACTAAAATTATATTCATCCTGATATAAACTAGTCTATATTGATTTTCAATTATGTTTGGACTAGTCCACATCAGGATTGACTGAATTTCAGTATGGACTGCAACATATACATAAGATGAGTCATCTAAATTCTGGCATCCGTATTTATTTCATAAGAAGTTGTTTTAGGAATCGTCCGCAGCGCCCAAACCAACAGAACAGTCGATGGGCTGGACTTGGCGAGGATAGCGGTCCTGGCGGCCATGGAACTAGCAACTGGGAACAACAAGGTCCTGCGGATGTAAATCTTGAAGCAGAACTCTTCGCTGGCATGAATTCCGGTATCAACTTCGACAAATACGAAGAAATTCCTGTGGAAGCCACTGGCCAGAATTGTCCTCCACCAATTTCGCATGTAGGTAAATATAAAAATTACATGATTGAGATATTATATTTCTAGTTTGCCGATTTAAACTTACATCCGTGGATTATGGAGAATATTAAAAAGAGCGGTTATGATCGGCCCACTCCGGTTCAGAAGTACTCGATTCCAACACTTACCGCTCGACGTGATTTAATGTCCTGCGCCCAAACTGGTTCAGGAAAAACGGTACATTCCTGCATCATATGCTTTTTAGTAAATTTTATATCTTATTATTTTCTTTAGGCTGCATTTTTGGTTCCGGTGATCAACAGAATACTGGAAGATGGACCATCAGCGGTTAAAAAGGTGAGTTCGTTTACCAAATAGTAGATTTACCGAAGAAGAAATTAAATGTAATGCTGAAAATTTTAATTTGATTCTATCAATTATTATTTAATTTCTATATTATTTTCAAATTCATTATACCGACAACAAAAATATAAACAAAGCGACAAAATCTTTCGTCATTTATAAGGTATTCTACAATTCGAAGTTTTGAAAATATCAAATTTTCTGTGAAAATAATTGATATAAAATATTCGATGGTTCACAAAAACGATTGGCGGAAATTAAACACGAGGGTCATCAACTCATTCAAATTTGGCATGACAGAGAAACATGCTAGTTTATCCTCTCCTCAATTCCCACTCTGTAAGCAACTGAGAATGCTTAGGGAGTAGGCAAAAATAGCACATAGCGTTTTTTCTCATGCACGCCAAATTTGAATGAGGTGATGACTCTCGTGTATAATTAACACCAATCGCTTATATGCAATATTTTTAGAAGACAGTAGGCCGTGACGGACGTTCATGTCAGTATCCGTTGGCGTTAATTATATCCCCGACGCGAGAATTGTCGCTGCAAATCTATAACGAATCACGTAAATTTGCTTATCGCACACCAATTACATCAGCCCTACTGTATGGCGGCCGAGAAAATTACCGAGATCAAATAAACAAGCTCAGAGTAAATATTATTAAATACTTAAATAAGAAAAATTTGGAACCGTAATTTGCAGCTAGGTGTTCACATTCTGATTGCTACTCCTGGTCGTCTCATTGACGTACTCAGCAACGGCTTCATCGGCCTGGATGCATGTCGATTCCTTGTTTTGGATGAGGCCGATCGAATGTTGGATATGGGTTTCGAGCCGCAGATTCGCCAGGTTTGTTATTGTTTCCATTATAAATGTTACCTACTATTTTAGTAAATAGTTGTAAATTCAAGTAAATATGCACTAAAAGAACAAGACATGTAAATCGTAATGTTCCCACATTGATTAATAACATCCTCTGTGTCAATTCTTAATTTTCTCATGATCTTCTGAATGTGGGCATCATTAGTGCTTATATTAATGATGCTAAAATACCACTATTACATATGGAACTTCGTAGTATATTGTTTTACACATGATTTTCCAGATTGTGGAACTAAACAATATGCCGGTTAAAGGTCAACGAGTCACCGCTATGTTCTCTGCAACATTTCCTAAAGAGATTCAAATGCTTGCACAAGATTTTCTCATGCCTGACTACGTGTTTCTTGCTGTCGGAAGAGTCGGATCAACATCTGAGAATATCTCTCAAAAAGTGGTGTGGGTCGAAGAACACAACAAGCGGCATTTCCTCATGGACCTTCTCGACGCGGGCGAGAGAGGAGCACTTACGTTAGTGTTCGTAGAGACCAAGAGAGGAGCCAGCGATTTAGCATACATGCTTAGTAAAGAAGGTTAGTTAATTGAAATATTTGTATGCTTGAGCTTTTCTTTAGCATATTCCTGGTTTAAGGCTATGAGGTTGTGGCGATTCACGGTGATTTGAAACAAGCCGATCGCGAGCGCCATTTGGATTGTTTCCGAACTGGGCAGTCACCGATTTTGGTTGCCACTGCAGTTGCAGCACGTGGTTTGGATATTCCGAATGTCAAGCACGTTATTAACTACGATTTACCGAGCGACGTGGATGAATATGTGCATCGTATTGGTCGTACGGGGCGTGTCGGCAATGTTGGTATGTGAATTTGCTTATAATATTTGTACCAGTAATTAATTTATTCGGCAAATACAATAACACAAAAAGTGATCATCGAGTCCCTCTAAGGCGCACTCTGAGTGTCCCCCCCCCCGATACGGATTTCCCGTTTTTCACGCTCCTGGACCCCAAACTCGTATTACACTAAATCAATACCACTACTGGCACAGTGTTGAAGCAATAATGCATGAAATGAATAAGGCTTAGAGGTTATAGATTTATGGTCTCAGAATGATCGTAATTTAATTCAATGTGAAAGTATGTTAGTCAAATTCATTTCTCAATGTAGTATTGAAAGTAGCAGTATTTTTGATTGTGATATTTTTGATTGTTTTAGATTTGATGAATATTAGTCGGTCATAGTAAAACCTAGTGATAGTTTTTAGGTATACGGTATTTTCTGAATATTTTGATGGATTGAAAACTTAGCACATGACAGCGAAAAATATTGCTTTATAATGTCATGAAACAGAACGACTATTATTTACAACCATTAAACTACCAGGTGGCGACATATGTTCGTGCACTGATATTTATGCGTTTAAATTCGCGCCATTTCAGTTTAACCCCTTAGAAGGGCGCTAGCTCAAATCTGATATTGTTAACCCCTTCTAAAATACGATTTTAAGATAGGGTTAGCAATTCCATAGGACCACCCAGCGGCTTCGCCGCATGGCGGCGCCCACCGTCATCCAGGATTTTCCGGATTTCCGGAAGCCATATCTTCCGGAATAAGGGTTTGCCGGAACTGAGACCGGTACCAATCGACTCAGCTCGCCGAGACGAAGCGATTGACGTATCATACGCCCAGAACGGAGGCGCGACGGGTGATCTGTGACCTGCCCAAATCCAGGATTTTCCGGATTTCCGGAAGCCATATCTTCCGGAATAAGGGTTTGCCGGAACTGAGACCGGTACCAATCGACTCAGCTCGCATATGAGGAAGCGATTAATGTATCATACGCCCAGAACGGAGGCGCGACGCGAAACTTGCCCTTTTACGTGACACACGGATGTCACGTTTTCACTATGTCACCCCCAATTCTGACATTGATAACCCCCCTAAAAACATGGGTTTTGGGGGGGGTACTCGCGAGTTTGGGGTCCGGGACCCCCAAAAAAGTGGGTTATTCTGCTGGGGGGGGGACCTTCACCTCTCAACTTAGAGGGGCCCGATATCAGATTTGAGCTAGCCCCCTTCTAAAGGGCTAAACCGAAATGGCACCAATTTAAACGCATAAATATCAGTCGCGAAAATTAGTTCGCCATCTGGTATATCTCCAACGATGATAGTTTGATACTAGGTTTTATCTTCTGCTTTCTCTGTTTTTATTTACGAAACTTGAGATATTATGAAATTCACTTTTTTAACATTTTACCACATTCTTCATTCTCAAAATTATACGCAAATCAAAATTTAACAGATTTTTTCTTTAGGTCAAGCCACTTCCTTCTTCAACGAGAAGAACCGAAATATTGCGCACGACTTAGCGGAGCTCATTGTAGAAGCTAACCAGGAACTGCCTGATTGGCTCGAAGAAATTGCCAAGGATACCTCTAGGCATGGTACGAAAGGCGGTCAAGGACGACGTGGTGGAGGAGGCGGAGGAGGTAAATTATAATTTATAATAATAAAATTTTGTTTACCAATTTCACGTATAGTAGCGTTGTAATATTTCAGTACGATAAGTAATTATTCAATGTTTACAGGCAACCGTTTCGGAGGACGTGATCACCGTGTTCAATACAACGGTGCACCCAATCGAGGGTTTGGCGGAGGTGGAGCGTTTGCTCATCAAAACTTCTATCCTGCACAAAGTGGACCTTCTTCCGGCAGTGGCTGGGGTCCCAGTAGCGGCGGCACGAATGCTCCTCCGCCTCAAAAGCATCATGCTCAAGGAGCTCCAGGCAATGCTTCGGGTGGTTTTGTACCTTCAGGAGGTACTGTAAATCGCGCACAGCCGGCTACGAACACCAACGCAAAGGTATGGAAGTTTTGCATGATGTAGGGTAAGATATAAATTTAAAAAGTTTGATTATTGCATCATATGTATCAAAAAATCATATGTAAATGTGCATTAACATAGCTCCTAGACATTACTACAAGCCGAATATGTATACACCATATTTCTTAATTGCCTTATACCCACGCATGAGATTTTAGACCTGAACAAAGAAAAATAAACATCTGTTAGGACTAAATAAACCAAAAAGAATAGAATTTTATCCTGCAGCTGATCCAAACTGAAATGATTTTTCTGTTTGGTATATTTTGCTTTGTTCGAGGTCTAAAATCGGTTATGGGTAAATTCGGTCCCGTCTAATTCGGTCCCGTCAAATTCGATCCCGTCAAATTCGGTCCCGCAAATTCGGTCCGTCAAATTCGGTCCCAAAGTGATATAATGGCCAAAAATGGTCGCCTAATCGTTATTTTTTGCGCAGACTTATTTTTTTATTATTTTGCATTGTTTTAAGTATATTTTATCAAACAAATATAGTTTACCATACATTATATCTCAAGCACCTGGGCATTAAGCTGAACAACCCTTATAAGGCTAAAGAGGCCATAAAGACAGACATATAGTTACGCTTAAGCTCCCGAACAACCCTTACAAGGCGCCAAACCAGGATTTAGGCTTGGGGCTCGAACAATCTGGGGTCAAGAGGGACTTAGTCTTAGGCTTAAGCTCCCGAACAACCTTTTTTCGGACCCTATAAGACTCCCAAATAAGGATTGTTTGGGAGCTTAAGCCTAAGACTAAGTCCCTCTTGGCCCCAGGTTGTTCGAGCCGTAAGCCTAAATCCTTCTTTGGCGCCTTATAAGGGTTGTTCGGGAGTCTTAAGCCTAAGACTAAGTCTTGCTTTACGGCCTCTTTAGCCTTATAAGGGTTGTTCAGCTTAATGCCCAGGTGCTTGGGATCTAATGAATGGTAAAATATATTTCTTTGTTAAAATACACTTAAAACAACGCAAAATAATAAAGAAACAGCATTCAATGCAAAAAATAACGATTAGGCGACCATTTTTGGCCATTAAATTACTTTGGGACCGAATTTGACGGGACCGAATTTGCGGGACCGAATTTGACGGGACCGAATTTGACGGGACCGAATTTGCGGGACCAAATTTACCCATAACCCTAAAATCTCACCCCTGCTTATGCTGATCAATTTTCAGAACTGGTGGGACAATTGAATATCGACGACTGTATTCGCGATCTGTTCTCCATTGTTAAGAAATTTCCAATAAAAATAAAATACGTTTATAAGTGTACTCTTCATTATATTTGTGTGTTTTTCCTTCCATATTCCGTTACATTTGGAAAACGCAATTGTATTACAATCACACAAACATTCTTATCCGTTATTCCTCTTTGCATACAACCTATTCAATTCTCCGTTATTAAGTCTTCCATAATTCAGCATTGAAAGTTTTAAATTCAGGAACATTTGTTTTTCTTCGATTTATCATTTCTTGAAAATATAGGATTGGGTTGCTATGTGAGATTCGTCGCGGAATCGAAATATTTATGATCTCCAAGGACCTTGGTAATTTAACTGAAAATGATCATTATGGAAGGCTTCATAAAAATTTATATTTTCTCAATAAGAGCAACACGAAAGTGCATATACAATTTGCTCTTTTTGTCTTCTCTCCAAGCTGTGATCCGCTGCCTCTTCACCATCACTCACGTGGGCTCAGCCCCTGCAAATTACGGGCTGCCTACATTTGTCTCTCACGTTTATATTACCCAAATGACGACGACTTTTGTTTTGACGCTGCTTTTTTGATGATTGTGTCTGTGTATGTGTGAATTCTATCACTTCCTCTGATTCCCTCTGGCAACTGCGATTAATAATGTCAGAGTATATAATAACAATGACAATGTGACTTCTCCATTGATTAGGTTCCTTAATTTATTGCTTCTTACCAATTTCCCGCCCTTATTTCATTTGTTGTTTAAAACGGTCCATAGTTAGTGCGCAACATTTTAATGACGTCACATCATTTTAATGTGACATTTTAATGATGTATTGATTACTAATATGTCAAAGCTCGAGTTGTCATCGTGCCAGTCAAAGACAAGCTCGTGTAACTAACTGTGGACCTCAACTGACCGTTTGCCATTAAGTCCTATAGGGTTTGTTATTGTTATTATTGTTGCCGGCCCAACTCTTTTCGATTTTTGTGCACACATACACATTTACTACTGAGGTGTTTTTGTTGTTTTAATTTGTTATCGTTGTTGTTGTTTCTGGGTAATTGTGAATGAAAATTGTCGCATGGATATGATATGGTGGCTGATCATTTCGAGAAAGTTAACTTAACAGTAATTATCGGAATTTTATTTTTAAATTCTCGATAAGTGTTTCGATGAATACATTATTATGTCTCTTTATTATAATTCGTAAGGTTGGATGCGCTTAAAGGATGAATAAATAAAATAATTTGTTTATATTTTGTTGTTTTCTTAACAAAGTAAGGAAGTCTTCTGGTATACTTAACATTGCTCGATCAAATTTGTACATCCAGAAATATATTTAGTTTTATCGCTTTTGGTCATCAAATCCAGCGCGATAGAATTGGGTAAAGACGATCCAAACTCGATAATTTGTACATAGAGGTCTATGCGGGGAATGTCCTATTATGAAAGCCGTAGTAGGGCTCGAGGAAATGACGAAGACGAAGGATTGGATTATATGACAGCATCGGGATCCACGTCATCGTTTCCTGTTTTCCTGGTGAGCAGTATTTATCATTAGATAAGCGTATTTCTACAATGTGTATTTCAGCAGCCAGCAGAGCTACACTTTATCCTGTCCAAACCGGACACTCATAAACAGGTGCTGACAGTGTACAACCCGTATGAATTTGGTATACGATTTACAGGTTTGTGATTCATGCGATTAGTTAAATAATATAATAGTTATTAAATTTCAGCAATAATACATTGATATTGAAAAGAATAGTAAGTTAGGAATACCCTTTTAGTTTGATAGTTTTTTGCGTCTACTAACTAATTCACTAGCGTAATTTTATTTGTTCAAGGCCCCAATCCCGAAAACTTACAATAACGAAAATTTTATGAGTATATTTGTCAAAAAAATTTGCTAGAAATAGTTGAATACCTTTTATTTGATTTTGAGGTTTTATGATAATTTGGACCCTGTTTCAGTTTTATCGAATGCTCCAAGTCGCTATCGAGTCGTTGAGCCGCGTGGATTCATTCGTCCAAAATGCTATGTCGATATGTAAGCATCAATTTTATCTCGAATTTTCTCAGCTTATTAAAATATTTTAAGAATGATTCGACATCTATCTCCAACGCTAGCTGCTATGGTGAACAACGACTGCTTACGGATAGAGATCTTCCGGGAAGGCGATGCCTCGGTAAGTAAAATGAAAATTCGTTAGTCTTCCCATTCATCTGGAATAGAAATTCCAACATCAAAATTGTGCAAACTATCAAAATAAATATTTAAATTGGAAACTCTTTTCTTTTAGACTCTTTTATGTTTTATGTAATGTTTCATTATGTTCACAAATATATTAATTTCAGCCATGTGGACGAAAGGACGTAGTAATGAACGTGCTAGCGGCAGACGCCAAACATAATATTGAGCAAGATGAATTTAAAGCGTTTCCTGGCCCTGGAACCGGAGCAGGTACTTCGAGGCAGATTTCAGCCAGAGGCCAGCGCCAGCAGGTGGCATTTGCAGGGAATCCCCCACCACAGGTGAATTTGTACATTCAGAATCTGCGAAAATTTAACAAAACTCAAGTCTGCTTTCCGCAACTTTTTGGGTGAATTTCCGGAGTAAAGCTCAATTGCGTATTTTTGTTTCGCTGTCATTACCAACAATTTTTCGATTCTTTAATATCTCCTAAAGTTAAAATGTTGTAAAACACCTTAACATGAAACTTATTACATTTTTCAGGCACACGTGCACAACTTTCACTGGCTGGTGGTATTTGGATTTTTTACATGCATTATCACACTTTTACTTCCTGCTTACCACTCTCCGCTCTCCACCAATATGTCACCAGCGCAAACCAAAACATCTGATGTTACTAAAACTGACCACAGTCCCGCAAAAGCGTTACAAGGTGCAGAAGGGGTGGTTTCTACGCCCGAGAACGGGATAGCCAGCATCATTCCAATGTACATACGTCCATCACCTACACTGCAACTAGTCGCTGCTTATGGTGAGTTGCTTTATAGAACTAGTGAAATGATAACGTGTCAATAGTGATAATGCACAAGTTATCACTTCATCATACATACTCAAGTTATATAGTTTCAGTGCTCGGCTTGTTGACCGTTTACCTAATCCAGCCGAATATGTGATGCCAATGTAAGGTTTCCATTTCCAATTTTGTACACGTTTTGTACACAAGCCTATTGTACATCTATGACTGCAACATAGCGGGTTAATTGTTTTACTTCATGTCATGTAAGACTATCTCTATGTTTGTGCTTTGTACTAATTATTTTGCATTGCAAATTTATTAAAATTTAATATGAACAATATCGGGTTAAGATTTTTGACAAAAACTGTGACAAGCTTTAACATTTGAGAGCCGTTTCGTAACAGAAAAGCGATAAAAGTGTGTGTTCTGTTGATTGAAAAAATTTACGCTGCGTGTAATATTTTGGTAAAAAACAACATGAAATCAAAATGAAAAAATACGAGCGCTTGAGCTCGACCAAATTTTTCAAGCAACGAAAATTAAATTGTGCTCATCTTAAATTTTATAATATAAGCAGATACCATACTACATATGTCCTGCTTGTCTAAAAAGGGTCATGAAGTTTTCACAAAAAGTGAGCTCATGAAGATGTCACAACTAGGGATTTTTGACACATAAAATCTTAACCCAACCATGTCACATAAAAGGTGCCACAGTGTATGCGTTTTTTATTCATATGTTGTCTATATTGATTGTAACAGCCTCAGTGCTCTTATTCTTTCTTCGATTCGCATGTGATGTTTTCTCAAATTTCAAGAGCGCCTATGTAGAATTATAAATACTCGTTACGACGTGCTTTCGGATACTAAAATGCTCTTACCTGGTGTCTATATCTTTTCATTATTATATCCCATGGTTGCCTTTTAAATGCCTACTTTTGCTGTTGCAAATGTTTTATTCAGCCTCTGCTCATGAAGTCAAAATGTATTATAGTTCTTGAATTAATAAAAGATGCAAGTCATATTTTTACATTGTTAAGAAATTTAAATATATTTTAAAAAGTTTAAGTAACAAAAGCTCAGAATATCAACATCAGTAGAGGAAGTAGAGTTTCTAATAAAATTAATGACGGATATTGATAGACTAATTAACACCAATTTCACCACAAAAGGTCAGAAATGACAAATTTTGCGTTAAACATTTAATGCTGTGTAATGACAAAACGTTTATCCTTGCTTTTCGCACATGGCGATTCTTCACTACCTACTCCTTGACATCGCAGGTCCACATGTATCATCATGCGAAGGATCGTCTCGACTTCCACCAAAATTGGGCCCGGAATGTGGCGGAGTGGTAGCACTGCTGCCTACGCTAATGTCTCCGTCTTCGTTGAATGTAGATGCAGAGCAACCATCAAACAAAGTTGAGGATGAATTGTTCGAAGAGCGACTTAAAGATGTTCGGCCCGATGTAGCGGAATTTGTCCCGCAGCCGTTCTGGATAACGCTCTGAAAGCAAGGGTAATGAGTTTACATGCGAAGAAACTATATTATAGTCAACTTTGACTACGAAGAAGAGTAAAAAAGAAAGAAATTACAAATTTTGAATTAAATATTTTAGTATATTTTGTTCATAATTTACGCGAGTAAAAACCCTACTACATGGCTTGAAACGTATAAGTAAGAGATACTTTAAAGCTGTATCTACGTGATAAAACATTTGAAAAAAGAAAGAAGAGTTTGCGGATATAAATGTTCTGCTTTGTTGAGTTATATTCTAATGCGTACAACGCGGTGTATAACTTTCAATGGATTTTCATGAAACTAGAGTCACTTACTAAAACTCCAGGCATGCCGACACCCTCCAGAACAGAATTTGCAGTTATACTTCCACCGCCTGGATGGAACGAAGATGCGCTGTTGCACGCGGACGATGTTCCATTGCTGCCGGCTGGGTGGAGTGGTTCTGTTGAATTATGGGTACAGCCAATGGACCCACCAGAGTCTCGATGGTTTTGTTGCGCGCGACGAAACTTAGCTCTTGCGTTTTGAAACCACACCTAAAATCAATATTATTACCGTTTTTTCTCTTGAGTAAACCCCGGGGCGTATATTTTTCAACCCCCCTCTAGGAGGGGCTTACTTCAGGAGGGGGGCTTATATTGTTCAACCCCTCGCCGGCTCAGCCGGCGAGGAAAATTTTTTGAGATTTTTGTCAAAATCGTCAAAAATTTTCGAATTTTTTAGCAAAATGTCCAAAAAACGCGTTACGTTAAAAATAATTGCAGATTCGGATTCAGCGCATCAAAATACCCCTAGAAACACATTTTGCTGACATTCCGAAAAAATTTCATTTTTGGCCATTTTTGACCATAGGAGGTATTGATTCATTGATATTGAAAAAAATCGATTTTTTGAAAATGAGGAAAATTTTTCTGCAATGTGTGTTTTTAGGGGTAATTCGATGCGCTGATTCCGAATCTGCAATTATTTTTGTCATATCACGTCAAAAATGGCCAGTTTCGGACGATCTGTTGGGGGGTTTTTCGTCTCAAGTTCGAACCCCAGGTCCGTCAATCAATTTTTTCTTAGGAAAATTCCGAAATTTCTTAAAAATAACCACACGTCCTTGTTTATCGGACCACAATTGATTAAAAATTTGCAACTATAAAATGAAATACCATCAATACTGATTTTCTGGCACCATTTTGTGATAATTTTCGCCCAAAATCGTCAAAAAACGCAATTTTCCCAACTTTCGTGGCGGGACCACCCATGATCTGAGGCCAAATTCGGATTCGGCGTATCCGATATAGGGTACGTAGCAAAAATCCCGGTCCATTTCGTACGTTCTACTTCACATTTTCAGCAAAATACACGAAAATGGGTATTTTTGGGCAAAAAAATCTAAAAAATGTCGTAATCGGCGCAAATTTCCTCTTGTCCAAGATTTTTTATGAAAAGGTAAGATTTGAGGTGCTACTCGACCATTCTGTACAAGTGAAATAATCATCCGTTCGATTATTATTTCTAAATCGGGTCTCAAAGTTGACTCATTTAACACTGAAAAACGCAAAGTGTACCAACTTTGAAGCCCAAAATATAAATAATAATCGAACGGACGAATATTTCACCTATCGGGTATGATAGAGCAACACTTCAACTAGCTTCCTGGCAAAAAAAATCTTTGATAAGAGGAAATTTGATTTTTGCCTGTATTTCTGGTTTCACATTTTTTGAGCCGCTTATAAGGGAGTGGCGCCGTCGTGATATTAGAGGGGGGCTTATATTTTTCAACCCCCCCTCTAGGGGGGCTTACTTCAGGAGGGGGGTTTACTCAAGAGAAAAAACGGTATTTACTATTGACGTTCAGTTCTGCTCAAGTGTAATTGCTGTATTTTGTGACATATTTTCTGACATTTTGTCCTAAAGTTTTCTATTGTAAATTATATATATGAAATTAGTTTATTGAAAATTCTATTATATTTTGTTCAAATTAAAATTTTGCCGAGTTTCCATTGTACAAAATGTTTTTAATAGCATTGATCGCTCACGACCCAATCATAGATTCCAGACATGCAGCATAGCTAACCTGAAGCACCCGTTTTGTGAGTCCAGTTTTCTGCGCCAGTTGTTTGAGATCCTTAGCGTCCGGATTATGGTTCAAGTTAAAATACGTTTTCATAGTACGCAATTGGTGATGTTTAAAGCTGGTACGCAATCGCTTTGTCTTGCTCGTTCCTGCGTCGCTGGTATTGGCAAACGCATCGTCGTCTCCTAAAATTATAATTTCCAACTATATATTCGTTATATAGAACCCAAAATTTAAACTTTATTTAAAATTATATGTCAAGTTATCAACAATTAATCATTGAATTTGGATCTGTGCTGGATCGGTGCCAAGATTGCACTTCCATATTTCCTGTGCTACTAAGATTCTCAGCTTTGCCAAAAGACAGTCCTTCCGGCCCAATTATCATTTGTAGCAGGAAAACCTAGTGGAAAGGAAATGTGGCTTTACATCTCACCAAATCCGGCGCTAGAATTGTCTTTTGGGGTTTGCCGCTTCTTTCCCGCGAGTCCAATTAACTGAGGCTGGGGCTATGGTATTCGCCTGTGGGGAATATAATAACACCAGCATAACAGGTAAGCCAAAAGTAAATGAATTCTTAGAATGCAACACAAAAACACGTCAAATAAAGGATATTTGGATGTTTAAACAAAAACGTAACAACTTTATGAAGGCTTAAAGGACATAATTTAAAACTCCACAATTTTTAAGATTGTTCACATTGTTTTTGTAATATTTTATATGTAAAACTTCAATGTCATAATGTGTTAATTTTTAGATTTTAATTTTCGAGCTCATATCTTAAACGGATTTCTGAAAGCATTTGAGAATAAAACCTGTATATTTTAGAAGAACATTTTTAATTTTGAGGGAATAATTGTTTGTGTAACGGTTTGGAAATCGTGTGAACCGGCGCGCTGATTTCTATTATATTGCTTATTCTATAATAGTTCAAGCATTTAATACTGAAATACATACCTACTCCACAGTCTCCAAACCCATTCGGAGTCATCTCAGCAGAGGGCATTCCTTGTTGTTGAATTGGTTCAATTTTGAGTGAATTACTTGATGATGAATGTTGCAAAGTGGTAGACATAGGTCGATGGTTTTGCGCTCCGAGTTCTGCCAAATAAGTTGGCGACCCACTCCGTTGATTCTCGATATCCACAGAATTGCTCGGCCCAGATCCTAGAGAGGTTTCAAGGGGGATAAACTGGCTGCGATCACAGAATTCAGTTGACGAATCTCTTGCAAAATCACTGCTCTGTCGTTTTATTACATAATCACGAGGAACATCCGTGATTTGGACCGGCGGAGCTGTCAAATCATAATGGGCTGAAAGTTCCAAATAATCTTTAATAAACATAATAAATATAAAAAATCGGACTATGCAAAATGGTTTTAAAATAAATTCAATTCCTAAATACCAAAGGTTTGATAAATTAAAAACATTTTGGTTAAATAAAGGTTTGGTTCAATTGTAAGAATTTCAGGAACCTATTCCTATAGGGAGATTAACCTTAAGGTTTTCTCAGTAAACCCCTTATAACAATACCCCACAGGGATGGCCTTAAGTTTTGTTAATTTGGCGTGATTTTATAAGCGGAGTTGGCAAAAAATGATGTGTTTAGCAATATCATGTTTCTGTTTAGGGCCCCGCCGTCATAGGTGTAAATAGGGTAAGTACCCGGGGTCCAGCTTTTGGAAGGAGAAAAAAAGTCAAAAGGGGGGACCAAAGGAAAATTAATTGGTGGCAATTTTTGGCAAACAAGCTTAATAAATATTAAAAAATTAAATGTTATAATTTATTTCAATAATAAATTTTAGTCAATTTTTTAGAGAAAAGCCAATTATTTCAAAAATTTTTGCCTGCGGCGCTTTTTTCTCGCGAATTTTTCTATATAATTTATTGGCATTATGGTTTCGGCGCAAATTTAAAAAATGCACCCCTAAGAATGCGCTTGAAAAAAAGTACCCGAGGTTCAAAAATTCTCACCGCGGGGCACTGTTTCTGTTATAAATTCATATTTTAAATATTCTTTGGTATTTTATGGATTTTGTAAAATCCATTGTTAGCTGGGTTTGCTGTTTCTCACATTGAATCTCAGTTTTATCAAGGAACACTGAGTGAAAATTATTACCGTGACAGAAGATAGTGCCAGGTTGGGCACCAAGCACGAACATTTCCCCCATCCTAAGCGGATTCTCGCATAAAGTGCAGCGGAAACACTGTAAATGGTAAACTCGATCCTGCCCAGCATGCATGATCATTTCGCCAGCGTTGATCAATTGACCGCACCGATCGCAAGTTTTGTTTATGAATTTTCTAAAATAATGAAATGGGCATTCATTGAGAAAGACTTATGGCAAAGTAAATGTTGCAAGTTAAAATATAGATATCAAATTTATGAATTTCGTTTTGAATTTGGGTAAAATTAATGTACTATACTTATTCACGATCAATGTTATACAGAATCCCTCTTACAATGTATAATCCCGTCGGCAGTAAAGCAGGCCATCTCTGTTGAAGCACGTGGGATTATTGGCCAAATATTCGGCGCAAATGCAACAACGCACACATTGCAGGTGCCAACTTTGTTGTCCAATCAGGAAAAAGGACTTGATGTCCTCCGCGATTTTGGTTCCACATGCACCGCAATCCGCTAAATTTAGTTGTGATTAAAATGGAGTTTAAACTTTTGGAAAAGGTCATTAATTCAACATTTGGAACTTTTAATTTTTTTGCTACCAGCATTAGCTATCGTAAATTAATAACATTTTGGCGTATTTTCAGATGTCTAAGTATGAGAGTTGAACAAGCTAAAGCGTATTAAAAATATATAGAAAATTTTAAATAAAATTCTTGAACTTTTCAGAGTGTTCGGAAATTTAATATTTTAAAATCGACCCTTTATTCGAACGTTTAATTGTTTTAGACTTTGCTTCAGAAAACTAAAAGAATTGCATCATGAACTTTTAAAACTTCAATAAAGCTGAACTTGATTCTGGTAAGAGGCTCCAGCCTTTAAGTTACTATGAATGATTGAACACTTTCTTCATGAAGAACTTGAGTGGAATTACATTTCACGAAATTCTAAAGTTGTCTTACATGAAACCTCAAACATGTTTCTCAACTTCTCTGTTTCTCTTCCCATTAAAGAAGACTACATTCATATGGAACAACCAATAATTGTTTATTTAGAACCTTACATGTCATAAAGATTCGCCCATGTTTATAAACTCACAGGTTGGTGGCATAGCGATGCGGGGCTGATCGACTTGTTTTTCGGGCACTAATTCTTCTGGAAAGCTATAATTCTTTTTGAACAACGGCAAAAGCGTTGTGTTTGTCCCGATACCATTTTCGCATGAAAAACCTGAAGGGAAGCAGTGCTCCTCCATTCGCATCGCCCGAGGATCGAAGAGCGCCCCAGCCAGGTGACCACTAAAATCGGGCATGCAAGTGCCGTTTTTCGTGGGATCCACGGTCAAGTGGTGGTCAAGCCCGCCTGCTGCGGCAATCGGTATGGCTGTGCTAGAACCACCGGCAGCAAGACTTGAGAACAGAGCGAGACTGGTGTTGGTCATAGATGCATTGGAGTGGTCCTCAAGAGTGGTCGGATGAACACTGGGGTCGTTAAGGGCGTGTAGGAACAACATAACTGCAAAAAGTAACATACACAAAATCGGATTCATCTATAATAAATATGCTACTAGCAGATGTTGGTAAGAATAAATTCGCAACAACTAACTGCTCATAGCTTTACTAACTCTTTAGAAGTGCAGTCAAACAAAAGGCGGTAGTTGACATAACGAGAAAGGGGTATTATGAGTGATACGCAATGCCCACCTTTTAGATAAACTAAAATAAACGCTAGAAACAAAATAGTTTAGGTGTGTAAAAAGTTATTTCTTAATCCAAAATTTTTTGTAGCTAACTTTTGGGTACTTAAATGCCAACAACAAATTCTCGTTTTACATATTGCCATATAAGACACATTAGTTTTATACCTGAGAAATGAACAAATGGTATATACTTTACAAATTTGCTGGTATCCCTGCGTCCGTCAGTCAGTGTGGGGTCTGCCGTTTCGACCCCTTCTTGGCCATTTTCGAATCAAGTTTTTGTCACCATATGAGGTTTTACCCCCATAAATCCGTTAAAATCGACTCAGATTTGATGTCGGCATAAGTCGAACAGGTCGAAACGGGGGTCGAGCAGGTCGAAAATGACATTGTTGGTCTTTTGTAGTGATATAAGGGTTTTCGGGGAACACGAATTCGACAAAATTTTGGGTGTTCGACATAGGTCGAACAGGTCGATAATGAGGTCGCAATGGCCGGAAATGGGATTTTTGGTCTTTTCGGGCCTGTTGATGGTCATAAATCGCCCCAGCGGCGTAGGCCGCTGGCGTCCTTATAGTTTGATACAAAATTATTAGAGCCTCATATCGCAGGAGATACCTGTGCTGTGGGATTACTTTCGATTATTGCGCATTCTATGGCCCAAATAACGAAATGCGATGATCTGCAATAAACCGATTAATACGAGCACTGTGGGAGGATATCACTCACTCACACGTTTATATTTGTTTTTGAGTGAAGAATGAAAATAGATTAAATACTTTGTCATTTTATTTTGCGATATACCAAATATTTCTTAGCTGGAAAAATGATAGTGATAGTCATAACTTAGAGGGTTTCAAAGTCTGCGACAGCGCTTACATTTATAGAGATGTTTAGAACATCCCACTTGCAGTAAAATTCGAGTCATTTCGAGTCGCGGCAAATTTCGAGTCGGTCGAGTTCGATCGACGAAAAAGTATTCGATTTTCCTGGGTTTTCGAGCATTTCGAGTAATTTCTGTGATTCAAAAGTCAATTTCGTTTTAAAGCAATTTTTTGCTAAAATTGCTGTATTTATTATGTACTACTATTCATTGCAAAAGGTTTTTGCTATTTTTGGCTATTTGGCTATTTTAGCTATTTGAGCTATTTTATTGAACAAAAATTCCATTGATATTTCTCTCTGAATTGGTACAAATTTTGAATATTTAATTATAGCCAATTTTTGCCTAAACGCAAATAGCAATGTGCAATAATTACCGAGAAAATTGTGTGATAAGAAAATTTTCAATTCGGGAGATAATCGCTCGAGTCGGATTATTGCTCGAGCGGTTGAAATTATATCAATCCAGAACCAGTGGAGACATTGAATTTTAAAGTTTCCTGGCAAAATTCTGAATTTTCAATAAAGATTGTAATTTGAAAAAATTCGCGCGCGCTATTTTGACAGTTTCCGATTAATAATCAGTGAAATCGCGGATAAAAGCGCCGCAGCAAATTTTTGAAAAATAACTCTGTTTGCCGAAAATTGACATTAAAATTTTGTATATTCTGATTCAAATTTATTTTTTCCGCGAATTTTTTCATATTTCTGGGTAACATAAGGCAAAAAAGCGCCGCAGGCGGAAATTTTATAAAAAATTGGAAAAAACGTCAAAAATTGACCAAAATTTATCATTGAAATAAATTCTAACATTGAAATTATTGAATATTTATTGAAAATTTAATAAATTTTCGGCCCAAGGTTGGCGATAAACAATGAGACATAATACAAAGTGGGAGAAAAAAATAGCGCCGCAGGCGAAAATTTTTTGAAATATTAAGCCTGTTTGCCAAAAATACCGCTTAAAATACATTGAAAATTTACAAAAATGTGTCCAAAATTCCAATTTTTATCGGGCCGCGCCCTACCGGGCGCGGCCCAAAATTTCGAGTTTCGAGTCGAGTCGGCCGAAATTCTTCGAGTCGAGTTTCGAGTTTCGAGTCGGCGAAAAAGTCGAGTTTCGAGTTTCGAGTCTCGAGTTTCGAGTCACTCGGCACAACCCTGATCCCAACGCAATATGCATTAATAATTTGTTGCCATAGTCAGCTTCTAATTTTGGCGCCCCAAATTTTTTCTGGGAAAGAGCTAATTTCATTTTCAATTGTGCTTCTAGCATTTTCTCACTTATATTGACTATTACCAATAATAATGAAAATTCATTTTCAATTTCCTTCGGAAATTTGGTAAAATAACAATTGACATCTTAAAAAGAGTTGACATTATCATAAAGTATGTAAAGGAGAATATATTCGTCAAAGGCTTTTTCAAACAGAGTTACACCATTGCAGCTATTCCTTACCTACACCACTGCCGCAATCTCAACAAGGTACTGAGATCGGGAATTAGCTTCCAAAGGGAGAGAAAGTGTCTTAGTGTAAATCCATCGCTCTAACTCACATATCCACACCCGCTGGCTGATGTGGCCAATTGGAGGCGACTAGGCTTAGGTGAGCTTGCGTCCACCTCCTCCCACATGTGCCCTCGTCCAAAGGTACCGTAGTCGAGTGCCGGCTTGTTTGTAGTGCCTTTCCGCTTGGATGGCGTCTTTGCTCAATCTGAACAAGCTACTTCCTACGGCTCGCATAATGATGCGCGTCAAATCGATAATTTTTCAAGAAGGATGAACTTGACAACTTATTTCGCAAAATTCAGATGTTAATTCGAAGAATGCGAAAAATCGTCGTGGATTACGTACTCATGAAAATCGTACCTAAACTTTTTTAAATGAATACAAATGTTACTTTACTAAGAAGCCAGTGTCCGTGCGTCCGTCCCTGCGTCCACTGGCGTTTAGACCCCTTCCGCTGCTCATTTCCGGGCAAGTGATAGCTTAAAATGTTCGTACGGATGTGCTGATACAGATTTTCAAAAAATTTAGACAAAATATAGACAAAATTTTTTAGACAATTTTTTAGACAAAATTTTTTTTTTCGTCGCGAAACGAAAACGTAGCGGCGGTGCTTTTGCTAGCTAATAGGCTTCCCCATTTACACACTTTTACAAGCGCCGTGAGGCGCTTGTATATCTTATACAACGGAGGGAAAGGAGGAAATTTATAGGTGTTGTTGACCATTTCCTGCAAATAAGCACTTGTGGTAACGTGCATTGTAGTCCAGATCTTTAGTATACTGTTACGTTCGCTTTAAGCATAGGGATATTTTTACCGTTTCAACTCAGACAACAGGTGTGACTATGTGCCACTCCTGTGTACGTCCATAAATAATCAACGGATTTAATGTTTGCCAACGCTCTCCAGAAATCAGCGTTTTTATATAAAATGCGCAGCAACACCGCATTTGGGGATTTGTAAAAGGATACAAAGGGCGGCTCAAGGGACAGTGTGCAAATGGAAAGGTCCCATGGCGGGTATCGCATGTCCTCACGCCTTGTACTAATCCTCCTACAAAGGGCAAACTATTGCCACTGTCGGATAAGGCCTCGCCTAATATTATGAATTTAAATGGCTAACGGTATTATTGGGCTAAATCAAGAGTGAGAAGAAGCCTTTGAAAACTTGATTGTAATTAGTTTAATCCCGATTTTAGAAAAATATAGTATTTATCGGGCCAAGAAAATTATAACCTAAGTGAGATATCTACGACTTTAGCACCGTTTAAAAAAAGAAATATCTAAAATCTTCTCTTGAGCACTTTTTTATTCTTTAATTTTAAATTCACAATTACTTATTTATGGATATGCACTAACCTGCGTAGACTTTATATACTCCAAACTGCTGTACAGATAACTGTATCCTTTCAGGTTTGAATGCAAGCTTGAACAAATAAGATTACATAACGGTATTTTTACTGTTTTGACAAACGACCATAGACATTATTCACCCAATGTGCCTTTTTAAATAGATTTTTAAATATTTAATAGACTTTATTAGTCTTGAGTATATTGGAATCACTGATGAGCATTCTGACTCCATACGGGATGAAAAGAGATTTTTTTGCTGGTCCTATTTTGGTTACATATGAGACTTGATCGTATATGGGACTTTGGTCCTATAACGGTACTAAAATCCTATATAGGTCCAAGTCATATGGGACAATAAAAAGTTTGTTATTTTTGTATTTATGTGCGTAACAATTGGTGCTATAAAATTGGCCGGATTATAATATTTGCTTTTTAAAATTTCGAATGAAATTACAGATATAAAATTATGATTATTCAATAATCATAATATATAAGTACTCGCAACATTTTTATTTTGTAAGAATATAACAGACTTGCTTTATATTTGATCTTTCATCAAACTTCTCCATGTCGACTGAAGATTTGCAAGCATAAAACATTGTAAGAGTTGCGGTGAGGAATAATGTGATTGCCCTCTGCACATGTTCGTTAGTTGTAAATGCGACCAACACACAAAAGAAGAAACTTGCTTGGCTTGCGGACATTCGGTATAATAAACCAGAGTAATGAAAAGGTCAACAGATTTACACTTCGATTTCAAAGGAAACGGTCAACCAGTCGCATTCTTCTCAAAAATATTTCGGATTTCAAAATTAGACCAAGATAAGTCTGTTTATGCAAATTTTTAAAGTCAGAGAGGTCAGAAGTAGGTTTTACCATAACGGAGAAGTCGTGTAGTAAAGAATCATATTAAAGCTGTATATAGTCATGTATTTTTCAAAGACACTCATTTTACAAAGAAATTAACACACAACAATATTTTTATATGATTTTAATATGTACAATGGTTTTTGTTTGAAAAAGAGATGAAAAACGTAGAAATATTGGATTAAAACGCTTTATTCTAATGTGAAAATCGAACGTTGATTAGAAGAGTTGAGCTGAATAAATTACATTTATATAAATTTAAATACGAAGTTGCATTTAAATAACGAAAATATTTTTGTCACCCTAATTCACAAGTGAAGTCGCAACAAAACTTTCTGTGTTTTGCCACTACAGAGGTGTATTATTTGATAGAATCTAGAAAAATTTCGGAGCGAAAAAGTGCACTTTTTGGCCAAAAAGTAGCTTTTATATTGTGAAAATGACATTTTTCGAACCAAAGCATATAGGGCTAACTTTTTGAACTGCTGAATTCGAATCTGACTTCAGATACATTCTAACGAGGTCGTGTTATTCTCACGAGGTCATTTACCTATACAGAGGCAGATTGATCCCCTTGGCACTGCTTGCCATAGCCCGCGAATTCAAACATTTTATGAAATTAGCATGATAATAAGTACAGCGACAATTTAAACACGACAAAATGGGCTTGTAAGTTAATAATAATGTTATGAGGAAAGAATAGTCTCAACACGCATTAACAACTTTTTCGAATAGAAATGTTCAGGAAATAATTCCAAGGACTTCTTCAATGATTCATAGCAACTTGCGTAGTTTCCAACCTAAATATTTCTCGATTGTTAAATAAAAAAGAATTTCACGTGGGAAGAAAACCTCGTGTAAGAGCAGTGCTAAATTGAAATGTGCTTCATACAAATGTGGCCCTTTGAGTGTTGCCGAATGAAACAAATGTCTCGCTTCGTCCATTTTGTTTTCCTGCATTTTTAGAACCCCCAAATTACATAAGGATTCGGCGTGGTCGGGATCTGTTGCCAAAGCTATGCGCAGACAGCGCTCAGCCATAGGTAAATCACAGTTGGCCTAAAATTGTATTTTGCCCGAAAGCTGTCAATAGCTGGTAATAGTTTGAGGATAATATTTTGTCAATTTTCCAATTAAATGTTTAAAAAAAATTAACTTTACTTTAGAAGTAATGTCATTTTGGAATTTTTAGTTTAAAAAGCAACCAAAGTTTAAAAGAAAAAGAACAGCAAAAGTGCAAAGAAACTTACAATTGCAATATGTGCGGAATCATACCAAAGATCGGCTTGAACAGAGTCGTCCGCGATTGCATGAGCTTGTTCTAAGCAACCAATGGCGAGGTCAAATTGCTGGCAATAGAAACAACAAAGAGCTATATTTAAGTAGAGTTCTGAGCTGGTGACACCCATTTGCAAAATGCGGCGATAGAATTTCAGAGCTATCTGAATAAGGATTACATAGTATATTTGTCTAACGCAGTATGGAGGTGGAAGTGAGAAATTACCTCAGGCTGACTTCTGTAAAAATAATTGGTGCCAATACAAGCGATTCCCTCCACATTACTTGCGTCCTGCTGGAGTACTCTTTTGTATTGCGTGATACTCTGATCCAAATCTCCGATGTCCTTTAACAAATTATGAATAGAAAATTATTTTTAATTCTCTTTCGTTTATAAAATGTGAAATTTAAAAGTTACTTCATAAACCCTCGCCAATAAGGTGAGCAAAGTCAAATCGTCCGGAAATTGACGTAATCCTTCGTTGAGATGGTCGATGGACGAAAGTGGCTGATCCAATTTGCGGTATACTTTGGCCAAATATCCGTAAGTTTCCACCGTTTTGCAATTCTTTAAAGACGAATTAAATTGTTTCTCGGCATCCCGCAGTAGTCCCAATCTGAAAAGGTGTTCGTTAATATACAAAAATTAGTATGTGAGAAATCTGCGGAATTTAAACACTGGCGTTAGATTTCGAAGTGGTCCTACAATATTCTAGAGTACTTTATATGTCACTAAATGAAAACTGAAAACTTTGATGCCATTGACTTCCGTCACTTTACTGGATTAGTTATGAAAATAAATACAAACCTGTAGTAACACTTTCCCAATTGATTTTTCCAGTACCAATCATTAAACTCGGCGGATTTCGTCGCAGCTGCCGCAATCTAAATTACATAATTTGCTCATTTTCTAAAACCTCACTTTCGGAAAATATGCACCTGATGAGCCGTTTTCATGTCAGTCTCATGCAGAAACACATATTCGAAAAGGTAACGTGCTGAAACAATCCATATAAATAGACTTTAAGGTACTCATCATTGATTTGTACCAACGGTTTTGTCGGCCGCGTACTTCTCCACATTCAGCCTAGCTAAATTCAGAAAGGGCAATCCTTCGGCCTGGGCCATCATCGAAGCAGTGCCCAAACGGGCCAATCTAGCCGTACTGGACGAAACTGGTCGTGCAGTGCTCGAGAGTCGTGAGGTACGCAGTGTTTGCTCCATAGTTCCCGTCTTCAACCGAGACTCAGGACGAACCATTCCACTCAGTGGACGTCCCGTTTGTGTGCGTGGTCTAAATAACGAAAATTATATGTATAGTGCATCATTATAAAATGTTTAACGCAGGTTTGACATTGCTCAGGTATGTTTTTGTACAGCAGGATTGATCTGGATTAGATTTGGACTAATGTCCAAGGTAGAATATATCACGTGGCGTAAGATGGCTAAGTGAGTATCGATAAAATTCCGACGACGCCAAAGATTAAACCTCAAACTAACGCTACTATCCGATATCTATTTTGATTGTCTGATGAGGTGATAAAGTGCTGTAAGATTAAAATAAAATTCCAAATTTCAGACCTCATTGCGGGACTTGGTCCTCCTTTGCTCGAATTTGAAGAGGTCAAAGGTCGACTAAAGGAAGTGCCCGGACGAGCAGCTGTCGCAATCACGTTGTCGTCCATAAAGGCGTCTACAATACCTGCTTCGTCATTTTCTAACTCATCCACAAATACTTCTTCTGTAAAGCAAGCCAGTTTGAGACTCCAAGCAGCCTAAGTAAGAAAAGATTTTGTGTAGAATAAACAGCTGAATAAAGAAACGCTGTAAAGAAAATAACATAATTTACTGAAAAGAACTGTTATAAAATTTGTTATAAATTTACTGTAAATATCACATTTTGAGTACTTTTACCATTACTATAGTATATCACAATGGTAGTAATTAATTACTTGATCCAATGGATTCCTTTCCAATATTCGATTGCAGTGTTTATGCGCTTCGTCGATTTTGTTGATTCGAAAATTGAGTAGAGCCAAATAAAGCGGATCCAATTGATCTTCCATGTGAATAGTTTAATTTTTGGAAAATATCTAATTAGTTACAATATAATACTAAATATACCAATATCCTAAACGTCTGAATAGCACAGATTCTGTTGCCATGACAGCGCATGTGCACATGGCCAATGAATTGGGCTTTCGTCAAAGGTTAAATTAAAGGTTAAATGGAATGACAAGTACAGTCGTCCTCTTTTATTGAGACCCCTCTAATCTAGAATTCCTCTAATCCTGACTGTTTTTACCGGTACGGTTCACACAAATTTCCCTCTTTAATCGAAAAATCTTCTCGATTACCGTTATAATCGAGAATAATTTCAGGGTGTGGAAAGTGAAATTTTCACAGCTGTAGAAGTGAGAGATGCAAGTTAAATAATATAAAAAATTAACGACGAACAGAATGTCATATTGTGTTTTGGTTTATTGAGATGGATTAAAGTCTGGGAGGCAATGAAAAATTGTTGAAACCAATTTTTCATTCAACCACAAGTTTTACTTACACCGAACACTATTTGACTAAAAGTTGTCGGGATATATTGGAATGAAGGTCATTGACATGTTTATTCATTAGATTACTCAAAAACATGTTTGTATTCAATAGGAACTTGGAACACAATATGCTAATGAATGAGGAGAGGTGCAACGAAGTGTCAGTTTATTATCCGTGCTATTTAAAATCTAATAATCAGAATAATATAAAAATACAGTTATGGTTTTTATAAAGACAGTAACATCTGACTTGTAGACAGTATTTTCCTTCGATATCAGGGTTAACCCGTAATTTTATTTATGCCCTTAATTAAACTGTTGTCTGTCAGGCTATTGTTTTTGATAGCTTCCTTATTATATCCAGTGATGTGAGATGTCATTCGAGTCATAGCCTGAGTCAGGAATAGGTAAATTGCCAGAGTTGAAATTCAAAATTGAACTCGCACCAAAAATAAAAACGTATATGATATTTTGGGGCTCTATATAATTTTTACTAGTGACAGCGCTGCAGCCTACGCAGCGCCTAAGCAAAAATCGTATAAGAAAAAACCAGTAAGGCAGAAATACCACGACCTCGTGAGAATGGATCTCAAATTTAACCTGAGATTCGAACTCACCACATTTGAAATCCCCCTCTGCAAAAAAAAACAAACTATTTTTTGGCTTCCCGTTCCTAACTTTTCGAGACCTTTCGAGCGAGCTATCACTCGCCTGGTTAACCGCTAGATCACGAGTTCCGAGCGTTCCGGACATACATACACAGGTAAAACGGACCGCACCCTGTATCATGCGTTTTTATTGCCGATTTCAAATCTGACAATTTTCTCGGATTTGACATTCTACAGCCGCAGGGCTTTTTAACGACACTTTACTTGCGAAGGTCGGAGCGCGTTACTGGTATTCCTTCTCAATTTCAAGGCTTGAAAGTATTGATTAACGAATTCTGGAATCAATTGTCTCGCAATTCACAGCGCAGCTGCTACTGAATAAAAATTTAATTTGTAAAAATGATAAACCAGTCAAATATGCTAGTCGCACACAGATCTTTCAAGTTGAAAAAAGTAATACCAAATGAAAGTAGAAAGAAAGCAATTTTAAACGATATCAAAATATTCGCTCGTTGAAAATATATCAATATTAAAAAACCCTGCAGAAATTTATATACAAATTGTCACCGATCAATTCATATGTTTCGTCCTTGTAAACACTCTATGAGTGATCGAATAATTTGGTCGAACCGCATTTCGTTATTATAAATACACTGATCGGTAGAAATGGTCGATTTATCATTAGATCAATCGCTATTCTAACCTTAGGATTTGATTATCCTTTCTGTGAGGTAAAATTATTTAGCATAGAATCCTAAAATCTGAAACTTCTCAAAATACCACCCGGTTTTCGATTTATAAAGAAAAAAGTGTTACTCTAGTACAGAGATCTCCGCATGATATATTTGTCTCGTGAAAAGTTTGGGATGGAAAGTCGAAAGTCTGACCTCCATGCATTTTTGTCATATAATTGCTTGTAGTGTTCAATCAAGCAGTTTATCAAAAATTTAGTAGTTCGAAAATGAATTAGTCATTCAATTTGATCTTATGTCGCAACACTTTTCTTATACCTAATAGATAATGTAGTCAGTTTATATCTGTGTTTTAAAGCCAGCTGGAACTATTGCATTGGTAAATAATTTGTCGGACTCTATATGAATAATATAAAAATTACATAATTACGCAATTTGCTTTTCAAGACACAACTAATTAGCAATTTTACCAAGTCTACACACATTTCACCAGAGTATCGTTTCCACAAATTTCCTTCCTTTGTTGACGACATATTGCTTTAAGCTATGGAATGGTGGGATTTCCTCAATAAATTACAATCCTCAATATTGTCTCATTTTTACGTAAGACTTAAGTGACAGCTCTCCTGGTGAGTTTTTCTTTATCCTTCAGACACGCCAGAGGAAACATTTCTTGCTGACCTTTTTCACGTGTACGCAAACCCGATAAAGTGTATTTTATCATTCCATAGATCCAACATTTGCTCGAGCTTTTGGTGTGTATAGCTCTTAGGGCAGAGCGAAAACATTGCTCATTTCCACCAGATTGATCCAAATGCATCGATCCGTCAATGCAATAATTCTTTGCCATTTGGAATTTTGGAGCTTCCCTGCTTTTCCTTGAATGCATCGCATCCATCTTTTCGGATTTCCGACGCTTGGACTATAAAATGGGGCTATGCTGCCAGATCGCAGCAGTTTAAATCGGTTTTGCGTCGTCCCACCCACACCGACGTGGCTAACATGTGTCGGGAATGGGTGAGGATAACGGACGTAGGCGGCGATGTGTCTGGTCTTTAACTCTTGCGGCACAAACCAGTGCTTGATCTAATAGGATTTCATTTCTTGCTCTCCCTCGACCTTTGGGGGAGGTTTATGGCTCATATCATTTGCCTCCGAAATGGAAATGTTTTCTATTCAGCTGCACAATCCTATGCTGTGATGTTTCTCCCCGTTATATCTTTATTCAACTTTATTTCTCATGCGATATTTTCCCTTTCTAATCGTGGATATGCTTTATTATTTACATGGAGAGTGTTGAGCATTTACTTGAGCCATTGTTATGTGTAAACTGTTATTCAGACACTATATAGACACATCTGTTGCTTTACGGGCTTTATCGGTGTTATCCTGGTGGCTATATCCACCCACCCTTTGCTCTTAAGCCAAGCCACAGACCAGACAATATGCCTCAAGGATTTTGGGGAAGAAGGTTAAGCAGACTTTGCCCTATTTTCATTCATTGTTTCTCCGTTGTGTTATTGTGTTCATATCCGCTTATACAATTGATCCTCACAATTTATTGCATAAATTTGCTAGAAAAAGACTAAACTTTCAACTAAATATTTTGGAGATCCAGATCAAGCATCGCCAGGCAAAATTGAGAAATATATTTGATCCGATAAGCCTCTTGAACGAATTCATAAATGAACGAATTCATTTGATAGTTTTGGCACAAAATAACGTCAGCCTAAAAATTTATACGTGAAACTTTCCCAAAATCATTCCTCATTTTGTTTCCTTAAAATTTACGATATTATAAATTTTGCACTTTATGATTATTAATGTTTCACTTTACTTATTTTTATTCCGCCGTTGTTCATTCTGACTGCTCTTGGTGAAACCAAAGCAAATTACTCAAAACATCGTGAAATTTTGTCTTGGTCCCCCAAGAGCAAAACTTGGCAAAAATTAAAATTCGTCTATTTTTCCCCAAAATTCACATATATACACAGTTTTTCGCGCTGAATCCGAATGTGAAGTCCGCTTTGAGGAAAAAAGTAAAAAAAAGTGTCCAAAATGATAGCTAAAATTAGCAAAAATGCCTAATTTGAAATTTTGGGTATTTCTGATTTTGGAGTCTAATCAAGATTCGAATTTCGGATAACGATATTTTTTAGGAAGTCCTATACGCTCTACAAAGATTTAAAAATTTACCTTACGATTTAAAAATTAACGACCCTTCGGAAAAATCACACCTCACAAACTTTCCTTATAAGTGCATATTTTTTGCTTAAAATAGATGCTCCTATCGTCTATATCGCTTTATTGCCGTATTACTATTACTTGTCAAAGAAAAATTATGCAAACGGAAGATATGCTTTCAGTTAGACATTGTAACGTTAGTAACTGCGATAATTAAATTTTTGGCTTCAGGTATCACCTGCCAAATTCCATAGACGAAAATGTCCGCAATTGAAGACGAAGAGGTTAATTACGACATTTAACACTAAATAAAATAACAGTTTAATTACAAATATCAGTTTAGTATCGCGAAATTAATAATGATACATTAATGTTTCCAGGAATACACCGACGAGGAGGTCGACGAGGAGGAAGTCGAAGCCGACGAAAATCAGGCACCACCTCCAGCAGCTGAGGTAAGCTTACCATGTTTCTGCGTGCACATTATCGGTGTCAAGTTTCTATTTCGAACATAAGCATTCAAACATAGGAGGTCTAAATTATAGTATCCTGTAAAGCTTTTACACAATAGTTCTGTCAGATTTGACAAAGTTTTCTTTTTCGAATAATGTGTTAACTAGTAGAATTATAAGCGTGGGATATTCGGTAAATGCGCCGTCTTACAATCACTTTTGCTTTGAATTTGAATTTTGCTAACAATACTACTAATAAGATCGATGTATCCTTCAATAAGATCTTACGCTCCGTCCTACAATAAGATTGTGTCCTAATAAGATATTCTAATATTATCAAATATCTTATGTTACTTTTATGAGGACTATTTGTTAAATATTTTCGGCGAGGTTTGCGTTAGTTCAAAATTTTTGTTTCTGGGTTATTATAAATTTGTTAGAAAGCGTTTTATGTTATAAACTGGCAACTTTTAACAGAAATAAACACAAAAGGCTTTGAAAACGACTATAATTGTTTTACGCTAAACTATCTAATGCGCGAAGTCATATGGAATGCAATATGTTTCGGTTTAGGTATAGTAGTAGCCTATAGTACATTGCATAAAACATGGTGCATTTAATGGTACGGTGCGAAAATAATTAAGACGTTTTAAAAAGTCATTTTATATTAAATACATATGATAAATATTTATTTATTAAATAATTCAGGCGCCAAAATCGCCGAAGAAGGTAGCGGACGAGCCAGCAAAATCTGAGCCTACTAACGATGAACCGTCCAAACCCGACACTCTAAAGCCGCGAGAAGATGACAACTACACCGGATTGAAGAGCCCAACTCCTGGCAAGCAGTATGCGATACCCTCAATTCCCAAGTCAGTACAACGCAGACAGGAGCAGTATTCAGCCGGAAAACCAAGCAAATTTGATAAGGCCAAGTTGATGAAGTCCGAGGGCATCATCCCAATTCAGGCTGGCTCAAACAAATATGCGTCTCAAAAGGGAATGACCGGTTCGTCATCTTTGTATTTTTAATACAAATTTGTTTGGTGTGAAGCTTCCAGAACTTATTATTTAATATAACATTTTATTCTCACATGTTCAAAATTATTTTGCCTATATCGATTTTCACCTGAAGGCATATTATTTAAGGATTTGGTGCACCTCGTGACGTCATTGACAAGGTCAAGTCCGACAACTTAGCCGAAATCACCGATGAAGAGAAAATCGCCAAATTAAAAGGATCTACATGGTAAGACTAAATTTTGTTAAAATTGTAAATTATTAGTTTAAACATTTGGAATTTTTGTAATTCATATGAGACTATTAAGTACATATTGTGAATACAAAATAACTGAAAAAGTAAAAATGACTCTAATTTTTGTAGTTTTATTTCTAATCCGTAATCAATTTTGTCAAAATAAAGGTTAATTTCATACCGACAAAATAATACCCCGAATTCTTTAGGCTCCAAAGTGGAACAAACAAATTCGCCTCCCAGAAGGGACAAACAAGTGAGATTTATTATATAAGTGACCTGACTTTGTTCACCACCAAAATCATTATTTAGGCTTCGGTGCACCCCGTGATGTCAACTACAAAACAAAAGGCAGTGGTGGTGCAGGCGAAGTTTCTGAAGAGAAAGCGCGTCTTACGGACGGAATTGTGCCGTTGCAATCCGGAACCAACAAGCTGGCAAGTCAAGCTGGAATGACCGGAATGGGAATGCCTCGAATTGTTGATGGTTGGTTTAAGTGAATTTAAAAAACGCTAAAAACACCTAACAACATAAAGTTACATGACTTATAATTAAATCATATTGCTTACATTTCAGATAATTTGGAAAAATCAATGTTTTGATTTTTAATTAGCCAATAAATTATCGCCTGAAATATCTCATAATTTATGAAACTTACATAACTACTAATTTTAGTGAGGAAGACAGTGGATCAGGATCGCGAAAGTCAAGGATTCATTCACTTGCAGGTTAATTTCTAGCGGTTTAAAAAATGCTAACGTAAATATGTTCAGATGGGCACGAACAGGTTCGCCAACCAATCCGGCATGACCGGCTTCGGAATGGTAAAATTGCATTTTATGCCAATTTCATAAATATGCGTTTTTAGCCACGCCGTGAGATCACTAAGTACAAGGATGAGGTACGTGGAGAAATGCCCCATGATGAGAGCAGCACCTCGAGGCAAACTAGCGGCTGGAAAGAGGGTATGGACATTATTTGCTCAGATATTGATAATTCGCGTCATATAAATGTTTTTTGGGAAACAACCGAATTTCATTTGATGACCTTTGGTAAATTTCGTAAGCGTTAATGCAATCTAAAGCTTACAATTAATTTCAAATATATTCTGTTTACAAGCTTATTTTCGGGGATGAGCAGGTGATTTTGCAGAAATGGTCCCAATTTCTAACGTTATTTTGCATTCCCCGATATAAGAATATATGTTGTTTCCAATTGTCGGTGCTCCTTTCCTTCGTACTTCTCAAAGTCTTAGGATTATTCACAGCTCAATATAAGTAACGTTGCCATTCATCGACTTTTTCGCTTCAAACTAATGTTAAAATTGGATTTCCCATAAAATTTTGTGTAAGATAGTGTAGTTTGGTAATTTTTCGGCAGTGAATGTTTTTACTCACGTGGTCCATTCATTTCCTTTACGGGGTAACCAAAAATGACTGAGAATTTGAATTTTGTGTCGCTGAGATTTCTTTAAAACCACTATTGTATCCAAAATTGTCTAGACAATTCGACTCTAGTATTTTTTATATAGCTCCTTATGGTATATAATAACGATATATATATTGTGATTTATTTAGAAAATTTTCCTTTGCCAGAAAATTACTTAATAGGAGTTCAAACTCACAAGCGAAATCAGTACAGCCTTATACGGTGCTATACTATGGAACAGAGCTGATTTTCTTAAATTCGCGTACTTTCCTATTAATCATTAGTTATATTATAGGTGCTAGTCAAGCAGGAATGACAGGCTTCGGTGCTTTCCGAAACAACACCATATTCATGTTGCAGTCCCAAGACCAACGCTCACAAGGCCTTATCCCTTACCAGATGGGTGTCAACTTCCTCGACTCGCAGGCTGGAAAAACCGGTTTCGGTAGGCATTTACATTTTGTATATGCCTCTAGTTTTCAATTATCACACTATGAAATTTGTTAGCTATTGAAAAACTAGTTGTTTGTTAATTTTATTCGCTACTGCCTATTGGAAAATCGGAAGGCCGATTTCAACATTTCACAGCTTTGCGGCAAATGGGGAACAATCGGCCTTCCGATTTTCCAATAGGCAGTACATTACTTTTATTTGGTTTGACATAAGACATAATGATTTTATATAAAATGTACTTAGGTATGCCCCGGCGTACATACACTCCCTTTGTTGACGACACTCACGAAGAACTGCCTATTGATATGGCGCGCAGACCCGATGTGCCTTTCTGGAGTGGACAGGAAACCGAATTTGCAAATCAGGTATATGATAGATTTTCACCTTCGTGTAATTTTACAATCAATAAGATTATACTTGCTTATACAAGATCATTCTTTGAAAATAAAAATGATTATTACAAGCAAATTATTTTTCAGACCGGAATGTCTGCATTTGGTACTCCTCGCGATGTTCGTGGTGAATATGTACGCCGCATGTGGTAAGGATGGACATGCGTGGACAGTCTCATGCAATTATGTTTTGATTTTGTCGATTTATTTAGATATCCAGATCTAATAATAACTGATCCATTATATAATAACTGTGAGCTATAAAAGTTTGATACTTATGAATTGCATGACAATATATCACTTTAAAGATCAACGGTGCCGCTAGAATTATACGACGTTGCGATATTAATATTTAGTCTAGGATTTTCAGTCACATACATGTTGGGGAACAATCATTTGTAATTATAAATTGTTAAAAAGAAAAAATAATGTTTTCTAGAAGAATAAATTTGGGTCCGCAGTTTCATAATGGCAAAAAACTACACAGTTTATTCGCAGTCTATAAATGTTGTATGAAATTGCAGCAATTTTTAAGTTTTGCTCAGTTATATTCAGAAATTAAGTACGAAAAAAGTGTATAGAAAAGATGTATATGTTGTAGCTAATCTTGACTGACTAGCTAATTTTAAAAAATTATCATGATTAACAAATTTTCACTTAAGTGCAAAATATAGATTTGAGCATAAATTGAAATTTTTCCACCACAGCTATAATGGCCCCAGTTCTAAATTTAGCATTAAATTGTAAACTTAATTGCGTGATTGAATTTAAAACAGATTCTCTTCAATTAATGTTGACAATAATGTCAACAACGTTCTGATTTTAGTATTAAAGTGGAATAGTTCTAATCTTTTGAAATCAACACACAACATCACTTCTTTCGTCATAGCTTTCACAAACCCATGTGAAGGCGAGCCGGATAACCGTATATTTATATTCGTTTGGCCAATGAAAAATACAAGTGCTGTGTACATTTGAATCATTCCATTTTGTTCTATTTACTATGTTCCATAGCCTGTTATCGATTTGGAAACCTATTTTCAGTTCAATTTTGATAATTTTTCTGCTAAACGAGTAGTGTTATTGATATTTACACAAAGTGGTATGCATGAAAAAAAAGTTGTGAAAATAATGGGACAAATATTTAGTATCCCACAAATTTGGCCATATTTATTTTCTCTGTTATCATTGTGAGGATTAAATTATTATCATATATTTCAGAATTTAAACAAACAAATTAGCATACAAAATGATTTTACTCAATTTTTTCAACAGTGAATGCACCACACGAAAGGTGAGATTAAAAGATAATACAGCGTACAATTAATAGTACATGACTAGAAAAAGCACCGCCGCTATCGCGGCGTCCCGCGCCGAAAAAAAAAATTTTTGTCTAAAAAAATTTTGTCTAAATTTTGTCTAAATTTTTTGAAAATCTGTATCAGAACATCCGTGCGAACATTTTAAGCTATCACTTGCCCGCAAACGATAGGTGAAAGTGGTCTAAACGTCAGTCCACGCACGCAGATCGGACAGACAGACACTGGCTTCTTAGTAAAGTAACATTTCGTAATGATTATATGTAGGGATCGGATTTGTTCAAATCTCGTTTCAGGTACCTAAAAAGGTGCGCTAAAAGTGCTCTAAAAATCTTCGAAAAAAGCCATTTTAGGCGCAAAAACCTAAAATAGGTGAAAAAACCCATTTACTAAACCCACCTAAAAAACTATTTTAGGTTTTTCTAGGTGCGCACATAAAAATCCGATCCCTAATTATATGTCTATTTTGTCCTATTTGACGCCAAACTTAAATATGGGTGGAAGTTATACACCAAATCAAATCAGATTCCCTGCTTTGAATTGGTATATAACTTTCCTTAAACACATATGAATTTGGCGTCAAGAAGACAAAAAATAAACATAGAGTCATTACGAAATGATGTACTATTAATTGTGCGTCACTCTGTACAATTTTTCTGCAAAGTGCTGTATCGGCATAATCTTAAGAAACATAATATTTAAATGCACAATGTCAGCTCAAAGTATACTTGTGAAACATAACAGCATTTGGATGGGCCGAAACAAGACCTATAAAAATAAACAAATGCCAAACAATCCGATAAAGTAAGTAATTCAATAACACAAAGTTTGGACCTGAATCCGGCGTGAGCTAATCACGAAAAGATCGAATTCCTATTTTTTGGATTCGTATAAACATATACACAAAATGTGCTAGAGCCATGAAAATTACCGGTAACAACTTTTTGGAAACACCCAATCCGTGTCACATAAATACGGAGCAATTTTCGGAAACGTATTCAGTTTTCTTTTTTTTGTTGGGTTTTGTTTTTGGCACACAGTTTGCTTTAGCCTTGGGTTGTCTTCTACGATTTGCCTGTGCCTAACAATTTGCAATGATTGCTTTTCTTTTGTGTTGTAATTGATTAAGAATCAAGTAACGTATAGTTAGAAAATGACTTTCCTGGTCATTTTTCTTTTTTCCTTCCCAAAATTAACCCTCCTTTTCCAAGTTATCTCCTGACATAATTAGTAATAATATCCATACAAATCCCTTGTAACCTTTAAACTCCCTATAAAGTTGTTACCTTGCGAATTTCTATGAAGTCAATCCCTTAGTACATTACTTGAAGACAAATTAAAAAGACTGAAGAGGAGAAAGCGAAGAGATAGATTTTAGGTTTAATGTGCTTAAGAAATCCCTGTTTAGTGAGAACACGACTTACAAGATAAATTTATTGTTACTTTAATGCGCAAATTATAAAAGTGTGAATTTCAATCCCTGTGTGCAGTTATGGTAATCTCAATCCCTGTTTTACAAAATCCCTATTTTTATGAAAAACCGTGGCGACGGCCACGAGCATCTCCGCTCTCCTCCAAGACTCCCCACAAGACTGACAACCAGCCTTTTCTGATCCCTGGCTATTCCTTTTGTACCGATCAATCGGCCTCTTGCTACATTCCTTTCCCTATCTTTTCCATGCTATTTTCCTGAAAGCTTTCCCTTTTGCGTTATAGGACGCTCCCTCTATGGCCCATTTCCGGTGTATAATGTGGATATATCCCTGCTTATGTTTTGGAGAATTCCCCTTTTTGCCTGGGAAAGTGATTGTTGTGACAGAGTTTGTCACCCTAAGATCTTGCGAAGGAGCGACCTTTGGTCGCTTAATTTGCAAAATCTAATAAGCTAATGTCCCTGAGTGTACTAGGTTTAACAGTATTGATAGTGAAAACTAACGAGAGCTCCTCGCTAAGGTTGATTACAGGGTGATTCAAAAAAAGGAAATTTGTTCAAACGCCTGTAAAATAGCGATAATGTAGCGATACGCCGAGTGGTCTTTTGTATATTGCTCCGGAGGTTTGTACGCTTCTAGCAAAAAAGATCACCCCAAAGTCATGCCAAAAACCTAAAAATCTGAGGGGTCAAAAATGGCCATTTTTGATGGAATTTTTGCAGCAAAACTGAAAAGTCGCGAACCCGCAGGCAAATCGTCTCATACGACCATACTACTGAAGAAAAAGTTGTTCAGTGAGCCCAGTACTATCCGAAAAACACATTTTCAGCCAGAAAAAAATTTCAATTTTTTCGAATCCATAGGGTCCCCCCTATGGTTCAAAAATCGGTTTTTCTGACCATAGGGGGACCCTATGGATTCGAAAAAATTGAAAATTTTTTTTCTGGCTCAAATTGTGATTTTCGGGTAGCATTCGACCAACTGAATAACTTTTTCTTCAGCGGTATGGTCGTCTGAGACGATTTGCCTGCGGGTTCGCGACTTTTCAGTTTTACTGCAAAAAACCCTGCAAAAAACGCGTTTTTGTCATTTTTGACCCCCCAGATTTTTAGGTTTTTGACATGACTTTGGGGTGATTTATTTTTGCTAGAACCGTACAAGTCTCCTGAGCAATATACAAAAGACCACTCGGCGTATCGCTACATTATCGCTATTTTACAGGCGTTTGAACAAATTTCCTTTTTTTAATCACCCTGTAGTATTTTTGGATTGAGTCATGGGCATGGTGGGGAAATTCGATAAATGCAAAGGAAGGCTTCATCGAAGTTTTCTAGTAAGCACGAATCGCCGGCCACTATTTCCTGTTCTTTCCCAGCTGCGCGCATTCGTTTCCTTCGTTGGAAAGAAAACAACGAATGCGCGCAGCTGGGAAACAGCAGGAAATAGTGGCCGGCGATTCGCGCTTACTAGAAAACTTCGACAAAGCTTCGATGAAGCCTTCCTTTGCATTTATCGAATTTCTCCACCATGGTCATGGGCTACTCGCCTGAGGCTCAGTTTAGATCAAAGGTTTTTTGTATTTTTTAGTTGCTCTATTTTGTTTATTAACATTATTATTATTAGGTTCATTAATATTACTACAAATTGAACTCTTTATAAACTTATCATCCATGGCCGACAAAAAGATTTACCAGTTCAAATTGTCTCTCCGTGATTCTAAGCCGCCTATCTGGCGTCGCATTCAAGTGCCTGCGGATTATTCTTTCCGGGACTTGCACGTGGCCATCGCCGATGCTATGGGATGGAAAGGTGAGTATTTTTTTCTGGGAAAAGTCAAACGCAAACCTTTTAAGGATTTGTAGGCTTAACCGGCCGAAAAAATTTCCGTCTACAATTGGTAAAATGTTGGAATGGGTGCGATTATGGGGTGGTTGTGATAGGGGTGGTAGTTGTTTTGTTTTCCGTAATGTGGAGTAGAAAAACATTGTTCCAACTATATTAAAATAATTATAGTATTTATTCCAGACTATCACCTGCATTACTTCAAGCTCAGAAATGGCATCACTATTGGGCCATCCGATCCCGACTCTGATGACTTGGACGAGAAAGTTGAAAAAATCGCGAAAACATTTTCTGAGGAGGGAGCAAAATTTCGATATGAATACGACATGGGCGATGGCTGGGAACATGACGTGGTTCTCGAGAAAATACTGGACTCAGACGGAGGCAAATATCCACGCTGTGTGGCTGGAAAACGAGCTTGTCCGCCGGAAGATTGTGGTTAGTTTTAAGCATTTTGTTGCCTATACATTAGTTAAGTAATCAGTTAAAGGTTTTATCACACCAAACATGTTCACTTTCCAAACTAATTTGAAGCTAAAATCGTTTACTTTTATAACCTTGGTTAAAAACATTATAGGCTAAGACTTCGATTTATTGGCTTTTAACATAAGATGTAAGTGAACTTTTTTAGTGTGATGATAACTAAAGCCCCCAAAAATATTTTTAAAATAAAAAAATATTTAAAAAATATTTTGGACTTTTTTAACTAAAATTTTTTATTTATTTAAAAAATATCTATTATAGTATTAGGTATTTTAGTAAATATTTTGGCATTTTTCGACAAATATTGTGATTTTTTGGCAACATTTTCGCGGCGGCCATCGGCCGCCGCGAAATTTTGCCAAAGAACTTTGCCGAAAAATTTTTTTTACGAAATTTTTCAAAAAAAATTTTATTTTGCCGTTTTTTTTCAAAATTTGTTATATTTTGTTAAATTTTAGCTTTTAATTTAGTCTGAAGTAACAATGAAGGCTAAAAAAGCAGAATTAAAGTTTAGAATCGGCAAAAAGTAGCTAATTAAAAAATATTTTTTTTAATATTTTAATTAATTAAAACCGGAATTTAAAAAAATATTTTTGGGGGCTTTAATGATAACCCTGTTAGACACTTCGTCCTCCGTAGTACGAAAAAGTTTCTAGAACGTCCTAGAAGGTACAAAAATACATTGTAAAATAGTATAGAATGACATTTGCGCACTTTTCTTTATTTATGAAACATTTTTGCCTTAAATAACATTTTATTTTAACGGAAAAAATAATGTGATATCAGTCCATCATAAAGTTCAAAGCGACACCACTCAAAAATTCAATTGGTTATCGAGTGTCATATTAACCCTAGAAGGGCCGGTGCGCCCAAGTGCTTAAATCGACACAACTTTTTGTCCTCTACCAGAATATGGGAGAAAAAAAATTTTGGTAACGGGAAATATCGAAATCTGAGGCTGATTTCTAAATCACCTTTTTTCGACAAAAAAATGCGCGAGGTGGTCGGTTTTGACAGGTCATATCTATTTTTTCTAGCTAATATGGACAGTAGTGTTATATATCGCAGGAAAGTTCATGTCCTGGGCTATGTGCTACCTGGGCTATGTGCTACCTGCTTCTCGGCCCGTTGTCCCACCACGAAAAATGAGTTATAGCGGGAAATTCAAAATTTAGACATTTTCTCCAACTCCAGATGGCCGCACTAAAATGATCGTAACTTTTTGATAGAGCCATATGCACTATTGCGGTAAAAAGTATGTTGTAGAGGAGATTCTGGGGCACATTTAGGCTCTTTTACACTGGAAGGAAGTTTCCAAAAAAGTTTAGGAAAACTGGATTTTAGAAAAAAATTTCTGATGGTACGGCCCGCTATGGAAAGTTTTTGACGTTTCAGTTGGTATACTGGCAAGATATTTTGCACTTGGGGGTTTTAGGGCACGCTAAACTCATATCTGGAATCAGATTTGGCATCCGGCGTATGAAAGCACCACTTTCTGGCGTTCTGCCCACTTCAGTGTTTTTTAGGCATTTCGACCGAAATTATACATACAAGGGGGTTTTCGAGGGCGCTGAATTCAAATTTCGCATTAATTTCACCACAAAATGTCAAATTTTGGCGTTATTTTGGCATTCTGCCTAAAACTGCCAAAATCGGAAATCACAAAAAGCGGTGTGTCATCCCTTTAGTGCTTTTGGGCGGAATGCCAAAATAACGCCAAAATTTGACATTTTGTGGTGAAACTGATGCGAAATTTGAATTCAGCGCCCTCGAAAACCCCCTTGTATGTGAAATTTAGGGCGAAATGTCTAAAAAACACTGAAGTGGGCAGAACGCCAGAAAGTGGTGCTTTCATACGCCGGATGCCAAATCTGATTCCAGATTTGAGTTTAGCGGGTCCGAAAACCCCCAGGTGCAAAAAATCTGGCCTGTATATAAACTGAAACGTCAAAAACTGACCATAGCGGGCCGTACCCTCAGAAATTTTTTTTCTAAAATCCAGTTTTCCTGAGCTTTTTTGGAAACTTATTCCCAGTGTAAAAGAACATAAATGTACCCCAGAACCTCCTCTACAACATACTTTTTACCGCAATAGTGTAAGTGGCTCTATCAACAAATTGTGGCCATTTTAGTGCGGCCACCTGGAGTTGGAAAAAATGTCTAAATTTTGAATTTCCCGCTATAACTCATTTTTCGTGGTGGGACAACGGGCCGAGAAGCAGGTACGTTCATAGCCCAGGACATGAACTTTCCAGCGATATATAACACTACTGTCCATATTAGCTAGAAAAAATAGATATGACCTGTCAAAACCGACCACCTCGCGCATTTTTTCTCGAAAAAAGGTGATTTAGAAATCAGCCTCAGATTTCGAAATTTCCCGTTACCAAATTTTTTTTCTTCCATATTCTTGTAGAGGACAAAAGGTTGTGTCGATTTAAGCACTTGGGCGCACCGGCCCTTCTAGGGTTAAGCAATATTTTCGAGAATTCGCTCATCGGCCTTGCGGTATTTGGTAGTCAGGAAATTTGTTCACGAAAATTGTATTTTTCTCTAACATTCTCTCACCCAGCTGTACTTCAAGTGTCGGATTTTGGCTCCCGAACAAGGGATTAGGCTTAAGCGCCCGAACATCCCTTTTAATTGAAAGGCGGTATTATAATTCAATTTACAGTTTATGTATATATTTTCTTAGAAATAAAGACTGTAACACGCATTAGATTATTTGCCAGAAAAAAACTCGCCTTTTTGAGCTTTGAAATCAATAATCATCACCAACTTATCATTTTAGGTGGCATCTTTGGTTTTGGTGAGCTTTTGGAGAAGTTGGCTGACAAGAATGATCCGGAACATGACGAATCGACAAATTGGCTTGAGGAGTGCGGCTATCATAATTACGATCCCGCCCATTTCGTTCCCAGTGACGTGGTGTTTGACGATCCCGCCGTACGTCAGTGATGAGTCAACGTTTTGCCTGAATTTATTTACCACAATGTCTGAACTTTAAGTATCATCTTTTTATTTTCAGTAAACATTTCATGCATGCCATCGTTTTATATATAAATAAACTGCGATTAGTAATACATGAATATTTTTTATAAATGAGCAAGACTGGCATATATTATACGTTTTAATTAGCAAATACAATATTTAAAATAGCTTATTTAAAACTGTCCTCATGAGAAAATGATAAGTTATCAATAACGTTGTTTAATTTGGATGTATTTTTAAGATTCAAATTAATAAAATACTAATTCACAAAACGAGATGAAAATTAGTTAGGCGCGGTCTCGCTCTAATTTCTGAAAAATTAATGTAGATCTGATGACATTTCATTTTGTAGACTTCTACTTCTAAAAATATGTTACCTATGCACGACTTCTTGCCGTGCTATTTCTCACTCCAATTTGAAATTCAACGTAGAAATTTTGAACTCCAAAGTTATGCCAAAGTACATGATCAATAAGCTCCGCTATTAAAATATTCCATTTATAACGGGTGATAACTAATTATTGGCAGTAAATATATTGTATTCAAAAATTATATTTTTGGCATAATGTTCCGATGTGTCAGTTGTGTTAGTTGTAGCAAATTTTGTCTAGTTTCCGAAAATGTATAACATGTCTGTTCGATAACTGTTTAAAATTTAAGAAGTATGGCATCGAATGAAGACACCCTCAGAATCCGAGTGTACAAGGTTTGGACAGGTGTGACTGCAGAAATCTTCAAATTTTTTGTTAACATGATTTCTGCCTTGAAAACTTTTATATGCAGATGAAACTAGACAAAATTCTGAACACTATAGCGAAAACCGGATATTATTTAGACAGTTTTTATGGATTTTAGAGCCGATTTTGGAAAAGTACGATTTTGAAAAATACTGATTTTTGAGAAAATCGGTATTCTTGGGCTGACATTTGACTGCAGATAACTCTAAAATCCACAAAACCCGGCTAAATAATGTCTGGTTTTCGATATAATGTTCAAAATTTTGTCTATTCTGATTTGCGTATAAGATTGTGCAAGAAGACTATCAATTTTATGAAAATTTTGATAATTTCTGCAGACACACCTGGTCAAAAATTTTTGATCTCGACCAAAAATTTAAAACCCGAATTTTTGGCATTCCAGGGGAGTATCGGATAAATACTCATGCTGGTATCCTGGACAAGGCTCTTGGCTGTATTACTGTTTTTACAGCTCCGCCGGAGCTCTAATTTTGGCGGAGTTCGCATTATGTCAAGTCGAGGTGTAAAATTTTCGGAATGGAACTTGTACACTCGGATTCTGAGGGTGTCTTCATTCGATGCCATACTTCTTAAATTTTAAACAGTTATCGAACAGACATGTTATACATTTTCGGAAACTAGACAAAATTTGCTAGAACTAACACAACTGACACATCGGAACATTATGCCAAAAATATAATTTTTGAATACAATATATTTACTGCCAATAATTAGTTATCACCCGTTATGTTTATAAATATCCGTTTGCAAACAATTTTATTTACATTTTACAACAATAGAACATTCAAAAACATTTAAGTGCAAAATACAAGCAGAATTAATTAGAAATTGTGTTATTTTCTCAGAAAGGAAGTAATGAAGGGCGAAGAACTTTTCGCTGGTATATGAAAAAATAAAGCAGTAATGATCCCATAACAAACGCCGCGAGCCCCAAAGCGCAAAACCCAAGCACAGATTGCGAGTTTAAACCATCACTGTATATTCCATTAGATTCGTATGAACCGGTTGATAATATGAGTGAGGCTGTAGACGAGTCCATGTTGTACAGTTGGTCTACAAATATAAAAACAAATAAAAAACAACAAAAAAATGACGCTACTATTTATATATTTATTTATTTATTTTTGAGCGTTCCATGAGAATTAAATTCTGAGTAATATGATCATTATATAATTGACTTATTTCGTTCGTCTTACACTGATAAGAGCTACCATGATTCGTAGTTCATTCATTAATGTCTATTAATTAATCACTAGTGATAAAAAGAGGTTAAAAATATATCAGTCAAACTAAGTACCAAAACAGCCCACGCGTCGTATTATTAATTTTTTAAACCTTTTCTATTTTTATATCTTTATTTTTTATAAACGGCGCTTAAAATTATTTACTGGATTCTAAGATTTTATTTTCAGTCGTACATTTGATTGACGCTGATAGGTGCTGTGGACTCAGCTGGTTAAATGCTCTGATTTTTATTACTCATCCGCTAATTGATATTGAAATGCTTCGCGTCGTATAAATTTGATAACTCTATAATTCGGAAATTGTATTATAATTATTTCAATATGTCCGTTATAATCATGGCGAGATATCTAAAATTTCGCTCTTTGCTATACTTCGGAATAATTTTGACTTTACTTACAGGTTAGCTTTTTACATATAGTAGGAAATACGTAAGCAAACCTTTTAGAAATAAATTGTTCCAAAGATTGGAAATGTTATGATTTTCTTTCAGCATTCTGTCAGAGTGAGCCAGGTTCATCCAGCTCTTCTGAGGAAGGTACGGATCCGTTTGGTGGTGTGGCACAGCAATTTCCAGCTTATTTTAATTTGGTCAGACGTCAAGCTGTGGGATCTGTAAGCCAGCTTCTTGCTGGCCCTAATATAACTAACATATACGAGCACTTGGCTGAGTTGGTTGGCTGTGATTTAAGATTGGCCAATGCGTGTAGCTACGTGGAAAATAGAAACGACGGGAGTGTTATTGAAGTAATTTTTGACTTTTATTCCAACTATTTCGCATACCATTTTAAGGTAATTCGTGAATGGAACGGTCCCAAAGGCAGTATTAGGTTAGTTGATCGAGAGAAAAACAGCCTTGAGATCACACAAAAGGAAGACGGCCGAGATATAATAGCAAGGGATTCAAGAGGCAATGAAATCAACATAAACGAATATGATTGGGGACAGAAAAAGGTGGTAGTCAAAGACGGACAAGGAAAGACTGTCCAACAAAATTATGGTTGAGTATACGCAATTTGTGCTATGCTGAATAAAATTTTTTTGTGTAATGCCAAATTATGTGTCAGATTTCTACGGGAACATAATATTCGTCGATGCGGTTTATTTATTGTTTCAGGGGCTAAAAAAGTAACCGCAATATCGTCAACAAGCGATATATAATGCCTAGTTGGATTTCACACACGGTAAATTGCGCGTCTGCGATTGACCGTCATTGATCATAATTTAGCTCTAGGCTCGCACAATGGCTCAAACGGAACTAGACTTTAGGCGATCAACATTGACCATGCCATTTAGGCTTTGACATTTAGGCTCAATTTTTTAAAATAAATTTAGGCTAAACTAGACTGGTCCCTTAGAGATATTGACAAACTGTGGCCCAGAACTAGGTGTCATATTCAGCATTTGATTAAAAACACGTTACGGTTAATTACGCCTAAGTCTAGAATGGATCTTTACTGTTTTTAATATCCAAATTTTACCATACATATTCAATGAAGTTTGGAAAATGTTTTAAAAAACATTACAAAGACTACATTGTCACATATAGGTGTGGTAAAAGTGACTTTTTTAAATGTAAGAACTAACTAGAATTTTTTGTTATAGAGTGGTTGGACGGTAGAAATTAGACTCCTTCAAACTGAATTGATCCTGGCAATTGCTTGCTAATGGTGAAGAACAGAACTGTCTCGCCTCTCTCCCATATCTATTCCAGGCATTTATTTGAAGGGGTCTAATTTCTACTGTCCAACCACTCTACTTGCCATATATTTTATTGGAAATATTGGGCCATATCAGTAGAAAGTGCGTTTCGCTATTTGTAAACAACTCCCATCTAGCGAGTTAAACAGACTGCGTCCCGCCACGATCTGTCTGAATTACAGTATATGCATTCAAATCCTATCGTACCAGATGGCGACATAATTTTTGCAAAAGAGATCGCTATCTCATTTTCAAATTTTGAATTTTTACTAGCAGCTTCGCTGCTAGTAAAAAAAATAAAGTATAAATATCTGGGGAGTCTGTGTTTGTGGGTACGTATGTTACGCGTTAGTATATTAGAATGCGCTGACGCGCATTGAACTGCTTCTAGGCATATAAACGGCCATATTGTTTGGGACGTAAGTAACCATCTGCACCTGGGGCATCTGCACCTGGAGCTTCTGCACCTGCGACATCTGCACCTGCGGCATCTGCACCTGGGCCCATCTGCACCTGGGCCCATCTGCACCTGGGGCATCTGCACCTGGGGCCATCTGCACCTGCAGCATCCGCACCTGGACCCATCTGCACCTGGGCCGATCTGCACCTGCGACATCTGCACCTGCGGCATCTGCACCTGGGCCCATCTGCACCTGGGGCATCTGCACCTGCGGCATCTGCACCTGATCTCATCTGCACCTGGGCCCATCTGCACCTGGGCCCATCTGCACCTGGGCCCATCTGCACCTGGGCTTTGTCAGCGGAACCTCGCGGGCTTCGGACGCTCGAACCGGGCAATCTTGACCTCGTGAGAGACCTGGTGGGAATATCACGACCTCGTGAGAACAAACCTCGAATCTGACGTCAGATTCGTGATCAGCGCATCCAAAAACCCCCGGGTGCAGAAAATCGACCCCGTAGATGCTTTGCTTTCAAAAATGTCATTTTTGGCCAAAAATGACACTTTTTGGCAAAAATCTGCAAAATTTTGTGATCTGCACGAAAATGTCCCTGGATAGTCCTTCGTAGAATTTCACGGGGAGCATTTTGAGATATCGTGCGTCACAAAAGGAGCGGAACACGAAAAGTTAGCATGTGGGCCCAAAAAAATGCCAAAAATGACACTTTTTGGCAAAAATCTGCAAAATTTTGTGATCTGCACGAACATGTCCCTGGATAGTCCTTCGTAGAATTCCACGGGGAGCATTTTGAGCTATCGTGCGTCCAAAAAGGAGCGGAACACGAAAAGTTAGCATGTGGGCCCAAAAAAGTGGCAAAAATGACACTTTTTGGCAAAAATATGCAACATTTTGTGATCTGCACGAACATGTTCCTGGATAGTCCTTCGTAGAATTCCACGGGGAGCATTTTGAGCTATCGTGCGTCCAAAAAGGAGCGGAACCCGAAAAGTTAGCATGTGGGCCCAAAAAAATGCCAAAAATGACACTTTTTGGCAAAAATCTGCAAAATTTTGTGATCTGCACGAACATGTCCCTGGATAGTCCTTCGTAGAATTTCACGGGGAGCATTTTGAGATATCGTGCGTCACAAAAGGAGCGGAACACGAAAAGTTAGCATGTGGGCCCAAAAAAATGCCAAAAATGACACTTTTTGGCAAAAATCTGCAAAATTTTGTGATCTGCACGAAAATGTCCCTGGATAGTCCTTCGTAGAATTCCACGGGGAGCATTTTGAGCTATCGTGCGTCCCAAAAGGAGCGGAACACGAAAAGTTAGCATGTGGGGCCAAAAAAGTGCCAAAAATGACACTTTTTGGCCAAAAAGTCCACTTTTTTGTGGGCCGGGGGGGTCTGAAAAAAAAATTTCACATCAAAACCCTACCCTAAAACGGGGGTTCCCCATGTTACTTTGGCCCAAAAAGCGATTTCTGAAAAAAGTGTCCAAAAACATACCATCGGTTTCTAATAAAGGGGGATTTTGCCGGCAATGCGGCCGTGGCTCTCTCATACTCTCTCATACTCTAGTCATACTCTCTCTTTGGTTATTTCCCATTGCATATGCATTGGAAAATGCATATCAATTCGGTGCTAGTGTGCGGCGCACGCTCTGCTTGTCTCTCGTCTCTTCCCTCTCTCAATGAAGAGAACGTTCCAGCCACGGCCGCATTGCCGGCAAAATTCAAAATTTGAAAATGAGATAGCGATCTCTTTTGCAAAAATTATGTCGCCATCTGGTATTGACGAGGGAAAAACATTTTTTTTAGACTCAACGAAAAAACTAACTTCAGATTCGTGTTCAGGGCATCGAAATTGACCAGAAAAAGTGTATTTCAAGATTTCAAAAATTTCGGAAGTCAAATCCATGTACATCCATCTAAATAAAATTTCGAAACCATAGGGAGGGTATCATGGATTTGACTTCCGAAATTTTTGAAATCCTGAAATACCCTTTTTCTGGTCAATTTCGATGCCCTGAACACGAATCTGAAGTTAGTTTTTTCGTTGAGTCTAAAAAAAATGTTTTTTCCTCGTCAATACGATAGGATTTGAATGCATATACTGTAATTCAGACAGATCGTGGCGGGACGCAGTCTGTTTAACTCGCTAGATGGGAGTTGTTTACAAATAGCAAAACGCACTTTCTACTGATATGGCCCAATACTAAAAATTTGGATTATTTATATTTACTTCCCCCAAACAAGAAAGTTGATGGCCCTAAGCGACGGCAAATGTGCGGATGGGGGCACCCGTATCTCGCGATCCACCCGTTAGCCAGAGGCGAGTGATAGCTCAATCGATAGGTCTCGAAAAGTTAAGGTGGGGAAACCGAAAATTTTCAAAATTTGAAAGTTTGAATTCGCGCCAAAACACAAAAACGTGTTTTTAAGGGTTTTGGCCAGGGAAAGTGGTGTTTTTTATGTTCTAGACGGCCTAAGGCCGAGTTTTTTTAACGCAGAGCGTTAATTTTGGAATATAATATTATTTCTCTCATTTATTGTTTACTATTGTTTGGATTTCCTATATTTATCATTTTGCTTATGTCAATTTTCTAGAGTGCAAAACATTACAATAATCTTACTATTACAGGTTGTTGAACTTGTCCGCGCTTGAAATGGCACGATCTATGAGCATCCATTCCCTTTATGGAATGGATGCAAACAAAGGGGAATGGGTGCTAAGGTTGCGCCAATTCAAACGACAACCCGTAATAGTACTGTTTAGATTAATCTACTAGTGATGATATTTTCTTTCCATACTTTAAATTACTTTATTAATTTATGTATTGATATTAGATATTCAACTGACGTCGACATATAACATAAATGTTGGTATAAACATTCAATTGAATTGACATATGAAGTAAAGAAAACATATACTTGACGTAAGTGAATTGGTGGAAGGAACATGGACTATATGTCAACTATATATTGTACATACTGGGAAGAGTTAATAGTTTAAACGAGAGCATCAAATCCTCTACTTTTGTACTGATGAGTTATTGTTCATCAACTAAAATTAGTATGTTAAAAGAGTAAAAGTCCAAGTTAGTAGCATACCCTTAACAGCAAACGATCTGGCCATTTTGCGATTTCGCCTTAGCTGTTCCACAACAGGAATTTCGAGGGTATGCGCAAGGAGTTGAATTACAGGATGATGTTTGGGTGCTTGGTCCTCTGGAAACGAACATTTTATACGTGAAGTATTCCAAACATTTCCATTAATCAGTGAAGATGCAAAACAGGAATTGTCGCAATAATTTATGCTTGCAATAATTCTCTTCTGTGAATAAGTTGATTTCAATTCTACTCTGTACCAACATTTCTTCAAGATTTAGCTATTTTAATATAGATCATAGTTAAAAAATTGAATTTTTCAATGAAAATTGGATGCAAAGAAAAACATACTCGCAGGGGCATCCGTATGCCTCAGATTTGCACTCTCTGGTTTGGGTGCTTGTACCGCAAAGTCCTAAAATTTCTCATTTATACTCAACCATTATACAATACGTGATGGCATGTAATGATTCTGTACTGCATCTTAAAATTTAATTTATTCTTTGATAATGCACCATAGTTTTAAGTAAAGAATATCACAGTGATACAAGAACATAATAACATACCACACGAGTCAGTACAAGTTGAAGGCGCGCACCAATCGCCCCATTCTCCTCCAGGTGGACAGGCCTTCTTCGTTGTAGCGGGCGCTATGGTTGTAGCCGGGGCAGACGTTGAAGGTGATTGTGGCGGATTGTGCTGCGGAGGTTGCGCGGTGGTACTTGATGGACACTGGTTATCGCATTCTATTTGCCAGGGTTCAGGCTCAGGATCTTCAAAGGGCTGAAATCAAATATATAATTGTTGTACAGAGTTCGCCACAGTTTGAGACAAGCTTAATTCTATCTTGTCATTTTATCACAATTATAAAACATGAGACACTCTCAAGCTTAGTATGGATCGATTAAAAAGTAAGAAACTTTTTGTAAACATATTAAAATTTTTACTTACAAAAGGCCCACAAACGCTACATCCATTACTATACATCAAGTCATATCCATTTTGGCATGGCTCACGAGGTGGTTGGCAGGGACTGAAACCACATGGGAGCGTTTGCGAAGTATCACCACTAAAATATTTATCTTTAGATACAGAAGGATTTTTAGGAAGAAAATGTTTCCTTACATGCAAGGACACGCGTTTTCTGTGGTACACATTCTGGTTCTGGTCATATTCCCTACTCCACCACAGTGATCTGTACACTGCGAAGGCTGTTTCCACGGGCCCCATATTCCCACGACTTTGCAAGGTTTAGTTTCTTCATCCGGGCCATAGCATTTACATCCGCTAATACGCTCGCTGTCACAAGTACGCGTGCGCTTGGTTGTTCCACATTCACCGCATGAAGCGCCAGAACAAGCTGACCAAGAACCCCATGGAGACCATGTACCTGAAACGATTATAATTTACTGTATATTTTCGACTAAGTAGAACTTTCGACTAACTAGAATTAGTATTTTTGCTACTAGGGAAAAGTACAAATTCTGCATTTGTGGTAATGGTGTGCTAACTTTGACGAGCAGTATTGGCAGGCCCGTAACTAGAGGGGGTTGTAACCCCCCCCCCCGAAATTCGGGACCTAAAAAATATCCATAGGGTCCCCCTATGGTTTTAAAAATTTTCGAGAAATTTTGAAAAATGAACCCCTAAAAATGTGTTTTTTTCACATCTCAACCACCCTGAAATCTCAACCCCTCCCGAAATTTTTTCTGGGTACGGGCCTGAGTATTGGTTTAAGACTGTTTTCTTCCATACCTTCATAAGGGCAACATGTTTCGGTCATCGGTGGAGGTGGAGGAGGCGCTGGAGGTTGTGGTCCACAAATGATTTGCTTCTGCCAAGCCATAGCTTTGAAATTCTGACAACAGGAAAGTCTTGGATACTTGCATGGGATAACGTTACAATTCTCTGCAAGAGTGTAATTTCCCACACAGGGGCATCCCCAGGCTTCGCTCAAGCAAGTACGGCGACGAACAGTTTGCGCACATGAACCGCAAGAATCAGTGCAGGGAATAACAGGAGTCCAAGCAGACCTATAATTTTATTTTATTTCTGCTTGACGTTTTCGCGATTTATATGTAAATCAAGCGCTGATCTGAGTCAAGTTATTTATTACCGAGGATTAGATTCATTTGGTTTCTTTTTTCTATGACTCTTTGCTATCTAATATGGTTTCGACGCCAGTGGCGATGTAGTAGTTTAAAGTTGGTTTCTTCAAAAATGATAATTTCTTTACGAAATTTGGTTTCTACGCTAAATTATATAGCTTACCACAAAAGAAGTGTCATAACGGAATATATAGTGATACTTTAGTATGAAATAATCAAACCCTTACCAAACTCCATTGTCTGGACAACAGTCTCCATAATCTGGTGGCGTACTTGGTTTAGGTGTCGTTGTCGGAGGAACTGTGGATGGTCTAGAGGTTGAAGGAGGATGTGTCGATGGCGGCGCGGTGCTGGGACGGGCCGTACTCGGTGGAGCTGTAGTCTCATCGTCACATGGCTCCTCAGTTGTTGTCGCAATGGTTGGCGCGGTTGTGGGAGGTGCAGTACTTGGTGGCGCTGTAGTCGGTGGGGCTGTACTTGGCCGGGCAGTTGTCGGAGTAGGAGCGGTACTGGGCTTCGTGGTCGGAGCAGTACTGGGCTTCGTGGTCGGAGCAGTACTGGGCTTCGTGCTCGGAGCAGTACTGGGCTTCGTGGTCGGAGCAGTACTGGGCTTCGTGGTCGGATCAGTACTGGGCTTCGTGCTCGGAGCGGTACTGGGCTTCGTGGTCGGAGCAGTACTGGGCTTCGTGGTCGGAGCGGTACTGGGCTTCGTGGTCGGAGCTGCAGTGCTAGTAGACGGAGTGGTTTGTTTTGTTGTTCGAGTAGTTGTTGGTCTTGGAGTGGTTGTTGTAACATCAGGGCCAACTTAAATTGATTGTATTAATTTTTATACTTTACTCATTCAGAGTGGTACGGAATATAATATTTATAGTATAAACTGGTATACTACTATATTGTAGATTTCTTAGTTGGTTAGACTTCGTATCTAACATCCTACTATATTTTATACACATTATTGTATAATATTGAGCGAATAGTTCGAGGCACATTTTTGGTGGAAAGCCACGGAAAAATCGGCTTACCTTTACAGCCCAATGACTCTTGAACTTCCTCGCTATTATAGGCCCATTTTCCGTTATGATCACAATTGAGAATCACTTGAGCACCATCAGGACCCGTTTGTTGATCTATTACCTTTAAATCGAAACATGTATAACTGTGTGAATAATGTGTAAATTATATTGCAACTTTTATTATATAACGCGAAAAATTACATAAATATAAATACTAAATAAATCAAACATATAACTCATTACTACATGAGTTGCAGTAATGAGGTTGATGAACGAAAATAAATATTTTTATTGCTTTTAGGTCAACTTGAACAAGTAACATTTGTTATACAGTCTCAGCGTTTAGTCATTCTAAGTATTTAGTTGCCGTCAATAGTTTCATAATTTCGATGAAAATTAAAATTAATTGTGGTAATTAAATGTTACGTTACTACGCAATTTTGTTATTTTTTGTATATAAATCTTTAATGGACATCTAAAAGGGTTACTGTCAATGGCTTAGATTTTAGGAAAATTACGCTAGTTTTTTACCCTCTGGACGAGTTGGGTCGCCCGGAACAATTAAGCTGATACCCAGGCAGGGACTTTAATTAAATTTTAATCATTTACTTCTGCATAGCCGCCTTCCAAATAAGTGATAGAGATTAAAGTCCAGCTAGTCGTCTCTGTTCCTTCGCATGTGCAAGTTTGTTGTGTACAAGAGTTGACAATTTCCTCTGTGCATTTCAAAGTGCCTGGACTGTCTGTTTCCGAATTAGTTGGTGGAGTACACCAAGTGCAATGCCTCTGAAAATGTTACTCTCAATCAGAAATAGCTACATAATTATCTATCAAAACCTTAAATCGTCGCAGAAAGTTTTCGGCAGACCACGGGTTGTTAAATAGACTTTGTGCATCCATTGCTGTGTATGATTCGGCCTAAATAAAAGACGCTAAATAAAGTGATACCCGCAGGTTCTGTAGGGGTTTCTAAGTTTTGCAACATATTCTTTTAAAAGTGCTATTTATTGGTATGAAGGATCATTTATAAACGTGGATTTTCCGGTAAAAAGGGTATTTAGATGGTACTTTTTTTGCAAATAATTCAAAGTTTCATTTATATTTGCTAGGTGCCCTTTTTGACGAAAAATGACATTTTTGGTAAGCCGAAAAAAATCGCTTAAAGTAAGGATTTTTTAAAGTAAAGTAAGGTTTGTTGCCATCCACCCGGCGATTGCAACTCTTTACAACACCTTCGACGCCGAGAGAAAACCAAAAGCCTCGAGTTCTACGCAAGAATTACCAGGCATGACACGCGGGAAATCCAAATTTGAACTTCATAATTTTTTTCTCAATTTTTTACAGTGTCCGGCTATTTTTTGATTGTTCCTACCCCACCGGACCGGGGTACGATCTAGCGATTGGCGCTATCAAAATAGGGTATATCGCCACAAAAAATGGATGGTTTACCCTATTTTTCCGTTATTTCGCAACACCTATTGTGAAATAATGAAAAACTTGGGTAAACCACCAATTTTTTGTGGCGATATACCCTATTTTGATAGCTCCAATCGCTAGATCGTATCCCGGTCCGGTGGGGTAGGAACAATCAGAAAATAGCCGGACACTGTAAAAAATCGAGAAAAAAATTATGTAGTTCAAATTTGGGTTTCCCGCGTGTCATGCCTGAGAATTACCCCTATACGGATCCTTTTGGAAAAATTCATTTGATTAAAATACCTTTTTGGCAAAATATGGTCTGTAACATTGAATTTTCCGCAATTTGTTTATCCAGAAAGGGCATTTTTAGGGCAAAACAGATTCACTAGTACAGAAGCAGCAAATTTTTTTAATGACACCTGCAAGTTTATGTTTGAAATTTTCCAACACTACCATATCAAATGTTTTACCTTAATTGCCTGCAAGGTTATACTGCCTATGAGAATAATCAATAATTCGGATAAAATAAAGGCACGAAATACTTTAAATTGCTTCATTTTAGATGATCTATATCCCCGAATAGATTCAAACATATAGGACTGTTCAAAAGTTTTGCCACCCGAGGAATGAAACTGCAACTACTAATCCTTGCGTTATATATTCTCTTGATTTTTTCACACAAAATTTGAACCGATCCGTCGTGGCAAGTAAAATTCGAAACGCTAAGCAAACATTCAGGACCTGCGATGGACAGCCCAAGTTGCAAAATATTTCGGCTAAAAAGTGTCTCTAGCATATTCCTTCGGTTTCAGTTTGCAGCACAAGCCCCTAATTCAATTGTGATATCCTCAAATTGGTTCGACTGGTCTTGGCTTAAACAGGTGTGCAATTTAGGACCGTATGCCAAGCCTCACTAACGCCATTCATTTGGCATTTTATTTTATTTCTGAGGTTCTAACTGTGCATTTACGGTTTTATGTGTTCACCTGTTTAACCCTCTGAATTCATTTTTATTTGCTTAGAAATTTGGGTTCAGTCAAAAACTTCCTTAATGGCACTATTATTCAAACAAATCTGAGTAAAGATTCAAAGACCGCTTTGCGGCACTCAATTTGCACCGAATATCACAAATGCCAACAGAAAATTTTAATCAAAATTTCAGTTTTCCCTATCTTTTTTCATCGCGGGTCCGATCCGATACTTGGCAACCTCCAACCCGACGCGTACCTAAAAAATCCAATATTTCCTCTCCGAACCAGAATTTTTTACATAAATTTGTAATGGTTAAATGTTCTAGTTTTAGGTAAAATATTAGAAAATTACCTTTTTCATAAAATTTTATTATTTAAAATTTTATGAAAATAAATTTTATTATTAAAAAGTTACTGGTTGAGAAAAAATGTGGGAATGCAATTTTTATTCGACGCAGATATTGGCTGAAGCGAAAAACTGTCGCTGTTTAAAACATGCTTGGAGAAGAGATGGCATACACATAGCGCCGCAAGCGAAAGTTTTCCACAAAAAATTTGGACATTCACTAAAATTTTCGCCAGCAGAAATTCAAATTTAAAATTCTCAGATTACAGGCGAAACAATGTTTGTCGTACGACCTTCTATGAAATTAAATTCTCCATAGTTCTGATCCGAACACTGATAGAGATGATCCTTTTCGAAATAACTTCCGAATCGCTGTCTTTACTTTTCACTGAACCTTTTACTTCTCCATAATTTGGAAGAGCCCTGCCGGTAACCTACTGCTGTTGACATATCAATGTTCTACCATGTATCTTGAACTTCCTCTTTCGTTACACTTTTTATTGCTTTCGGCAGCTTGCTCTACTTCTTCTCAAGATCTTGTGTGTATTACATTTCATATGGTATCTGCATATTCATGTTTCTTTGCAAGGTCTTTGGGCTTTAAAACATTTCACTGATATTTTAGTAATAAGTTTGAAATGTTTATACCAATGAAAGATAAACTTCACAAAATCTAAGGTTCTGAATTTTTGGCTTTACTGTAATCGATATGATCAATTTTCTCTGCAAGTTTAATTAATTAAAGAAATAAGCTACAAATATAAATACTATAAATTTGAGCAAACTATGGTCATGACCATAGAAACAGATGTTAAATACAGTTCTGCGTTTTACAATAATTTTAACTATTTTCTAATAACTATTTCTAGTTCATTCAAATGTTTTGTATGATGAGTACACATCTGTGCAATGATGGAACATCGGAATTTTTGCATGATGAATAATGAAAAAACAGACTGTGACGAATTTCCATCAATTTCACAAACGTCAGACTGCGTTAGAACTCATTTCAATGCTAGCAACTTCTCACCACCATTAATCAGGATTAAAGGCGACCGTATGTTGATAAAAATTTAATGACTAATTTGAGCTGCTTACGTCCTTCGACGTCTTATCACGTTAATCCGTGTTAGAAAAATTGAAATTAAATTTATTCAATACCGTTTAAGCTATGCACTTAAATCACGTGAACTACTGATAACAAATAAAAATGTCGTATTTTCGGAAAGCGGACGCAAATGGAACGACGATTCCTGTTTTTCAACACAATATTCAACCGCTCTGTGGAACAAACGACTGCGGGTTAAATTGCGGACTCTATTGTCTTTTCGTCTTAGACGGAACCTTACCCTTTAAATTTGGTAAGGAGGCACCCATAAATTATCAAAAACACAATCAGACATGCACATAAAATGTAAATGTCACTCCTCAAAACAGACCCTCTCAAATGTGGGAGTGTCACCGTTTGCTCTGAACTTTTTTGCTCAGTGTATTAATTGGAGAATTCCTGGGATTCTTGCTAACCGGCAGCATCAGCAGAACCGCCCACACGACTCATTTGCGTAAAAGGTACCGAAATAACAGTGAGGTCTGTTAAAATAAAAGGTGACCCACAATTGTTGATCGTTCAATTGCTAATCAATTCACACGAGCTGTAAATTATTTTATTCGTCCATTTGATTGTCATTACTCATTGGACAGTACTCCGAGACCAATAAGGCGATATTTCATTGGCTTCAGTTTCAATTTGGCCGACAGTCTGTGTAAATTCTTTGTTGAAATATGCTTCCGGTTATTTCAAGGAGGACCATTTCCTTCATAATATTTATCGCATTACTATTTTTGTTAGAGTCTTTATGGATGATTGAGGGAAGGCCTTCGTCATTTGCCATGAACGACAATCTCCAGAGGTTATTTGCAGGTTAGCGATTATGTTGTAAACACATTTAAACGAAACAAGAGTGTTTTTTTATTACTTGGTGGGGAAATCAGAAAGAGCGTTAACACCCCAATACTTGGGTCACGATAACAATTAAGGGTAATACTAGGTTGTTAGGCGTCGTTTGTCGTTCTGAGATTTTGAAAGGGGATCAGGAGTAGAGAAAAAAAGATAACTAGAGATCAGGGATTAGAGAAAAAAACTATAGAGCAAGGGTTAGAGAAAAAGATAACTAGTGGGAAATATAAACTTTATTAAATTATGAATTACTAGCGAGATTTAAATTATGAATCTGATATGAAAATCTCTATATAACATTCCTCCTCCACCGATAACCCAATAGTACCTTAAACTGAATCCATGAAATGAATATACCCGAAGAGAATACGTACCCAAGGTGCAAAAGAAATATCTTGCGAGTCAGATGTTCACTGCATAAAATTAGTGTCATGTTCTTTCAAAACGTCGGTTTTTAAACTATCTATCTACGTTTTTGCAGTTATCTTTATTATTCTAGGCTTTAATATTATAGTACACTGTAAAGCTCGAATCCTGTGTTTAATGTAGAATTTTTAGTAGAAAGGACTCGACGGAACACGCAAGATTTGGAAAGATTGGTTGCGCAAATAGTGCAGTCCTCAAATTATATGCAAATGGACGGAGCCGCTATTCGTCCCGGAAAATGAAATTTACAGATTGTATTATAATCCTCATATGTGAAACTTTGAGCTTATTCGTGGTTCTCATATTTATCTATTCCCTCGACTTTCCATAGCTTTTTTATCGATAAAGTACGATTTAAGTGATTGTTCGAGCTAGAAAAAATAGCAATGTTTTGTTAGTATTGTTATGGCATATGTCTCGAACATTCTCTAATTGTCAATTTTGGATATTTGATTGTTGAGAATCCCGAACTTATTCTGACGTGCTTTAAGATTTCTTGTTCTCATGCTTTATTGTACTGTATATAAAAGGATAAATGCGGATACGAATTTTTCGTTAAAATTTGTCCAAAATCTATATAAAATCTAAAATGCCGATAGTTTTGGTCAAGTAGATCATCGTGTTCTGGCTACTTACTTTTTTACCAAAAGGTAATTGATCCTCACTTTTTGCTGGAGGAAAGCATACATGTACCAACTGCATATTCTTCGAAGGTAAATTCTTGAAAATTAATATTCATAAAAAAATTGGAGATCAGTATCGACATTGCGAACCACTTTCTGACATTTTAGCCAATTCCCTTCAAGCTTGCTTAGATTTGTCTTCTACTTATAGCATCCGCGACATCATTTTCCCTTCGTTTACTATAGATATTGAAAAACTTCTGAAGTGTTAACCAAGTATGCTTTTCTCAACCTCTCATGGTAGCAGTTATAATTTTGCACAATTTTATTTTAATTTTTGTTAATATTCCGGTCATAATAAATTTCTGTAACGAATTTCCTTTTAGCATGCAGATAGTGTGACATATGCACACACAGGTTTAGGACAGACACCCTCTCTCCAATTGGCCAAGACCAATTTAAATCCATAGACCAACAAAATCAGAATGGCCACACTTAAGCCTATGCCTTGTACGTCCGGTCGTTCAATAGGCGTTCGTAGAATTTGTAGAACTATTTTTAGAACAAGTTAAATCACACTTTTAAAAGTTGTTGGAAAATTGTGAAAAGTTTGAAATTGAAATTGGAAAGTTTGGAAGCAATTGCCAAAATGTAATAGTTTCACACTTACACATAAATTTTAGTCAGTCCGAATAGCTAGTAAGAAATACTGTCATTTGGAAAGGAAACAAAACGAGCCTTTGAAGGTTGAAGAGGTAAACAATTTTGGACGATTCATGAACAATTAGAGAAAATTGTAGTTTATAAAAATTTCGTTGGCGATATGGTATATAAATATAGATTATATATTTATAGATAGCAGTCGACTTTTTTGATTATTACTTTTAGAATTAAAACTGTAATTCTTTTTGTATGTTTACCCATATAGGCGAATACAAATTAAGCGCGTAACTAGTAGGATTTGATTCTGTTCCCCGGATAATCGCCTCGGCGCTTAACGCTGCGTTTGTCATTGCATCACAAAGAGAGACAGCGCCGAGGCGATTATCCGGGGAACAGAATCAAACCCGGGTAACTAGTATCTCCAATGTCGAGGTAAGGGGTAATGGTGATTTTGCGTACATACGATCCAAATAGTAATGTGCTCCGAAAAATTGTTACCATTGCCTCAAGATAATAATACTTGTGGGCATAATAGCCCTGCATGTGAATTCCACTAAACTGTAAAATCAGTCATAACGAAGTCAATAATATTCAATTCAAATTCTTTTATGATTTTACTCGTAAATTAAAGGTTTCAACAATAAAACGAAAAACTCAGATGCATTTTTCAACCAATAACAATTCTGCATCAAGTTCAAGCGTCCATTTCCATAACCGGCTCCTGTCGCGCATATATTTCCGGTTTTGATCTGACCGTCATTTGCTGAGACACTACTTCTAGCTTGCCTTGCAACTGCAACAGTTTCTCCAAATTAGCGGTCCGCTTTTGAATCCATTTGTTTAGATAACCAATTTTCTTGTCCAAGTCTGTGATAGTGGATAAGTAGGAAGAATGGGTAACAAGCACAGCGTCTAGCCAAGTCATCCAGGCATTACCATTATTCTCCAATGTCTCCTCTTGCATCGCTCTCTCAACCATTTGCAAAAATGGTATCACACTCAACACAGGCAGTTCGTCCACAGTTCTCTAAAATTCCAAAGGTTTTTCATATTTCAGTGCGAAAAAATTGTATTCTATCGTATATGAGATTTAATGGCAACAAAACGATCTAGACCGTAAAAATAAGAAAACTTCTTATTGGCAAGAATAAAATTCTGACCGCTTTGATATAACAATTGCTAATATTGTGTGCTTTTCCTATATGTATTTTTCAAAGGTGTTTTAGTTTGTAAAATGCCAACTAATGTCGTTTTTTTACGAAAGGACTCTTATGGGTCCAGTTTCTAGAATTTTAATATCAAAATATTAAAACACCGCTTTATGGTTTTTGACCAGATAGTAAAACGATAATTTGCTAAAATACTGTGTTTTTACCGTAAGTTGTCAATTTAAATTATAAAATATCGTAAATTGTCAAGGTCATTACAGGATAACAGAAAGTTGAGTTGGGACTGCCATAATTAAGTAATCAAATTTACATGAAAACACACAAATTATGACTTGCTTTCCACAATCCGGTTATACACCCCCCGTTTAACCGGATGCCGAACTGCTATGAATCCTCCAAAAAAATACTTTAGGAGTCGAAGATATATGTAACGAGATATATACCTGAATCATATCTGGCTGCGCATCTGTTCGGCTGATTATTGAGGAAACGCGCTCATGGTCCCCACTTTGAATAGATTGCGAGAGTAAAATCGAAAAACTTGCACTTGTCCCATCAGCATCAGGCTGTCGCAAACTTTGCCTACTTTTTCTTCCCATAACTGATTTTGCTAAAACATACATGTTTAAAAGACGAACATTTATATAAAGAGATAGATGTGGAATAAAATCAATCACGAAATTTATAAATTTGCACTGATTTATTTTGTTATAAACTTTACTCCAATAACAATCATACAACAATAAAAACAATAACAGTGTAACAATCACATGAGTTTAGTATTGTGTCGTGTTTTCTTGACACTTGTTTATTGCATTCCAAATTGTATTGTATCGCCGCTTTGCCATTTGCGCACATTCTACGAGAATTTCTTTCTGGAAGGCCATAGGGGATGAGAATTTCAGTGAATAAAAAGTGCCGTCTTTGCCCAAAACCATTTCACAGCGATTTTTCACAAGAGTGCATACTTCTCCTGATGCATCACACAGGACTTTATACTAAAAATACGGGAGAATGAAGTTCAGCAATTATTAAGGAAAGCTACAGAGAGGAGATTCCGTAGAAATTTGAAATAATTTAAAGATATTATGGATTTAAAAATTAGATGTTTCGATTTGCATTTTTCCTAGTTCCGACGACTTTTAATAAATGGTAAAACCCTGTCAACATTAACGTGATATTGTTTTTAGATATTAAAGCTTTATTATTCTGTAACATTTTTTTCTATAGAAGAGCTCGCAAAAGTTCGTGAGAATAAAGAAAATGCCATATTTTTGCCTTGATAAAAATGATGGTGTTGTCCAAATATGAACATATGGCCACTGAGTGTGATCAGTAAAATGAAACACTACTGAAGATACTTCATAACGAAATAAAAAATTTATTTAATAATTTTATACCTTTTCATCTGTTGTTATTCTGTAAAGCTGAAATGGAATGTAGATTAAGAAATCCTTGAGCTCAACCCTTTTCGGCTTGATTTGCATTTGTTGCGGAAGCACTTTTACTTTGTTGATTTCAAATTGAAGTGCAATATCGTCCGTACCAATCTCAGTTGTGTCCTGAAGCACTGATTTGCCATCATATTCTACGGCCGGGAGAGTAGCGTCAAGAATGGCTGCTTGCACGGCTGTCAATAAAGCATCTGTCAACAATCCATCAGCACTAATTGCCTGAAAATGCATATCTATATTTGACGGAAGTATAACGTATGACACAGGAGATTTTTCAAGTAATAATGTGGTTTAGTCTCGATATTCGACGTCTTAATGATTCATAATTTCCATAGTGTGTTACGCCCTAGGATATAACTCTTGGCAAAAAAGGAACAGAATAAATTAGACAGAAAATATTACTGTAATCTTAAGCAAATTTAGCTCGATAGAAAATAGTTGTATGTACTGTTAATTCAAATTCTATAAAGAAATAGCATACAACAATATTTAAATGAAGTGTGAAGCGAAGATCAAAGGAGTGTTCACTTGAGGAGGAATCAACTTTCAGCGAGTCCATATCGACCAAATAATTGTGTGCCAGGATCCACTTTAGAAGCAACTCCGCTTCTTCGATGATTTTCTTAAAAAATATAAAATGAAACATTTTTCACATTAACGTAAAACATGTAAAATTACATCCGAATCTTGCAATAAATATTATAGTACTGTATTCATTTTAATTTAGTAAAGAGGGCTGGGCTTTAATGAGGATTATGGTGAAAAATTGACTAATATTTTAAAATCAAACATCCTATGAATCTGAAATCCAAAAGAATACCTTTGGAATGCATTCTAACCAACTCAGATCGTAAACAATGGGAGGCTCATTGGAATACGGCGCCACGCTCACATTGCACGCGCATGACACACTTGCTCCGCCTTGTTGCACCAATGCTGAACCACATGCTGCTCTATCAACTGAAAATTCTACGGAAAATGGCCGGAATTGTGACGTGCAACGACCATCCGGATATACTCCTTCACTGAAAATAAAGATTATATAAATAATGTGAATTTACAGCCAAGAAGAGTGCTGAAAAATAAAAAAGCGAAGAAAATAAGTATCAGTGATTTATTAAACCCTCGTTCGCTCACCTCCAGATTTTGGACAGAATAGTGCGTTAAAAATTTGTTATGTATCACTTGTACACTCATTTTAGTATTTTCAATCTCGTTATACCTAACATTTGGATCCAGTATTTAATGCTTTAATAAAACACCACCTCAGTAGAATGTCAAAGTGGGGAAAATTTGAGTGAAAAAAATGGCTGGGGATCTCTAGCAATACACGTTCGAATCGAAAATGTTTCCCAGTGGCCGTTCTATTGAACATACAAATATGGTACTAAGCAAACTAACCTGACAAATTGGTCATAATATTGTTCTAGATCTATTTTCTTCAGCAACTCTCCACTTGACGTCATCCTGGAATTAATCATGTAAAAGATTTTAGCAATTAACTAAGAACCTTAGGCGAAGGACGGCACAAAACTTAAGCACAAATTGCAAGGTTTTTACCAATTTTGTACAGACAATAAGCAAACGCTGTCTCTAATTGAAACGTAAAATGCGCTTTGGGTAATGGCGAACTAATGTGATTTAAATTAACGTTGTCTTAAAGAGAATTTCTTTTAAATTTATACGAGCCAAATTTTTGCGCACAATTCCCCGCCATAATTTTCATGAGAACTTTTATGGGATTGCGATCGTTGACTGAACTTTCGGTCTTTACTCCTTTCAAATGTATTCATGGATTTTCTGTTTACCAATCCTAAAAGTTTGTTCAATGTTTCATTTATTGGTTTACTTTGGGGAATGTGCACAAATTTATGGGCACGATTTCTACAGAATTAAACATTTCGTCTTATAGCCTCGGCAATTTTTATACTGAGGTCGAAGTTCGCCATATTTTTTCGAACTTTCCAACTAGAAAAATTCTGCCTGGCCAGTCCGAATAATACGCACATATTAATTTGGCCTCTGAATAACGAGTCACTAATTAGGATGGCTGTTCTCCGATGCTAGGGTTACAATCAGGGGTTTGAACCCTAGCTTGAATATATGCACGCAAGTGAATCACAATTACACTTAATTTCCATGATAAACTAAAATCCTTGACATTCGCCTCATTTTTTGCTACTATTTTATACAGAAATAACGTCTTTAGTCATTTCAGTCTAGGCGTAATGAAAATACCACGTTTATAGACAATGTTTTACATTTGCTGAGAAAATAAAAGAATGCGTACTTTTTTATCGCAATATTTAATTTTATCCGCGGAATAAATGTATATTTTAGATGCGAAAATATAACGAACTGAACCATTTTATTGATTGTTAATTCATTGCAGATTGGTTTGTTGGATTATGGTGGAAGAAGCAAAGGCGGAGCAGAATGGGGCCCTTGCTCAACAAGGATCTGTTACTGTCTTATTGGGAGCACAGTGGGGCGACGAAGGAAAGGGGAAAGTCATCGATTTTCTAATCGGACACAACAAGGTGATTATGTTAAATGATACTCTATTATTATCGTGTAAAATAGCATACTTTCTACTACTGTAGTTTTACTACTGTAGCAGTCACAAAAATTATTAATAAATGCTAACATAATGAATGTAACGGAGCAAAATGTTCTAGAAATTTCTTTGTAATTTGTAACATTCACTCATTTCCAAAAAATTCAACATGATCCGGATTACTCGTTGTTGAAACATATTTAGTGTTTGCCATTCAATAAATTTTTGTGTAATATGTCCACGTTCGAACAACTTACAGGTAGATGTGACAGCTCGATGCCAAGGCGGTAACAATGCGGGACATACTGTGGTTGCCAACGGGCGTAAATACGATTTCCATTTAATTCCATCGGGATTGGTGGACGAGAACTGTTATAATGTTATTGGAAATGGTGTTGTCGTCAATCTGGATGTGAGTTTTTGTTCCTATATTTTTATTAATGTGTAAAGCATTTAGGCCCTGTTCTCCGAATTGGAACACAATGGCTTTAAACGTGGTGATTCCAACTGGGAAAAACGTCTTGTCATAAGGTGCTTATTTTGGATATTCTCTAAATTTTTTTATTTACTAGAATTATTCAAATCGGATAATCCAAGAGATATCCCCGCCACTGCTTAATTTAGTTGTATTTGAGTTCTATTAAAATTTACTAGTTTGTATACGAAGTTTTAACTACATTTTTCTAATTACTCCCCAAAAAGGCTTTATGTACCGCTTCCGATAGCAATGCATGCCCATAACTCTTCCAATATCCGCCATTATCCATAAAACAATTTTATGCCAAATGAAATGAATTTTTGTAATATCTTATTTAGTAACCGCTGCCATTTGGTATTCGGCGTGCATATTCAGGCCGATGGCCAGCAGGAAGGACTTCTGGGTACTAACAAGTGAGTATTTAATTTTATTAATACATTATTCAAAGGCACATTTTATTTTAGAGAAATTGGCACCACCCGTCGTGGTATTGGTCCTACGTATTCAAGTAAATGCTTCCGAAATGGTATCCGTTTAGCCGATCTACTCGGTGATTTTGATGACTTCACAAAACGGTATATTTTAACAGAAGAGCAGGAATTTATTAATTAGAAAGGCATTGAAAACTCAACTTGTGAATTGTTGCCATATTTGCTTACAAAATGTTTAAAATATTGAGATTCTTGGTTTCTATTTCCAATTTATATAAATAGTGAGGAGTTTCCTACTATCACACGACAAAAAATAATGACTGTAATTTTATTTTAATATGATAATCGTAAATCTTTTCGCGTGATAATTAACAAAATAACATTATTTTCGCAGAAGGAATTTTTTTATTAGTACCTTTTAATTGCTATTTTTAGATATCAAAGCCTAGTGGAGTTCTACAAAACTCAATTCCCGAATATCAACTTGAATGAGGTTGAAGAATTGGCTCATCTCAAGGTTTTATAGTTTTTTTGGACAAAATATATTTTGGCTTTTTAGAAACACGCAGAGACGTTAAAGGAGATGGGAATAGTTGTAGACACGGTACCGTTAATACACAAAATGCGTTTGGATGGTAAATCCATATTGGTCGAAGGAGCTAACGGTGCTTTGCTGGATATTGACTTTGGTACATATCCGGTAAGATACAATTTGTTTGGTTTAACATAAATATCCTTTTTGGGGCCATTGAGTAGTTGTAACATGCAAACTTGGGCGATATATTTAAATATTATTAAGAAAATTATATATTTCAGTATTCGAAGCTAACGTAATGAATTCCAAAAAATATATAGATTTTCCTTATTAGACTGTTTCTACAAATTGGTTCGTCGTACATTCTATGAAAATTGCCTTAATCAAATTTTTTCTCTTTTTGCATTCTTAACGCTTATAAATTAAAGGGTTCTCTGGGGAGACTAATGTGAAATCAAAGTGGAGCACTTTCTATTTTTGAAGTGTTTGACGATTCATATAATATAGATAGCAGATATACATAGCTATCGCATTTCCTCTAATACAGCCCCTATAATAAAGCCGCCTCTAATTGAACTCATTAGAGAAAGAGAAATAGTATGTAAAGTGAGAGGTTAGAGAAGAAATTTGGCAAAAAAATATTGGCGATTGAAATAATTAAGCCCTCGAGGACTTTGTTAAAGGAATACGGTATATGAATCATTAAACCTTAAAATAACAATTTGAGTTGGAACTATTCACCCTAGTGAAACCCTGTATTTATAGTTTGTTACATCGTCTAATTCAACCGTTGGCGGCGCTTGCACAGGCCTGGGAGTTCCTCCAACGGCCATAAAACATATTCATGGAGTTGTGAAAGCCTATCAGACTCGAGTGGGAACTGGTCCCTTCCCTACGGAACAGAAGAATGAAGTTGGAGAAAAACTGCAAAATGTTGGCCGAGAGTGGGGCGTAACCACTGGAAGAAGACGAAGATGTGGATGGCTTGATTTGGTGCTCCTTCGAACTGCAAACATAATCAATGGATTTACAGTGTATGTTTTGGTTTTTCTGATTATGATTTGTGGTTGAGGTAATAAAAGGTAATTATTGGAATACATAATAAAGTACGTGACTTTCTTAAACTTTAAAATGATATAATAGATGGAAAAATAAAGTTATGTGATCGTATGTGTATTTTATATCGAATTAAAACAGATAAATTTACGAAAAGTTTTACTGTTGACGAGAAAGGATATAATCCGCTACTAAATGATGCCTGCTTGAATGTAAATTCATCATAACAATATGAGATTTGCAGGTTGACCTTAACTAAATTGGATATTCTCGATGATTTTGATGAAATCAAAATTGGAGTCAGCTACGAATTAGATGGCAATGAGCTTACTGAAGCGCCAGGTATGTCATATAGTAAAAAATGTAGATAATAGTTTTTGTTTAGCTCGTGCTGCAGATTGGGATCGCATCCAAGTCAAGTATAGAACCTTTCCCGGTTGGAAGACAAACATTGGCAAGATGCGCAACTTTGGAGATCTGCCACCAAACTGCCGCGCCTATGTCGAATTCATAGAGAAATTTATCGGCGTTCCGATCAAATTCATCGGCGTGGGCGAGTCGCGAGAAGACCTTATAGTACGCTAACAACAATGTCTTTTCCATACATAATATTAGGGTTTGTTGTGAATGATTTACGTCATTGTAATATTATGATTTCCTCTCAAATATTAGACTGCTAAGTTGGCCTTTGCTCAATTTATGTATCATAAACATTTAATGGTACCTACGTAAATTTTTGTCATAATAATTGTGTTGAATTTATCTGAAAAATTATACCCTTTTCCTTATCGGTGTTTGTATTCCAAGCCCGGTTTTCCGCGAGTTGGTTCTCAGGATGATCTTGCTTGTCTTATAAATTTAGTGCAATTGAATAAAGTTTCCATTTGAATCGGTATGATAAATGCCTAATAATAGACCAAATTTTACTAACTAGTATTACAGTCGTGTCCTTACCTCGGCAACGGTAACCTTCTTGCGCCATTCCGTGTGGGGCGAGTGATAGCTCATTTGACTCCCCAGGAGCTGTAGGGATGGGGTTTTTTGAAATTTTGCTGAAGTTCTCAGCCAGTCTCGAGTTAAGGCCATTGTTTGTCAAAATCAGCGTTTTTGGTCATTTTTTCGGTTCTGGTACTTTCAAACATGTCTGATGAAGATTTTTTGCACCCGGGGGTTTTCGGATGCGGGAATCCGAATCAAAAAATTCCAGGGGTACGAAATTTTTATCAAAATTTATTCAACTTCAAACAACCGTTCAAGGGCTGCAGTAAGTGGACGAGAGCCGAAGGCGCGAAGAACTGGACGAGTTAATAAATACCTGACGAAGCCAGACTGGAAAATTCTAGTATTATATGGCATTAGGATAGGACATAGCATTAGGATGAATAATAGTGCAGGAAAGCTAAACTTCTTTTTACGCTTATTGAAGTTTTTCTAAGTCTTGCAGCACTGAAATTTTAAATGACGAGCTATTGATATTGTTCAACCTATACTATCTTGTGAATTGCGAAATGACGCAGTAAAATCAGAAATGAGAAAGAATGAACTTGTAAAACTACTAGATATTATGGCTATTTGTACACTGTAATAAGTTTTGTTCAACTTCTCACTAAAATACCAAATTTTGTAAGTATCTTTATAGAAAGTATTTTTACGAACAGGATTACACGAAGAACTTATCAATACAAATGTGGAATTTTGATTAGTTAAAGTCAAAGTTAGTTTCGAAAATATTGTATTATTTTCAGCGATGACTCATTTGTTCCCATATTCGGTTGATTTTTGATTTGGTTGGCTATAGTCCCGCATATTGAGCGGGCGAGCGAGGAAACCAGTTGCCGATTTGTGCGATGTCCGCCACTGAAGTCAATTCATAGCAATTCGAGCCACATATGCATAGGGATATAGTGGACACTACGCAATACAGGTTTTATAGATTTCATATTCTTTTATGTGAATTTGTTCTTTTTATACTCGCACTGTTTACAAGAATTGTTTGGATGCTCAATATTTGCACGCATGTATAATAATTTAGATAAACAGTTTGCTTAATTTTGCGAATTTGGGGCTCTTTCTATACGAAACTTTTAATAGAGGATTTTGGCCAATAAATTTTCATAACTATTCATTGGAAATTAACATGTGAAAACTAAAAAATAATTTTTCTTGCCAGATTCACCAATGTGCCAACGGTAATGAAATCTAGCATGATATTTTATGGGCAAAATATAATTTTCATTCCAAAAGCACTTTTATGCGGCTATCTTTTGGATGTCTCTGACATTATTTCAGTATGTCATCTTTCATATTTCTATTGAAAATTATTAAATTATAATATTCGAGATGCACTCTATGAATCTGATAAAAAATAAAGAAAATTAGAAGGTCGTTGGAATGCAGAAAGTAAAACTTGCTCGAAATAATTTCCAGCACTGATCGTTCTCTTTATCGCTTTCAGAATTTCCACTTTCGCTTTCTCGTAACTGAAGAAAGTTTTGCACTTTATCATTGAGCCCATTTGTTCTTCGCTGCTGATTATTCAGCTGACTGCTAATCCGGTCAATGAAGGATATGTTTCAAATAAGGATATTTCGTTGCTTGCCCTTGAGATATCCATAAAATCAACTTACTCATCTTTCGTTCCATTAAGACTCGCCGCTAATCATATCATCACTCTTTTTACATTGCTAGGGATCTTATTTTTTATTGTTCTGCGACTGCGCACGCCCCTCCTCTCCATTCTCCTGCTCAAAAACTGCTTTCCACATCTCTGCCCGCTGGTCATGAGAAATCGAATCTGCTGATTGTGCCTGCGGCAGTGGCGATCCCCAGCTGCTGTTTAGCCTTCACCCTCTCTCGGAAGCAAAGGACTTCCCTTTCAATCGCTTCTGCAAAGACATGCAATGACCACAAAATCCATCTGCGCAGCAGCGACTGTCGGTAGTGGTCACTTCTGCTCGCATTTCCTGTCGTTTCTGCGTGAAAAACGGACCTATCAGGCTAATCTCAGAATTTCTCTAGGTTATCGCCCTAGGGGATATTTGGCAATCGCATTTTTATTCTGTGTAGGCTTCTTATTATCCAAGCATAGGATGATTATATGGAAAGTTTGACGGAAGATTCAAAGCCAAAAGGTAAAAATGAGCTCGAGTCTCGGGAAAATTGAATCGATATCAGAAAGTGATCGATATTTTTGCATTTTGTGTGGCTTTTCGGTGTTGCAAAGTTGACTCTGATGTATTTATTTTAATTATTTCTAGGCCTGCTATTGAGCGCAGGTACGTCGCCCTCATATAGTCTCATTCTGACAAAAGTTGCATAAGACCGCAAATTTTTCTCTAAAATTTTAAGCATTGAGAAGGTCTCTACTTTTCTTCATATAGACGATATCATAGACATTTCTATCGGCAGTTATATCTCTTAAGGGGAAATGTTGTGAGGGGCTTATTCGAAGAAACCTTACTCTATCGAACTATCCAGTCTATCGAAGTTTTATGAATCGCTTCTCCGTCAAGGCACTAAGTAAACCTATCCATCCTTCGTTGTGTGAAATTGTGATTTATTTGACACAACTTTTTTGTAGTCGCGTGTAAAGGCAACAAATACAATACATTGTGTTCTTATGATATTATATTCTAACATATCCCGCATTTGATGTTCTGTTAACAGTTACATTTCAATTTTAGGCGGAAATTTTCATCAAAATTGATATTTATATTCGAGAGTAGTTTACCTTTCTCGAAGGCCGAAGCTAGCGCTTCGCCGGTATGACAAAATGGATAAATTTCTGCCGAAGGACACATGAAGATCGGATGAGCCTAGCTTCGGTTGCGAAGTTATTTATTTTCGTACAATCTGTATGTCTGATGCCAGCTTTAACAATGGCTCAGGTTTGTTATGTATTCAAATCCCAATGCTCAATCTGGAAGAATATTATAGATAAATGGCTTAGGATTTTCAGAATATCAGTCTTCAAGATCATTTACTTTTTTTACCAGTATTTTACGATTTTGAGGATTTTCAAAATTCTTCTCGTGAAAATTTTTCAAATACAATAATACTTTAAAGAAATAAAAAATTTCAAAAACTCCTTACTTTCCGCTTATCGATTCGGAATTTAATAAACTAAAACGTGCCTATAACCCTATTTGAAATAATCGTTTTCACTTTCCCAGCTCGAATTCGATCCAACTTTTGAATCCTTTCGCCGTATTTTGAACGCATGAAAGTTGTCTCTTGAATTAAATCTTCCCTCTTTCTCTAACACTTGACTTGCGAAAGGAAAATGTACAGAGAATGGATTGACCCGGTTTTGAGGATACTAAAATTCCACACTTCAAGCTATAGCATAATACTAAGCAAGATTTAGAAATAACTGACAACAAGAGAAGAAAAAGTTTGTTTTTACCTTCGAAAAGCAATTTCCTCTAAATCACTTTTCCCGTCAAGCTAAAATTACAAAAATTGGAACTCAATCAAAATAACGGGTTAAATTGAGAAGACTCAGTCGAATTGTAATAGATTGTATTCAATCAATAGTGTTTCGGTGACTTAAAGTCATTCTAATTATATTCGAGTTGTTAAACTAACTTGATTTTTTTCTTATAGAATTAACAACTTGTTTTGAGAATTATTTTTAGGCAGACCGATCTTTGGCTGGCCTCATTTCGACACGTGACATTGCCGAATTAACACAAATTGCAACACAATTGGCTGCACAGACAATGCAAAGTAATGGGGAGCTGTTGTGAGTATTTTTGCTATTAAAATAACTCCATATTTGGGATGTTCCCTTTATCTTCAGAAAATTTTCGGTAAATCAAATATTTTAAAACTGCAAAAGCATTTTAAGGCAATATTCGTATTTTATACCAATTTAGGGCTTTAATTCTAGGCATCGGCGAGTCCGAGTCCGAGTCTTTCCGAGTCCGAGTCCAAAACGGACTCGGACTCGGACTCGGTGTGAATGGAAATCTGACGAGTCCGAGTCCGAGTCCGGACTCGGACTCGGATTCGGACTCGGTGAAAGGGGGTCCGAGTCCGACGGACTCGGTTATTTTCGGCCGTGCCCATTGGGCGCGGCCGAGCGAAATTTTTGAACTTTTTTGAAGAATATACAAAATTTTCTATGTTCTTTTTTGCAGGCAGCACTTTTTTTTAAATTTTTCGCCTGCGGCGCTATTTTTTCCTTTTTTCCATTATAAGTCGCCATTTTTCCCAAAATTTCGGCCTACGGATTTCCATGCCTATTTATTTGTCTTCATAATTTTCTGCTCACTTTTTTTAATGCGACCAAATATGTTTTAGCAGAGCTACAGCAACCATTCCGCAATCCGCAATCTTTATGCACCCCCTAAGAATGCCCTCGGCCGTGCCCGATAGGGCGCGGCCGAGGAAAAAATATTGAAACTTTTGCCTGAACATTGAAAATTTTGAAAGAAAATTTTCTCTAACCTCACACATTGTTTCAAAATTTTCGCCTGCGGCGCTATTTTTTCTATGATTTTTCTCATATCGTACATTTTTCAAATTTTTTTCGCCTGCGGCGCGATTTTATCCCAGCGAAATTTTAGATGCGCCTATTTTTCATAGAAATTTTGTTAGAAAAATTGCCGAAGAAGTACAAATATGGCACCCATCTATAACGCTTATTCAGGAGCTAAATAGTCGACCTAAACCGGTTATATTCATATTAAAAAGTTTTGGAAAAATACAGGTAAAATTTGAATTTGCATGTAAAATTTCTTCAAAAATCTAAAAAATCGCTAAAAAATAGACCAAACCGTCTAAATTTTGTCTATTTATAGTAAAAATACGAAATACTAGTGAAAAATAGTAAAAACACAAGTTTTTGACAACAAAAAATATTGGCGGGAAAAATAAAATTCAAACGGACTCGGCGAGTCCGGACTCGACTCGGACTCGGTGTCCACTACCGAGTCCGAGTCCGAGTCCGGACTCGGACTCGTCAACTGATATTGGAACCCTACCGAGTCCGAGTCCGGACTCGGAATCGCTCGGACTCGGACTCGGTGTAAAATTCCGATCCCTATTTAATTCCATAGGACGCACCCGCGGCTCCGCCGCGGACCACCCCTCGCCATCAGTATGCATTTTTATATTTTTCGTTTAGCAGGTATTTTGGGGGTTTCGCTGTCTACACGTGATCTGTGACCTGGCCAAATCCAGGATTTTCCGGATTTCCGGAAGCCATATCTTCCGGCAAAGTGGTTTGCCACATGCGAGACCGGTACCAATCGTCTTGTCTCGCCGAGACGAAGCGATTGACGTATCATACGCCCAGATCCGAGGCGCGACACGTGATCTGTGACCTGGCCAAATCCAGGATTTTCCGGATTTCCGGAAGCCATATCTTCCGGCAAAGTGGTTTGCCGCATGCGAGACCGATACCAATCGTCTTGTCTCGCCGAGACGAAGCGATTGACGTATCATACGCCCAGATCCGAGGCGCGACGCGAAACTTTCCCTTTAACGTGACACACGGATGTCACGTTTTGACGTATGTCACCCCCAATTCTGACATTGATAACCCCCCCCCCCCTAAAATCATGGGTTTTGGGGGGTTCTCGCGAGTTTGGGGTCCGGGAGCCTCGAAAAGCGGGAGATTCTGCTCGTTGTCTCCTTACACAGTTCGCCTTAGAGGGACTCGATAGGCCTTTGTGGTTTTATGATTCTTCAATCGTTTTTCATGAGGCATTTAAAAAATATATATATTTTTTGAAATTTGCTCTTTAAATGCAAACAGATTAATAAAAGTCAGATCGAAGCCAGGACGACCCGAAGTAAGACCGGTAAATCCGCTTGATCAGTCGCCGTCGCAATTGATTGGTCAGAGCCTGACAAATATGTGGGAGCCAGCTCAACAACAGCTGGCGAAGACACTAATGGGCCAACAACCAATAGCCATGGCTCTCACCAAACCACAAGTCCCACCTTCTGCAGCGTCACAAGATTCTGAGTCAGAAGTGCCACTATTTGGAAGTCAATATCGACAAAGCAAGCCGAGGCTGGGTGGGCTTTCGAACGTGGATTTTTCGCAGGTTTCAGGGAATTCTGCAGGCTCCAGGTCAAATGGTTAGAACTTTTGAAGATATTATAATACAAATTGGTTACAAAAATTTTACTCACTAGAAGTACTCAATTTTTTATAACCGCAATATTGTGACTGTTGCAATCCACATAATTTAGCATTAGAAATGTCCATGCCCTGTGTAAAATTCAGTATAATTGATACGTGTCACGCACGTGACACTATATTTCCCTTGTTTTAAACAACAAGTATAATGGAGGGATTTTTTACATAAAATATTTTTGTAATCCTATTTTTAGTCGTAATTAATTTCTTGTAAAAATTCCTACATTTAGCGGACATATGAGACGTGAAAACTATTTCAAGAATAGCGTGCGAATAGCGCTTCAAATTTAATTCTTCAAACCAAATAAAATAGTAACTAAACTTGAAGAATGATTCAAGACTATCATAGTGAAGATTATCACAATAACCGTTTTTTTATTATATCAATCAATGAAATTCCGAAATATACGTGAAAATATTTTACTTATTTGTTACCAAAATAACGAGCACAGTATCAATTCAAACCAACTGGTTTATATTTGCTTCAGGCGGATCAGGAATCGGTTCTTTGATGGACTTGGCCACCACATTAATCCAAGCGGGAAGTGAACAAATGCAGGGCAATGTTGCAAAAGGGACGTCGTTGGATGTAGGAAGTAGCGGTGGAACTGGAGGGAGTAGAGTTGAAAGTCCTGGCGGAAACTTGGGCGGTGGAAGCGATATGGCTCGCATTATATCTTCTGCAATGACTGGCAATACCAGAGGGTCTGGTGGAAATGCGGGAAACAACAATCTTATGGGTACCACCTTGAAACAGCTCATGCCCGGCTCTGGACGAAACTTTGGACTTCCACAAGGAGAAGGTCTTGTATTTTGGAATTTATTTAATGGGAAATAACCACTTAGAGAAATAAGTTTACGTGTTCGCATGTCAAAAATATTGATGAGGAAGGAAGAAAGAAAAAATGAGGAAGGTAACTTAGTCTCTGTTCTATGCATCGCTACAAGTTTTGTAAATTGCCATTTACTGTTTAATGTTTTTATTCTGCCAAAAACGTCTGAATTTCTAATTGATATTCAGAAGAGATATTCAGTTAGAATCTTAAACTCAGCAGTCTTCTAGTAAATTAAATAATCGTAGATCTGTACTTTAGGCTGTCTCCCGTTCATCGGCGAATTCATGAGTGCCATATACGGCAACTGCGTGCGCCAAGCAGATGAGGGCACTTGGGATACTTGGGGAAAACAAATCACAAATGCTCTCATGGGCGGTAAAATCGATTTGCTTCGCGCGAGGTTAATTTTTGCCCTGTTACGTTATATACAATTGGGTAAATTTGTGGTTTAGCAAAGAAAGTTGCAAAAAGGGGGCCGAGCGAGAGCAGTGTGGCCAACTTCGGAAAGCAGTAAGCGAGTGCGACATCATGGGCTCTATCCAGTTATCGAGTAATATGCAAAGAGCAATTTCCAGATGCGATGAAATTTCAGGAATTTTAGACCAGGTTCGTTGTTTCCTCTTCAACATGGAAACTGTAAACTAAGACAATTTTGAGATTCCCATAACTTAGCTAGTCCCTTTCATGTTAACTTTTTGGTTCACATCTAGCTCAATATATGAAAAAAATATATAAAGGTAAACAAATGCTTGCTGTTTTCCTAGCGCTATATCTCAAATTTCTGTTAGAGAACAAAAATCAGAATCAAACGATCTTCCTTGTTCAAAATTCTCGAAAGGAGTTTCACAAGACAAAAATCACATCGGCCTGAAAAATATAAAATATAATCACATACACCCTTGCAATTCACTCTATATTTAGAACCCACGCACTGTTATGCAGCAAATGAATGGGCTGATAAACGGCGAAATGGCACAAGGCTTCCTCAATAATTTCCTCGGATAGAGTCCAACTTACCGAACACCTTAATTTATTTGTATTTATCCGAAATATTTTATGTACTATATCCTCGTCTTCCCCTTGATATTTACGGGTACACATCATCCGATCCAACAACTCACTCCGTGCTGTCTTCCCATGGAGGATTCGCGCTATTCGCAACTGCCATGATCTAGGACAACAACGTGTCTGTTGTTGCATTTACAACTCGTCTGAAATCCTGTTTTCCATGCATCTAATGTGATTACTTAAAACGTATGTATGTAAAATAAACGGTGCTCTATGTATTTTGGACACACTATTTTGAGCGCTTTTACCCTCATTGTATGTGAATCGCATATAAAGGTGTGTGATCCGAAAAAGAGATAACTGAAGGTTGAGGAAGAACGCAGAATCAGATAAAGCAAGAAACAGCCCAAAAAGGAAACACGGCAAAGCTAATTTATTCTTACGGCGGTATGATTATCCAATTTTGATCACCTTTGGTACAGCTTTCTAAGCCTTCTGGCGTTCTTAGACCTCAATTTTTCGTTGAATGAACTACTTCTACCTACTTACGTTCGTTCGTATGATACTTTAAATTCATTCTTGAAATTACAAATATATTTTACTTCCTACGCAAAATTTCTAGATGGCTTTGCTTTTTGAGATGTATTTTTATTGAGAACGGTTATTTAATTACCGGGCGACCCAAATTTTTAAATTGATTGACGAGACAAGGAACCGAAAGATACTTTCTCAGCCCTACTTAAGAGTTTCCTAAGGCAAACAGATAATGGACTGATCTGTGTCTGATGCGTTTATTTCTCATTTATACGTCATTCGATAACTATTCCGTCACTATTCCGCAGCATTTACCTTTCCCGTGTGAATATACATTCATTCGTGTAAAGTAAATTTTTTGAGGGGTTGTAAAAACAATTCAAAAGGTGCGATGTGTGGCAATATTATAGTACTAGCTGCACTGGTGATGCCTACGGCACCACCTTAGGCTGTTTATCCCTCACTAGGCTTTTCAGTCGGGCATTCGGCCCTCAATTAATTATTTGGGGTGCCTGGCTTTGTCAGTGAGACTCGCGGCCTTCTGCCGCTCGAAGGGGGATTTGTGGGGCCTAGTTATTCTAGCTAGAATCCAGATACCCAAAATATAACTTCAGCGTTAGCTTCCCCATAACCGAAACCTATAACGGCGCCGAATCCCGTCGATTTGGTACCATTTTCACGCTAAGTCAACAATGCATCAGAATCCGGGATTCTGAATCCAGATTCCCAAAATCTGACCTCAGATTCGGATTCCCCGCATCCGAAAACCCTCAAGTGCCAAAAATTTCGGTCGGAATTCCAGAAATATGAATTTTGTAGTTTGTACCCTCCTAGACTACAAACTACAAAAAACCGCGTCCGAAATGAATGATCCATCCATCCAGCGACCTAAGCCGCATATTATAAAAGATTTAAGCTTGCAATTTTAGAAGAACATAAAATCCGTAAGCCATAATGCTAAAGCTAGCTAAATTATTAAATTTGCTGGATCGCCCACTGCAAGTGGCAGCTGTCTTTTATTACGTCTTCATGTTCCTCATAGCTCCAATTCCCTGTATGGTACTGCCATTCTACTTGATCTTCTTCACACCACTTTGGTTCGTTTAAAATGTACTCTTATGTTTCATTAATACATATAGGAGGCCACTATTTTAGGAACATTATTATCGGAATGGGGCCTATAAAATGCAGATCATTCTTCAGCTTTGTGATTCGAGACCATTCTTTTAACCTTTTACAAACGATATCATGACATCACAAACATGACCGTTATTGGAAATCCAAAACGTTTTTAGACAATGATAGTAATAAGAATTATCTAAAGATTAAACTTAAGTTTAATGGGTGCTCCGAAATTTATTGACCCTGTTTCGAAATTAAGTATGAAAATCTCCTCCCTCTATCCCCTGATTTGCGGTATCCCTCGATATACAGTCGACTCTCGATTTACCGCACACACGATTTACCGCACTTTCGATTAACCGCACATAATTGGCTGGAACGGATTTTTTCCATACAAAATTCCCTCGATTATCCGCATTTTGTGCGGATAAATTCGATTATCCGCACAGGTTTTTGCGGAACCAAAGTGAAATTTCCAAGTAAAATTTTTCGTTTATCCGCACAAAGAAAAATGGTTCTGTTTTTGGCGCAAATTTGAATTTTTATACAAAATTTTCCCGATTTTTATCAAATTTTTCAAAAATTTTTCAAAATTTTTGCCATATTAGGTAAAAATTTTGCAAAAATCGGTCAAAATTTAGTAAAAAAATCAAAATTTTTGAGCGGGAATTCAAATTTTATTTTTTATTTTCAAAAAATGACAAAGAATACAGGAAATTTCGTTTATCCGCACAACTTTGCACTGGAAGGATTTTCTCCATACAAAATTCTCTCGATTTACCGCACACCCGATTAACCGCACTTTCGATTATCCGCACAAAATCGCCAGACCCGATGTGTGCGGTAAATCGAGAGTCGACTGTATTGCATAATTTCACTTGGCATAGAACAAACAAAAGATTTTGTTGCTCAAAATTCAAGGTTACGATAATAGGTCTTTGAAATTAATTGCCGTTTCTATTTGAAGAATATAGGTAGAAAAATAGGTAGAGAATAAAGAATTAGAGGAAATGTGATTTTAAACTTTGACTTCCTTTAATAACGCATAACCGAATTTCACCACAAAATGTCAAAAAGAAACATCAACGAATTAAATCCTACATTTTTACACATATTAAAGTGAGGACAGTGAAGATTTTCATTTCGATAAATTCTTGAGTCTTTCAAAATCAATTACGGTTAAGTATATACCAACTACAAGAAATGGTAACTGTTTAACAATAGTTTTTCTTTTAGGCTTCCCACTATTCTATACCTCACTTGGATATATCTCGATCGGAAGACTCCCGAAATCGGTGGTCGTCCTAGCGCAAGTTTCAGATATCATGCTTGTTGGCGCTACTTTGCCCAGTATTTTCCAATAAAGCTTGTGAAGACGGCGGAGTTGCCACCAGATCGGAATTATATATTGGGGTATATACCGTTTCCTCGTAATACAAGTGGACTGTTTTCACAATTTTTTACAACCGGAAATATCGACCTTTACTTTAGGACGGAATAATATTGAATAAATTAAAGTACGTGAATAGTTTAGCCCGAGAGAAAGTTTTATCGGAACATGATTAAAAGCGATATCATTTCCTGTCTAAAAATACGTTTTTGTTTTGTTGTCAATTTTCATGCCTTTTTACTTCAGATCACATCCTCATGGCATAATGAGTATCGCAAATTTTGCCAGGTTAGAACTGTTTTTACATTTTGGGTATACTTGAATTGTATTTCAGTTTTTGCACGAATGGCACCGATTTCGACTCTGAATTTCCCGGCATTAAAAGCTCAGCCGTTACAGTTAGTTAATCCGTTAGTGAATTACATCGACCAATATTTTGAAAGAACGTTTCCATGCGGGCAATTCCAACACTATTCTAAGATTAAAGATAAAGTAATGAGGTCGTTGTACCGAAATGGGAAATTTACCTATTGCTCAATAATTATAGCATAATCTTCTCTGTCCCAATAATTTTCTGTATTTTTTATAGCGAATTCAGTTTTCAGTTGCCAAATATGTTCTACTTTCCATTCCGTCGCGAAGTGGTCGTTTCTTCCGGCGCAATATCGTCACATGCCCGGAGCATTGAATATGTGCTTACCCAAAAAGGTAAAGGTCGAGCTGTGTGCATCGTGTTGGGTGGCGCGGAAGAGGCATTAGACTCCCATCCGGACAACTTCAACCTCAATCTCAAGTCCAGGAAAGGATTTGTAAGGCTCGCACTCAAGCATGGCGCAAGCTTAGTCCCAGTTTATCACTTTGGCGAAACTAGTGTTTATAGACAGGTGTGGTTTTACGTTTTGACATCTCAAAATTAATTTCTGCATAATTATGGAGAAATTCATCCAAAATGATCATTTTAACAAAATTACCGGAGTAGTGTATATGTTTTTCAGATTAACAACGAGCGCGGCTCGCGACTGAGAAATTTCCAATCTGCATTCAAAAAGCGACTGGGATTTACGCCGCCCATTTTTATGGGTCGCGGTCTTTACAATTATTCGTTCGGTGTACTACCGTTTCGTACTCCGATTCATACTGTCGGTAAGAGTTTATCTATAGGCTTACGCATGGGTAAATATATAACTTAAATCATCGAGAAGTATTTCATGCGACATCAATTTGTCTTTAGGAATTTAATAATTATAAACAAATTCGCAAGTTTTATAATATATATTTTAGTGGGAGCCCCAATTAACATCAAACAACGCTCCGATCCAACATCCGAGCAAATCGATGCCATTCACGCTCAATATTGCCAGGCCCTGAGTGATTTATTTGACGAACACAAAACTCGGTATGGTATCAGTGCTGACGCTAAATTGAACATAAACTAGTTTGTTATAAAAGGTTATTTAAAAGTCATACTACGATCTCTGTGGGAATTTGAATGCATTAATTGTATTAAACATGATTCCTCGTTTACCGAAAGACATAAATAATCAGCAATATAAATGAAATTAAACGAAATTGTTCTTAATCATGAATTGGACATAAATAAAATTATTACTGCATATTGTCTGTGTATATGCATTTTTCTTCTATTAAATAACAAAATATAAAATTAATAATTTTAATGAGAAAAGTGAGAAAATGATGTATTATAAACACATAATTTTTGTATAAACCTAAATAAGATATAAATGTGTACAGTGACACCTCGATTTACCGCACACATCGGGAATGGCGATTTTGTGCGGATAATCGAAAGTGCGGTAAATCGAGAGAATTTTATATGGAAAAAATCCTTCCATTGCACAGTCGTGCGGATAAACGAAATTTCCTATATTTTTTGTCATTTTTTCAAAATACAAAATAAAATTTGAATTCCAAATTTGAATTCCATTGGTAAAAAACAGGAAAATTTTGTATAAAAATTCAAATTTGCGCCAAAAACAGAACCATTTTTCTTTGTGCGGATAAACGAAAAATTTTACTTGAAAAATTTCATTTTGGTTCCGCAAAAATCTGTGCGGTATATCGAATTTATCCGCACAAAATGCGGATAATCGAGAATTTTGTATGGAAAAAATCCGTTCCAGCCAAATATAATCGAAAGTGCGGTAAATCGAGGTGCGACTGTACTATATTTGTAAAGATGAATTTTATTCAACAATCAAACTGTACAATAAATCAATAACTAATGACCTAACATAGAAGAAACTTATGAGTACTTTCCGTGTTGAACACTTTGCTTATGCCAAGGTTTTCTTTGTCTCAGACTTTGTAACATCAATATCGAGTTTGTCGTTGAGCAATTTGACGGAACCCTCTTTTAACGATTTAATTGTTTTTCCCTGGCGAAATTCCAAAAGCCATTTGGATAATCTTTCGTTCCAGGGCAGATTTCTTTCATGCTCAGCTATGCATTCGCGAACATACACCGGTGCAATGTCCGCAGTTTCATAGATCCTATAAAAATAAACAATTTAACCCTTCATTGCCGGAGCCATAGACAAAAGGCAGAATGTCTGCGTTACCATTAGCTTTCCTTTTGGTGAGCTGTCTTTATCAAAATCATGATGGCTGCCATTATTTATTTCTCTTTTATATGTGATCTTTTTACAGACAAACTCTTTGTATGAATAATGGAGACTCATTCGTTTCTTTCTTTTTGTGAAGTCTTTAGCAAATCAAAAACGTATCCGATCGGATACACTCGGCAATGATGGGTTAATGACAAAACTTCCTAAAGTTCTAAAAAATTTATTTTTGAAACCCAAAATTTCTGACAGTAGCCAGTTATTATAAATTGTATTGTGACATTCGCAACAAGAATATGCGATTTTCATTTAAGCCAAAAACATATTTTCACAATTTTTGTAAATTTGTACTGTATTTTGGCAAATATTAGAATTTAGAAGCAAACAATGTTTTAGTTCCGAAATAGCAAATTCCCAAAACTCGAATAAGCGTGATGTTATGGTCTCGGATTGAGTTACAGTTATTAAATTATTCATAACCTACATGTGAAAAATTGCTCTAAATATATTTTAGTAAACAGACTGGAAATCCTAGAATCTTATTCAAATTAGTAAAATGGCAAATAAGTAGCTCACCTGCTCCTTCCCCACAGCAAGAAATATGACGATATGGCACTCGTGAACACTTGGAAAGCGATCAAAGAGGCGATATAACGACGTGCCGAACGAGAGTATTCCCAGCTTAGTGTGCACCAGTCTAAGCATATCAATATGCTTTTAGCCTCGTGTGGCTTAGCTTGGGCCAACTGAAATTATAGAAGCATCAAATTGTCATAATGGTTATCCGGAGTTTTAACTTGGATTTTGATTTTACCTTTCTTATTTTCATTTTGGCTGGCCTTATTTTAGTGATTCCCATATCAGAGGCCACATTTTCATGCTTTTGTGAAAAAAGTGACTTGCATTTTGGGCCAAAATATTAAAAACAAAGACCGATGAATGTAATATTGACATATTTCTTTTACATTCCGTCGCTGTGAAAACAGCTCGGCGGAAGTTCAGAGTGCAGGAAACGAAACGGATTGGGACATTCGCTGTTTAAAGGAAGAAAACCACAGTAAAATGATTTCATATTTCGATTTGGAGAGTGATTAAAAATCAATGTTTTTTGTTTTAATTACATCGAATAAACTTATTGTACTCTTATTCATGAATCATAAGTTATATCAATTTTGATGAAAGCGTGTTTATTTATTTTTTGGTTAATGGTAAATAACGACCAGTTTAGAAATAACCTGTTTCATCATAAATTATTTTTCCCTCGTTAAATAATTTTGCACCTGACTAATGTAGTAAACATGAAAGGTCGCCAAGAGACGAAACAGGCTGTCGGGATACCTACGTTGTTTTTGTGCATAAAAGTATATATTTATGAGTCTGTCAAATTCAGTTAGACTTAAGCTATAGTTACAAATATATATTATTTACTCAAATTTGGTATTTGCAGCGACTAATTACGCAATGTTAAATTCACACCCCCTCGCTCTGTTCAAATTATTACTGTACACCGCAACATGCACTATTTTGATATTCGCATTACCACAGCCAATCCATGGAAGTGAAAACACACAACCTGATCCCATTCTAATACTTCTGGTAGGCTGCGAATTGCGGCAATGTTTCAAAATTATCAGTTGATTTAGGAATACAAAAATGCTCTTCCCAAGGAGCATTTCAACAAACTAATTCAAATCTACTCCAATCTAACGATTACAGCAATGGTAAGTTGAAAATTTTCTCTGCCTCATCTTTACAGAAATTTCCGTAAGGCGATAAGCTCTAGCATAATCCTATTTTTCTTTTCAGGATCGCGAACGAGCCGCTGTGAACTATTTCTCCGCTGCTTTATCGCCCGAACTCAAAGAGAAAATGCCCGTACCTTTCGGCTTCCGCCGATTGCCCACAGAACTACAAAACAAAGTGAAAGATCTTTATTACGAGGACGGAATCTCTTTCGACGACAAACTTGTGCAAATCGGTACGCTTCTTACGGAAAACTTGCCGGCCGAGGATCTTAACGCATTTGTAAGCGCCGAACAATCACAAAGTAAAGAAAACACAGGATTGGTAGAATTTCGAGTCAATGTCACCATGAATCTCAATGGATTTTATGTAAGTTGTTTTCCCTTGCAATAGTAATGATTGCGAAGCATAGCACCAGCTTTAAGGAAGAATTTAAGACTAAAATCATTGTATAAATATAATTATAAATTATCATGTTTTTGAACCAAAGAGTGCGTTTCCTGCCATTGGCGAGTCCAAATTTTAAATAGGCCTGCCACTGAATTCTCATAAAATTCCTAATTTAAGATAACATAAAATAATGATGAACTTCGAAAATTGTATCCATTAATTCCAGACCACCGAACAACTCAGAAATATCCTGTCTCCTGAGGAATTCGAACGTGTTGACAACATCCTCCAAAGCGATCGATCTAACCAAGTTCCTTTTATAATTTCTATTTTCAAACACATTCCTATGGTTTAGGAGAAATCGTACGCAATCGGTAACATCCTTCGAGAGGCATATCGTCGCAATACCCGCCCCAACAACCAGGACTGGCCCGCAATCTATGGAACTCAGCATTTGCCCGAGGAATTGCGCAAAGCCACAGTTCACATGCTCTTAAACGAAAATCCCAACCGGGATCTGACTCCGTTCATCAAAGTACTCATCTTTTCATTATATCACTCAAGTCTAGGTACTCACTGAAAAAATGGGAAACTTTCAATAAATCTAACAATCCAACTTGACGTCGAAATTTATATAAACTGAAATCAACTTTCAGGTGTTCAAACAAATTATTAACACATCCGCTCCGACTAGTGCGCCAAGTAGATTAGCAAGAAATGTTAGGCTCATCAGAGCACTTCGGACAAGTAAGTATATTTCGGAAGTGATGCTATTATATTTGGATAAGAAATTTCAGGAATGAACAACAATTGACGTAAGTGAAGAAAAGTCAAGTTGGAGCAATGAAATTCCGCATGTTTAGGAATTAAGCTATATCTCTTACATAAAATTTTATTTAATCTATTTGTCTTTATTTTTATTTATTTTGAATACTAATAAGCTTGGAAGTTTATATTTTTAAATCAATAAACTCACAAGGTTATAAGCCACATGTGGAATTCCAAACATTGGGATGAGGACGCCTGTGAGAACTCCGATTCCAATGGTTCTGGATAGGACACATGATTCACAAGGTCGTTTGTCGTTGAGGATCACCGGTCGATATATGAGAATATTATGAGCTGCCAGGGAACTGAGACCGGTGCCGTATAGACCGACTAGAAATGGCAAACGAGGCGTTTTTCGTAGGGTTTCCCATAAGCCAGCTTTCATATTCTCGTAGATGAAAATGTCAGCGTTGATTTTGTGTGCTAAAAAGCTACACGTAATATCTATATAGTACCAAGTCTGATCACAAATTGCAATTAATTGGTGATAAGACCAAATCGTTGGCCTAAACTTAAATATGTTTCAAAATTTGACTTAAATGACAGACACGATTATTAGTTAATTTTAATGCAATGTATAACTCTGAGTTTTAAATTTATCCAGAAGCCAAAAATTCACTAACCTATGAAAGCGGTGGAAAAGCACGCTGACAGCGTTGTGAAATATGTCGGGTAAATTATGGCTCGCTGTTCCTAAATACACACAAATAAAGTATAATCCAGAACAGAAGTATCACAAAACAGACCGTTTTGTTTGGCCATGAGCGTACTAGTCTCGAAAGATATAATTGCCTGTGTTCCGGCGTCAACTCGGAAACTGATGTCCATAGCTTCGGTTTCATACCAACAAGGCGCGGAGGTGACCGAAAATGTGATAAGTTTATGACACGTTATGGCACTCTATATTAACTGAGCTGTGGAACAAATGTTGTGCTTTTAAGGTTTTGTTACCAAAATCCTAGAACAATAAATGGAACCAACTTCGTCGCTTCATTTTCCACCTCAGTTGGATCTGGGACGAGGTTGGTTGGTACGACAGTACCACTTTTCCATAGGTGCAACGGATTTGTCTCTTTCCAAGACATCTTAGAATATTCGAGGTTTCTTGAGATTCGAAATTTCCTGAAACGAATTAATTATAAGTTTACTGCGTTGTTTTACTCATTCAGTGGTAAGCTAATTATACAGAAAGTTCCGGATGTATAAGTGATAATATTCGGAGTAAACAGATTTATGAATTGATGCCTAATTAACAGATGCAAAGTAAGTTGATTATGCCAAAACGCGATACGACATATCATACTGAATTATGACCCTAACACATAACCCATTTCGTGTCTAGTCTTCTAGGATTAGTGTCGAAATGTTAGAAATAATAACTAAAATAGACTATGTTATCTGTTTCAACATAACTTCTTCTCTCTTCCCACTTCCCTTTCATTTTATTGTACGACATTATCATGCATGGAAACATACTTCCCTTTTAAGTTAACTCAAAGATGCTCTAATTCGTTAATAGTACTTTGTTGATAGGTTAACAAAATATATTTAATTGAAAATAAAAGGGCATTTTTCAGATTAAACTGCTTAGACCTATAAAAGTTGTTTCGATCCTAAACTATATACGTCATTATGGAGAGATAGTAAGTAAGAAGTGTAAAAAACAGATCCTTTATTTTTCTAAGTTTTTGATAGTAACTAACTAATAATCCTATTGTGATAGTGAATTTTATGAGTTCGTAACAGTCCGTAAAGCAGTGGCGCAACCAGGATTTTTTGGGGGTACATTTTAGTGGAAATGACCATTTAGGGGGTACCGGATTTTAGGGACCCCGCTTTTGGGGGTGGGGACCGGACCAATTTTTGCCCAAATCTGCACTGATTTACACTCGTTTTTTCAAATTTTCCCATTTGGGGGGTGGGGTACATACCAGGGCTGGGAATTTTGATCGCGGGTCCGATCCGATCCTCGGTGACCCCCAATCCGATCCCATCCGATCCGGAGCCCGAAAAAACCGATATTTCCGATCCGATCCAAAATTTTTCACCAAATTTGGCTGTTTTTCAAAATTTTTCCCAAATCATCTAAATTTGCTGTTTATACCCAAAAATGGGTAAAATTTGCAAGTTTTTGGTAAAATATGGCAAAATTAATGTTTTTCATGAAATTGTACAATTTGTCTATTTTTTACTCAATTTTGCTAAATTAAGAAAAAATTTGGAAAGAAAACTCTTTTCAAGCAAAAATTTTCGCAGAAGCGAAAAATTTTGCAATTTTCGGCGCTTTTAGCTCAAAACAGTAGTTTTAGTTACTGAAAACGACAATTGCCGTTCAATAACAACGGGTAAATAAAGAAAAATCAGCGCTGCAGGCGAAAATTATTCTATTTTTGGCGATTTTCATATAAAAATTTGCACTATTTTTATAAATACTTGGAGGAGAATTGATATCCAAATAGCGCCGCAGGCGAAAATTTTCACATTTTGGAATGGTGGTTCATTAAAAAATTCTAAAATTTTTCCCGGCCATGCCCTATCGGGCACGGCCGGCGGGAATATAAAATTTGAATCCGCCGAGTGCATTCTTAGGGGTGCTTGGATCGGATCGGAAAATGGCCAAAAAAACCGATCCGATCCGAACCCCAAAAAAACCGATATTTCCGATGCGATCCGATCTCCCAGCCTTGGTACGTACCCCCGGTACCCCTTGGTTGCGCCACTGCCGTAAAGACTGGTGAAATTCTAATTTTATTTTTTAAACTGTATATATTCGTTCCGGCCGGAACTATACCAAGAAACACCATGGAAAAAGCAGTTAAAGCAGTCCTAATCTCGTTTCAACACTAGGAGGTCATTACATTAGATTATGTTAGGTACGTTAGAGATAAAGGCAGTAAATTTCAATGAGCTCAATAGGTTAAAAATAATTACAACGATTATTATTTTCAATCCTGATCGTTACGGATGAGTCAGTTAATTACAGATATGAAATTCTATTTTCTTAAAGTAGTAGGATACTGGTAAATAATGATACTAAACAAGAAAATACTTTTATTTTCACTTTGAAAATTGTGAAAAATCCCAAATACATTAAGAGGGAAATTATCCATGCACGGTAAAATATATCACAAATAAAATTAACAAATACGAGTATTTAAATAAACGATGTATTACAATAGGTTACTATAAAAATATTCAGTTTCTAGCGCTCTAATATCTTTTATTATACATTTATTTGGTACAAGAATTGTACAATTCTTCCGAAAATTGATCTTCTGGGAATAATTCTTGAATCGCCTGACCCACTAGTTGATCTGCTGTTTCTCGGCTGGCTCGTAACAGTTCATTAGGTACAGCAGGAATTTCTTTGTCATCGGGTATTCTCTCTTTTTGACTAAGCGATTCGTTGTCTAAAATAAGTAGTTGAATGGCCACGTATTTTAATAGCAGTGACTTTAAAATACAAGGAGCGATAGCTACCAACTGTCTGATTCTTGGTTTTATTTTCTTGGCCTGGCTTTTCATTTTCTTGGCATTAGATAGCGAAAACACTTTGTAAAATAGACGAAAAATTTTCTGGTTCCAAGTAGCAGACACTTCTCACAGCTACCAGTCACACGTTAGCATTCAATTTTGATTTCCATCCAAAAATCTGTTTCTATTTTTGTACATCTTAGAGATCATTTTCCATGACAATGATCGAAAATGGGTTTAGAAAGTAACCAATATTTTAGCGAGTGAGGAACATTTTTCTGATTACATTCACAAAATTATTAACATAATCAAAATCAAATCATAATTTCGTGAGAAATAATATTTGACTCAAACCTCTTGAAATAATGCCTTCATTTCGGTCTGCTCTAATATAAGACGCAGAATCACTTGCATTTCCTGTTGCGGATAATTCTCTTCCAGAACGGCCCAGCTGAACTTCAGCATGATTTTCTAGTGCTCCATTCCTCTGACGGCTATTTCTATTGCTTGTCATTGTAATGCTCACATTGAGAGTCATAGCAGAAGTTACCTTAAAATAGGAAAATTGCTAATAAAGTTTTGACACTGACATTTATTTGATGACTCACTGTATTATTGTGGTGAAGACCCGTAACAATCCTTTGGAGTTGTTCCTGATAAATTATCAATGGCATCTCATAATGGTGGAAGAAAAATATCATGGAGTGCTAAAATTATCCTTTAACAACTGTAAACGCACATTAACTTACAAGAACAAAGAATGCGGACGTTAATAGTGCCAAACCTCCATATTGGCCGTTGAAACGATACTGATATGCATAGAATGCAAAGTGGTACAAATAGAAAAATCTAAAATAGTTACGTTACTACAATAAGCGAAAAAAAAGTTATACCTTAGCCAATATCTCTTTCCTATAGGGGAATGGCAAACAATCGCGTCATATTGATCAGCCATCCACACTAACAGGATCACATAAAATGCGGTAGAAGTGTCATTAAAAATTTCTGACATAATTGCTTCCATTCCTGAAATAAAAAGCTCATTATGAGTTATTATGAAATTATAAGAAATTCCAAAACATGCCAACGAGAGCGAGAATCACAGTCAAGAATGGCGCTATCGGGAATACTAACGGCTGATTTGAGTCAAACATTTGAAGCAAATCGACAATGAATAGAAATATCTGATGATGTGAAAATCGGAGTAACATCGAAATAGCAAAGGTCTGCAAGTAAAATTATTTACTTTTAGCAGACTCAGATGCCAGTTTGAGAAGTGAACCTTTTCGATGTTACACTTAATCTGTTACACCAATAAGTTTTCCGTAGTTTGATTTTGGCAAATAAAACCTACAAAAATGAGCATGACTAGCAAAGCTGTTAGATAGCTGACTCTTGATATTCCCATGTTGACAAAGTGATAGTGTTCTCCGCTAATCATATCCCTCAGGTACCCTTTTTCGGTCTCATTTTCTGCCAAAGCTCTCACGGATGACATTACGATATCTTCAAAGCCAATTAAATGACGCATTAAGAAACGAGATTTCCAATCTCCGAAACACTTGTCAGTTTCGGCGTCCAGCTGAAAATAAAAAATATTCGTGATGGAGTTTTTGAAAAATTATACCTGTATGAGCATGACCGAAATTCCAAATTCTCGTCGCATAGCAGGTGATAATTTCAAAAGTCCATAGTGCAACGAATATTCAATGACATACACAAAAGCCGGATCGGGTGTATTGTCATCCACTAAAACGATCTTCGAATCAGTCATACACAAAATAAAACCAGTTAAGTGATTTAAGTAATTAATGTCGTGCAATTTTATAGCGTAAGCTGTAAACGCGTTAAACTTAATCATTTTTGATGCAATACAACAATGTTCTCAACTTCCTTAATTATCGAGTTCTTTGAAATATCAACCACACTTTTTAATACTACAACATGTGTTATAGGTTAATTAGTCGGGGAAGTCCTCTGAAACTCATTACTCCGGTTTTATAAAGTGACCTCGATATTTAAATCCCCAACCTCCAAACGCTTCTTCCAAATTGTGTAATTCCTCGATTTCCTCCTGTATTATTGGCACATTCTTTGGGCTTCCTATCACTGGTATTTCTCCAGGATCTCGATCGATTATTAGACCGTCGCTATCCATCTCGTGGGTATGCAACTCCATCGGTTGGTAGAAAAAATCTACTAAAGACCGCACATATCTAAAATAATCATCAGTGTTTTAAGTCTTTCAAACTTGATAAATATAGAACACACATGTATGCAACACATACCCAGCAAATGAGGAATTAGAGTTCGATATCCAGTGTCTTCCATAGCCTTCCTCCGTGCTCTGTCCATTTTCATTTCCAGTATCTTTTGTGTTATTATCGTCGAGTTTAGGGTCTGCTATAACTCTGCGACCCCTATGGAAACTGCTTGTTCTTAGCTCTTTTGGCAAGGCAATCGGACCGCGTATTAAAATATTTTTGAGCTCGAAACGAGTCACATCTTCTTCATCCAGGTGATGTTTTAAAACTATAAATATTGATAATAAAATGATTGCTCATACGAGTCAAATTGTGTTTTTTAGCCTCCATTCTTCTAATGTTAAAATATATCTCGGACACCATTTTGTTCGCTAAACACTACCGTATATACACATGAATTTCCTGTCAAAAATGTGAAAGACATTCTATGATGGTAATAAGTTTCACTACACGATAAAATTTACCAAATTGAGCTCTGGCTTGAAGGGCGTGAAATTCCTTTAAATTTTGAATTACTTCTACCCGCACGACTCCTTTCTTGGGCCAGGTGTCCTTGACCGAATCCAAACAAGTACCAGGAAAATGGTTGAACATAAAATGGACGTACACTAATAACAACAGCGATGATATTGCCTAAAAATAATTAATGTTTATTTTAATTTTTAAATACAATTGTATAATACATTTTGTCTAATGTAAAAATGTTATAAATTATTTTTTGTTAAATTAATTGTCACAAAGTTAATTCCTAATGCAGTCATATTGGATTTTTACGTTTTAATTACCCTTTTTGTCACGTAATTTCAATGTTAAACCATATTCGGTCAGAGGTTAAAAAGCGCTTATTACGCTTTTCTCAATATTTCAGTTCAGTTGCAAATATGCATTCTAAAGTTTGTCTAGACTAAACTTGTCTCTACAAATAATAGTATCTACCGCAAGTAAAACTAAGAAAAACTATATACCGTAACCAAAACCGAAAATTCGATAATTCTCCGCCAAATGTACGAGACATGTTTACTGTAGCTGATTGTCATTTTCACGAGCATCACGTGGAAAAGTCTGTCCCTGACTGCACCAAAGCGATGGTTGTTATGCGCATTATTTATATTGTCATTGTGTTCGGGCAAGTCATCTGGAGGTAGGGGCAAGGCACGCGTCCGGTCTTGCTCTATCACCAACCCACCGCTTTCGGCACGACCCTGACTCGTTGTGGGTTGATCTGATGTGTTTTGCGTTTGTTGAGGGTCCATTCACTGCAACTCAGGTTACTCACACCTAGGATTGAGCAAATTATTATTGTCAGAAATTCAAAACACACGTCAAATTTAAATAACGTTCAAAATAACGTTCAATTACACAAATTACAGAAAAATTGCGTAAAATAACAAGGATTATGCAAAAAGTGAAATGATCAAATGCATTAAAAATCGATTCAAAGAGCAAAGTTAATTGAATTTCGGTACAGAAAACGGCTTTTATAGAATTTTTAAAATGATTGTTTCTAAAGTCTAGTAATTATTTTGTAAATAGCAGGATCTTCTGGGAATTGGTCCGGAAACAAATAAAATACATCAATCAAAACGCCCGAATTGCAGGTGCAGTTGAAATTTTTGGCGCCATTTTGAACAGCTAACATGACGAAAATCAAATAACGATGTGAACGTTTACGTTAGTCCCAATTTTTTGTAAGTTGAAATGAGCTAGCAAACTTTTATATAAACATTTGCTTAAAATATTTTACATAATAATGTTCAAGTTAAAAACGAATTGAATTCAGTATAAAATATATTAGCAGACCATTTTCGACTAAAACCCTTGTGATTAATCGCTAAGTGTATAAAATTTGAGAACTTCTTTTGACCACAAACTACACATTAATTATTTCACTGAAAAATTGGTTGCATACAACTTGGCTCGTCCTGATTTTGGGTAACTTCCACTCTAACCTAAAGCGCAGGATAAATTTCTTCCTAAATTACCTACAATACGGTACATGGTGAATGTTTTAAAACATTTTGTATATGGGGTCGAGCTGATGATATTGTTGCTAACTGCGTTACTACTCAAAACTATGTGAATCATTTTTGTATGCAGAAAAGAAATAATTTATTTTCTCACGTAATTAAAATAATTGAAATTGTTATTAAATTATCGTTTTTTGAAACATCCCGACAATACTCTTTTCATAATTCCAATCAAATGTCTGGTTGATTTTGTATCATCATTATCTCTTCTAACATCCTTCGTGTTTTCGACTTCTGTGTAGAACATATCCAGCACATCGATCGAGAGTCTGCTGCCTCTTCGCCACGCACGAAATGTTGCATAATCCATATGGCTCAGAGGATATTCATCGGCAGAGGAGAAGTCCAAGCCAAGATTGGTTTTTTTAGTGCCTTCTGCTAAATTGGTAACGAGAATTGTTTTTGCCGGCTTATGGAAGCGAGTAAGCACAGGATTCTGAAGCAAACGTTCCCTTTGTTGGAGAAACGTTATTGAGTCGACATGCGCCTAAATTTACATACATAATAAAATTAAATGCGCCATTCATATAATTTTATTCTGAATTTAGTCCTGTCCTTGAGTTTTTAGCAATCGATATTAATCCGCAAACCACTAATTAAATGTGAAATCTCACCGTTGTCTTAAAATGCGGTACATAAATTGTTGTGGCTGGACCGCTGAAGGAGACTCTTTTTCTTTGACCGCTAACTTGTAAGGGCAGACTGATTGTCTGGTTGACATCTTTATATCTCTTTGTCACAGTTTTATATCCTCGTAGAAGTTGGCCAATATCAATATGGACGTTTGGTTCCATATAATTGAGAGCTGATTCGGAAACTGATCGGCGATTTAACAAAAGTCGGGGACCGTCTGCGAATTTGCAAAAGTTTAATATTTAAACAATTTTTATTTCAGCAATTCCTCATGTTTCTAGACGTTTGCAGTACTAGCATAGTCAAAAAATTCGCATAAACCGGTGTTGAAAATTAACTATTGAATATTGTATTGAACAATAGTAAGAAATGGATAATTTGAGCCGGTTTTTATATTAACACTCACCAAATTTCAGAACTTGTTATATCAAACGAACTCACGTTCCGATACTTAATAAAAATTTCCAACTTTTTTAAACACACTACGGATTTCATTTTGTTTACGTTTGTAGAAAATAGGCTTACATTTTTCCAGCACTTTGCTCGTCTTCAGTCTAGCTGCGTCTCCATGATATGCGCTGTTTGCATGTGTCAGCGACCGTCTGCGTTCTATCCGACGTTCTACTTTCTGCCTAAGACGGCATAAATCAGGATCGGCGGCAAAAAAAGCACGAAGATCCTCACGTTCTCTTTCTTTGGCGGACAGAGCTAAAATAAAAATCCGATTATAAAATGTAAGAATTATTATTCGTTACATCTATCTGAATTGGTTGGTATCGCTAAAAGCGGAAATCGGCGATGTTTGGCTGAAGCGTCGTTTATATCATTTGACTTCAGCGCATTCATAACACCGTTTAAAAGAGGCGTTTTGGCTTTACTGTCGGCCGTGACGCATACCTAGATGAACTTATTTTTCTGTAAAATGAAACTTTTTAATGATTTTAAGGAATGAACTCTGCCCACATCTAATCAAATTTTGGGCATTCTCGATTCATTAAAACCATAAATAAATTAATAATGACTGGAGAATATGAAAGTAAATAATTTATTTGTTCTGTAATATTGCTGATAAGTGTGCTAAATGAAACTGGCTCAGTCTGGTTTCTGAATAAATCTTTTCCAAATATGTTTACATTTCGATTTAGAAACTCGCTTGCTTACTGACCCGGTTCAGATCTGTAGCGCTCATAGACCGAGGACGACTGGCATATACTGGATTAGTACAGGGTTGACTTCGGACACCTGATGTAAATCGGCTTCCTGAAACGAAAATTGTAGATTGAATAAGAATGGCATTGGAATATTTTCAGAGACCGTGGAATTATCCTAAACCTGACAGAAAGGAGAGACGAATCTTAATCTTAAAATGCCATCCAATTTGTTGGAAATGGAATGAATAGATTTCTCACGGTTAACTCATTTGCAGAAATTTGCTGAGTAAAACGAAGAGAGTTTCGCAAAAATATCAAATTACTTCATAAACAAACTAATAGGTTCAGGATGAAAATTTGTGCAACGAAGAAAACACTGATTGGTAAATAATCGAATTTAAGTAAACAAAAAGTTGATTCTGATGGTTTTCAAAAATAAAAACATGGGAAAAGAGAGAACGCTGCGAGAAGTAAACACGTTCATTTAGTTTATGGTGTCCTCGATGCTTTAAGTAATCCAAAAATACAGGCGAACCTCTCTATAACGAAGCGGTCTATAACGAAGCGCAGACAACAAGTTCGTTTTGGAGAGAGATGACAAAAAAAGTGCCAAAAATTACCCAAACTTGGGTCTTGCATTTTTTGGCCATTTTTCCACATTGTTGTCAAAAGAAACAAAAATTACATGTTTTCGCGCATTTTTTATGTACTGCTCACATTTCATGCAAAATTTTACGAAAATTTCATAAATTTAGTTCAAATTCGCGCCAAAAATTACCTTAATTTCGAAAATTTGCGGCAAAACATTCGGAATTTTTCATAAAATTCGCCAAAACCATGAAATTTTCCGAAAAATCACCAAAATTTCTGCTGCTGTATTCGGCGGCGCCGAAAAAATTTGGTATAAATAAATTCGCCACTTTCTGGCATTCTATGTATCGTAGCCCTTGAAATAGGCAGAATGTCAGAAAGTAATTTTCCAAGAAAATCAATTTGGAGTCAAATTCAAGTCTCGGGCGCAAACCTCCCTTAAAACCGCCATTTCTTGGCGATGGCACAATAAGCAGGTACACAATATATAGAAGCCAAAAATACCGACCTCTTCGGCCTTTCGTGAATTGCCTGTTCCAATCATTTGCAAGAAATTGATGGAAGTTCGCTCGCAATTTAATTGGATCGGAATTGCGTTTCTTTAGCAAATTCGCTTTTTGGTCGCGTTTTCTAACCCGAATACTGCTTCGTACAGGTATTGTGCGGATGACGGTTGGACGATTTAAAGTGCTGGTGATGGAGCAAAGTGTGGGAAGACACGATGAGCATGGGGTCGGACAGCTGACAGTATTAATCCGGTTCTTTCTCATTTCTAAATATTAAAATTAATTTTTATGTGACTACTGCACATTTGTAATTCTACATCTCATATGGAAAATTTATAAGATGGGTTGTTTGAAAAAGGTTTAAATGTATGCCTGTAAAAATCAAAACGAGAATTAGAATCCGAGTACTATAGACTCCTGACATATATCCTCGTCACATTTTAGAGAAAGAAATCATATCTGGACGCAACTAAACTGGTTATGATGGCAAATAGATACAAAGTGTATATTTTGCAATCATTAATGATTTTCAGACAAACATGATTATTCCGTCCTCTCTCTCTCTCTTGAGCACCCGAATCGGATCGAGAGACCCTTTCAAATTACTGATATCGAAATCATAGCATTGAATTAGCCAACGCAGATATTAAAATAATATCCGAATTTTGGCGAATCCATTTGCCACCGATTCTTAGAATATGTAACAAAAACTGTTGAAACCTTGCTAAAAATTGCGCCTATATAGTTAATTCTCAACTCTATTTTAGGGTAGTAGAATTTTTTTATTTAGCAAGCACTTATGTTGAGATAATATTACAAGTAACAAAATTATTAACAAACTAAAGATGCTACAAAGTGATAACACCTGACAAAATGAATGATTATTAACATATTTACTCTGGAAATTTACCTGAAATCAAATTGCAGGTCAAAAATCTTGAACCCCTACAATTTCTTTGGACTGGGAATCTATTTTCTCTGCAAAATTGCATAGAAAAACCATTCAAGAATACCTATTTCGTAAACGGCCAGTAGAACTTATTGTTTCTCTATCTCTATAGCTGTAAAGGCTAAAGTGCGAAATGTTTTATAGCTATAAGATGCATACAATTGTGAAATTGAGGATCCTGGATCAAACGAAAAATTAGTCACTCCTACCTTCAACAGATTGACTATTTATTACTTAACTCCATTTGAATTATCGCTAGCCCAAAACTAAATGTCGATATTTCAATTAAAGTTACAACGCAATGTGATGTGCGAGTTGCATTCCCAAGAAAATGACTTCAATGTTTAGCCTGGGAAGAATATGCAAAGCACCGATGAGAAAATATATTTCAAATGCGCAAAGCGGAGTCAAACGATTAAAATGCCTCAATAAACCGTAAGAGAACTTAAAATTGGAACTATTTTGACATCATGATATCATATGTGCAAACAATTTAGTAGAAACTAAAATTTGTGTCAGTCACTACAGTACAAACCTGACCTCTATTTGTGTTCTAGGTGCTAACTTTGAACAGAAGTTTAATTCTGGTAAATAAAGTACGAAAATTACTTCGACATTGATCTATAATTGAAGTTGTACTTTTGGTCCTCGGCCTACTTTATTTTACCAGGTCCAATTTTAAATAATTTGAGATGACAACATCATCTAAAAAATTGTACAAAACATACCTTTTTGCGATTTCGGCAGAACAAACTCACATTTATCCAGGATTACGCTGACAATGCCAGTATCCGGGCCCATCCTTTGTGTATATAAAGGGTACATATCGGTTTCAAAAATTTAAGCGAATAAAATTTGAATGAGCATGATGAGTAAATTTGCATAGGGAAATAGTTTGAGTATAGTATAGCATAAAGGAGTAGTGGTTGTTGCACTAATTTAAACCGAGAATATTTGATAAATCCTGTTTCTTACGAAAAGAATGAATGGAGTTGTCTCAACGGTTCGGCAATAGAGGCCAATCTGTAATGTTGGATACTCTATTTATCGGCAAAGTGTGGCTGGCTGTTTGATTGGCCTAATCCGCATGTGGCCAGTAGACCATCGTAAACATATAACGACCTTGTTATATATATATTAGTTCTGCATGTATGGTCCAAAACACATTCAATGCTTTACAGAAAGACCAATCAATCGTAAGTAAACCAATTTTAAAGCAACAATAAAGTTCTAAACAAAATAAGTTTAACCAAAAATTAAACACTATCAGCTTAATCAGTCAATATCAATTATCCGAGAAATGACGAAACAATGACGTGTTTGATTACATTTCAATCTTTCGCACTTGCAGTGTTTGCAATTTGCAGATTCGCTCAACATCATTTTCACCTTACATGTAAATTTTGCACTTTACGTCAAGTAAGCTGATAATTTGCTGAATGTGCAAAAGCTGCAGTTAAAGGAATGGCTGTTATCTGAGCAGTTCTATAAAGCTTAATAGACTACATTTGTTTTCCATTTAAATTATTTGTTTTGAATGTTGAAAGATTGGCTATAATTTTTACCTCCCTATTTTTTGTTCCAAACAAACGATTGTGCTAAAACTATCCCAATGAGTTGCATAGTAATATTGTTGAATTATGTAAGGACCGACTATGGAATTAAAATTCTGAGAATTTGCATTTCTTCAATCACTTTTGAACCCAACGCTCGTAATCGGCATAATTCTTTCAAATCGTCCTTTAAAATAAACATCGTCCTGAATAGAATATTTTTTAAACGATTAATAAGGATGTTACTGTAGTTTTTGCTATACACATTGCGATTTATATTCATTTTCAGATTTCCATTATCAATTTTTTACTGTTATGTACTTGACAATCAATGTCTGATTTTCCTTTTTTAAAACTAATTGTACATTTTAGCTGCAAAGATGTCGCTGATAATGCCAGAGAAGTTTCAACACATTCATCGTGTGATGAATACCAACATCGACGGTAATCGTAAAGTGCCGTACGCGTTAACTGCTATAAAGGTTTGAAATTTGTATTCCCCAGTTCATAAATTTAGTAATGAAATTTTAGGGTATTGGTCGCCGATTTGCATACGCAGTGTGCCGTAAAGCCGATATCGATGTGCACAAGCGCGCTGGAGAACTCTCCGAGGACGATATGGAAAAGCTGACGAACATTATGCTCAACCCGACACAATACAAGATCCCGCTGTGGTTCCTCAATCGTCAGAAGGACATCAAAGACGGAAAGAACTCTCAGGTATGCATTAATTTTGCTTTTTTCAGCAACAATTGAGTTTAGCCAATATGTATAGAAATTTATTTATAGCAGTTATAACATAAATTTGTTGAGAAATTTGAGTACCATTCGGAAACAAAAGTGATTAGCTTGGCAATGACGGAAATTTAATTGATGTTTGACAAAACAATTTTGTAATAAATATGAATACGGCAAAAGACATATTGACAAAATGTTCGCCTCCCGAAATAAAAATTAGACATGGCCTTATTTTCAGAGAAAACTTAGCGACTCAATTTTATGTAAAATACCATTCCAATGATCTTGAAATTTATGAATGAATCAGAGTCAGTATTTTTACATTTTTAATTTATTTTGATCATCATTCATTATTTTTACTATTTCAAGTATCTGTCAATATTTTTATGGTGGTTGAAAACCATTATCATTAAATTAGGACCAAAACAAAATTTAATTCATGTGAAAATCACAATGTATTTTTAAATGGGTGGTTTTAAATTGCATAGTAGATGCTTGTGTGGGTGGTTAGCCGCCTTGATATATATACGGTATATTTTTAGCTCCTCTCGACGAACTTGGAGAGCAAATATCGCGATGACTTCGAGCGTATGAAAAAGATCCGTCTGCATCGTGGACTGCGTCACTACTGGGGCTTGCGCGTTCGTGGACAACACACTAAAACCACCGGTCGTAAAGGTCGAACTGTGGGAGTATCCAAGAAGAAGGGCGGTTAATTTACATTGGTAATTCACACACACGATCCTAAATATCTTGTGACGTGTTATTTGATCGTTATTGTTGAAGTGAATAAACTGTTATAACCAAATTGTTGTTTTTAATAATTTGTAACATAATTTATCAATGGGTTTTGACAATTTCTGTCCAACGAAAATGATTTTAATTCTAAATAATTTCTTTATCCGGAAATTAACTGCACAATTATATATCAGAATTTTACAAAATCTATGAAATTAGACCCAAACATATCAATATTTTTCTATATAAAGTGGATTTAGTGTGATATATCCATTATCATGAACATTAGGTTTCTTTCTATGGCTTCTCTCTTTGCCGTATTCATTGGAAGACATATTCTTAGCGTATCGTTCTCCGTTCCAATGTTCGTTGTTCATGAATTCGCTCAGTCGTTCGTGATAAGAGTTTCTAAAAATAATTTACGGATTTGATTGTGGTTTAATGGTGATGAAACCTGGAGTTGGTTCTATCCTCAAGTTCATTGTTAGTAGGAGCATCTTGAAAATGGGCTCGTCGATTATTATTAGGCGACGATTGAATTGGAGAGGCAACACGCCTATAGTTGCTTCGGTTTGAAAGAGCGGAGATAGGCAGGCTCAGTGGATATAAAGGTTCGTGATGTAAGCAAGGTTCATAATGTACTTCCTCGACGAATGGGCTTACCTGAAATGTATACTGAAAATCAATTTTATATTGTTTCTAACTATTTTGTATAAAAGTTTTGTGCAAGCATTAGGCTATCAAATTGTTCAAAGTATCTTTTTATACATTATGTGCACTATATTACTTGTCATACGCACCTATCAAAAATGGTCTTTAGTTTCGCGTGCACTTTACCTTCTTGTTTTAAAATTTTATTTTGTTAATGCAAAAACTTTCTATTTCATTTTGTTTTGACCCCGATTTTAAACTCACCGGTTTTCCATCATGAACACTAACCCATCGGCTCTTTCTAGTGACTTTCTTAACAGGATATTGTGTCCCATCCGGCCCCATAAGACTGAATCCACCTATCGAGGATCCAGTGGACGACGCCCAAGAATCGTTCTCGATGGAAGCAGATGATAAAGAACTGAGTGGTCTTCTGTCAACATAACCATTTCCTTCATAATTTGGCGAGTGTGGTGTGGAAGAGCGTGTCCTTGGTGGTGGAGGAGCGTATTGTGGACGAGGAGAGCGGTGTCGACGGTTGTCAGTACCTAAAAATTTAATAAAGATTGTTCCTACCAAACATATTAGAGTATGATTTAAATTGTGTAATAGAGTAAAAAGCTATGTTTGCATAGAACAAAAAATCATAGATTGCTGAAAATGTGACAATTCCCAAAGGATTATTCAACTAAAAATTTATTAACAAGATGCAAAATAATACCTGGACTATGCTTTAAAACTCTATAGCTCTCGTCTTTCGTTTTCTTATCAAGCGTTGTATAAATATTTTTATCTCCGTCTTTCTTTGCCATCACAGTATTTATTCGTGGAATTCGAGGAATTGGCTGAGTATTCAAATGTGGACTAGGCTTCAAATAAAATAGAGCTGACTCATTATTATCCACGTCCTCAATATTCATAGGCCGAAACGGTGATTCACGGATTTCCTTAAAAGAGTTTCCGAGCTCATCAAGTCTCAAGCCAGAATTGTTAGTTATAGGCGTTACAGGCCGCAATGGTTCCACAGGTTTGACTGGGTCGCTTGGCTGAAGTAGGTTTTATTAACATAAAATAAATAGATAATCTAATGATTGTTCATTGCTAAATGTGAATATTTAAATGTATAAAAAGCATGAGGCGGTGATGGAACCTTTTTAGTCGATAGATCATGAAAAGTAGTTAGCCCATGATACTCCTTTTCGGCGGAAAACAATAAACGAGTATATGTGAGTTAAATGTGTAGCATGGACTTAGACTATTGTTGATGATCTATCAATTAAAAAGGAGTTATCCCGAAAGCTAAACGGAGGCCGCCTCATGTTCCCAGCTAAAAAACACCTATATAATAAACAATGAAAATATTTTACATCGGACTCAATGCGGACAACAACCTCGCCATTCTCATCACTCCCATATGTCCGTCTTTCTGTGTACGTATTTACCGAATATTCACGATTCACCTAAAACATCCGTGACCAACATTCCAACTTATATGATAAGTAGTGTTCTTATCAGCTCTCCAAAAAATCGAGTGGTTTAAAAGAACGATCTGTTTTCTATTAAACTACCGATAAAACTCATGCTTATAGATGGTTAAACTAACTTGATCTTTCGAGTTTGGCTCACCAATAGGAGTAGTTTTCCTTTCGAATGTTTCCACACCGTGCACTTCTTCGGTTTTCAGACTCTGAAGAATATTAATTAAACATGATTACAAATAAATGTTTAAAGAAAAGAATTTACCTGAAGTGATTGATCATCCGCATGCTTGGACATAGAAGAGGGGGAGGCTTTACCATTTGTCGGAATCACTTTAACGTGATGTTCTCTTTCCAATGAATGGGGCATGCTACATATGAGCTCTAGTCCTGAAATATTTTATTCATTCTTGGCAAGAATTTAGAATAAATTAAATGGTAGGAAAGGTTAGTTGCGCTTATAGAGCGAGAAAGCAGGAAGCTTTCCAGACGAATGAGTATTACCATATATGCACAGGTAAAATATAATTAATCGTTGAATAATCGAAGTCGCTCAAGCTTTCAATACCAATAAGATACTCTGTGTTCTAGATTTTTTCCAGCGCCGAAGGCGCTGGAAAAAAACCTAGGTTCGGGAGTAAGGGTTGTTCGGGAGTAGAGCAGCATGAGACTATTTCGGGCCTTCGGCCCTCAACAACTGTTGTTCGGGAGTAAGGGTTTTGTTAAGCACCCCTAAGAATGACCTAAAAACACCGTCACCGAGAAAACACACCCCTAAGAATGACGTAAAAACACCGTCACCGAGAAAATGCACCCCTAAGAATGACCTAAAAACACCGTCACCGAGAAAATCCTAATTTTTTAGACTAAGAATTAGACAAAAAAGGTCGATTCTTAGGGGTGCATTTTCTCGGTGACGGTGTTTTTAGGTCATTCTTAGGGGTGTGTTTTTTGTAATTTTCACTTTTTGTCTAAAAGTTGTCTAAATTTAGCTAAATTTTGACCTCAAATTCGGATTCCCCGATCAAAATTACTCTAAAAAAGGTCTATTTCCAAATTAAGCACCCCTAAGAATACACCTCTGAAAAAATCGATTAAGCACTGGTAAGAATGACCCCTAAAATCCATGGACCGCACAACACTGAAATACTAGGTAGAAGATCAATCAAGAAGTATGATCCATTAAGCAGATTTGTAATTCGTTTCGCTATTTTTTACATAGAATCCCCGGTAAGTGAATTTTAAAAACTGTTTATGCCAGAATGATAATAATAAATTCACGTTTTGCGTTTAATATAAAAAATTAATACCGTAAATCATTTCTAATTATAAAATTATTTTCTAGCAACAATATAATAATAACTCAACATGTCAGTAATTGTGGTAAAAAGGTAGAGTAATAATAAAAAATTGTGAAATATTACAAAGATATCTGCTACTTGCTGAGAAAAATATGTCTTCATACGAATTAAAAGTGTACATTCAAAGTGGAAAAATGTATAATGAAAAGTGCGTGGGCTTAAGCTGTTAGCTACGCCTATCCCAGTCCAAAAAGATAGGCCCGAGCTCAAACGTTTTTCCTCGCGCGTATGGCAGATCGATAGTGAAAGAGAGGTTGGAGTGAGTGAACGGGAGATCGCTCACGCCCAAAACAAACAAAGGCATCTTTTTTGTTGCGCGCCTCTGCGGTTCAATTTTTGTTTGTATATTTTGAGAATGCGCGAAATGTAGCAAAATAAGTCAAGTTGGCATGCTTAAAAGCAAATACTTGCCAATTTACTTTTCTATTATACGTTTCTCAGAGTTTCTCAATGTTCATCTCTTATGCTAAAATCGAAAGAATTTCAAAAGCATACCAAAGATAGATATCAAATTTGTAATGTGTTTGACAACTGAAGAATTTCGATTTGAGAAACCTATTTTCAACTTGTTAAAATTATGAATCACTATACCATACATCAGTAGTAACGAATATCATCATCCCTATTAACAGTGCAATATGTATATCATTCGTTCTATTTGTACTCATCTTATGTCCTATCCATTACGAAAGAAAACAGGAAGGATGCAAACAACTGTTTTCTGGTTCTCGGTAATTATGCGATAATCCGGTAGATAGGGATATAGGAAGGTGATTAGTTTCATATTTCTTTTACCGATATTCGGTAATTAAAGAAATACGTAAAATTTTCACGTGTTCGAAAATTTGGCTCGAATACAAATTTGTGCCGAAACCATCAGGTCCTGCACGAAATTCGACAAGCTTATTGGATTCCTCGTAGCCGATTTACTAGTCAATTTTTTTTATTTCCGCAAAAGGTGTCAAATTTCGAAAGCTACGAAGGTTTTTCAGAAATTTCAAAATTTACGCTGATCCCCTCCCCCAATTCGTCAATTTTCCTAGATTTTCGGGGTGTGTTTCGAAAATGACAATTTTTAGGGCAATATCGTAAAAATGGGGTAAACAAATTAGATATCCTGGTTCAGAACAAAACGTTGAATATATAAGAACCCTTATATGGGGCTGGCTTATGTAAGGTTTCCGGTAGAAACCTCCCTTGGTGGGACGTCCCGAGGAAATGTACCCGGGGGAGGGACATCCCCTACCCGTTGAAAGATATATTCAATGCATAAACGTTGGCGATTTTCTGTTTCTCTTTCACCACATAGGAACAACAAATGAATAGTTTTGGACTATATAAAAAGAGCTGATTATTTTCATCTTTTCACGATCCTTCTTCGTTAGTATTAAAATAGGATCGTTGGTTCTTTTCTATAATTAGCTTGCATTATTTGATGATTGAGATTCGATCCTACGCAAAATTATAGCAAGGATAAGCAATTTTTACGGCTTTCTACCACAAAAATTATATTTTCGCCGATTTTATTGATTACATATGTAAAAGTTGGCTGACAATGAAATATTTTGTCAAAAATGCCCAATATTTGTTGAAAAACGAATTTTTTTATCTTAGTAACATTTCTATGATATATTCGCTCTATAACATATAACGACATTTAATAAAACTTTTTATCAATATCTGTTAAACATTTACAAGTGTTATTGTATGAAAACTGAGTCATACACAAACTACAAATTTCACTTTCATGTTTTGAATCATCGAATGATTATTTATAGCGATTGAAATGTAATAATATAATATGTGTAAAATTTGACAGAATTTACGCGAGAGTCTTAGATCGAGCGTCGATGTGTTTGCGAATCGCGGGAAGATTGTGAATTCGGTCGATGAGATTTTGAATGTGCGGGTAAGCCTCCAAGCAATCTTTTTCACCGAAATCCACGAATTTCGAAAAGAATTCAGCGGCAAGTACGTCGACCCAAGTCACCTGAGATTAACATTCTGTACTTTTAGATTTAAACCAAATTTCGCTCTGCAAAGCAATGTTTTACGTCGTTCTGTTAAAAATATCGAACGACATTGTTCGACGCTAAATTATCGTTAGCGTGTTTTGAAGGACGTCATTATGAGCCAAAAATGACGGAGAATCCCTGATAAGTACAATTTATCCTAGAGTTCACGATTAATAGCATTTGAACTAAACAAACCTTATCTCCACCGAGCAATGTTTGATTTCCGTTTTCGACTAAAAATTTCTCGAAAAGACTCGCATAGTTGTCCAAACTTGGCCGAACTTTCTCCTTGAAATATGCTTCCTAAACTTTAAATTTAGAAATAAGAGAAAGCATTTGATTGGGAAGCGGACCTTGTCAGGCACTTGAATGAAGCCCAGCAGCACCATGGGCCATAGTTTAATGCCATCACTATATGTTGCATCTTGAACTAAATCCGCAATCATGTCCAGACGGGCATTCTCGAGAGCATTTTCACCGGCCAGACCTAAAATTCGTGGTTATTTGAATAATACGATAAATCCTTTATTAAAATGTAAATTACAATAGCAATCAAAATTATTCTATCACAAATATTCGTACCGTATTCGTGTGCAATAAAACGGGAAATAGCCAACGATTGACCAATTTTTACACCGTCAACTTCAAGAACGGGAACTTGTCCGAGCGGCATATCTGAATGTCATTATTAAATTACGTTGTCGCATATAAATAAAATATAAAAGCAGAAACTTAAAAAATTAGAATTATTCGTCGAAAGTTTTATGATTTTAAATCAGTAACTGCAAAAAATGCATAAAATTATCGTGTAGAAGCAACTTTTATTAATAGAAATTCAGACATACTGCCTCTCAGGAGATAGGAGGGCACTTTTGAATATGTCGATTTGAATTGGCGCCAGTGGCGCCAATTCAATTTAGAAGGGGGATGACCACAAATCTGATATTGCTAACCCCCTTTAAAATAAGATTTTAGAAGGGGTTAGCAATATCAGATTTGCGGTCATCCCCTTTCTAAATTGAATTGGCACCACTGGCGCCAATTCAAATCAACATTTTCAAAAGTGCCCTCTTATCTCCTGAGAGGCAGTATGATTAGTTTAATTCGTTAGAGGATCCTACCGAGGATGACCCGAACTATAACTAAAAATTTGACTAAATGTCTAGGATTAGTGTAGAAATAGTTAGTCAATTCTGTTTTTCGTTAAATCACCTTCCCATCTAATTTATAAATCCACAATAATAACATAAGGTTATCGTTCTCTCAAAATCATATGAATTGGGTAAATATAACAAAACCCCTTCAGATACAATCTCGTATATGCGAAGAAAAGTGCTATTTTAATTTTTTGCTCTGCACTCACCGTCTTTGAAAGTTGGCCAAGTTTCTTGCTCGATGATCACATCTTCAAATTTCACATTAGCCAATTTTAGCAATTGTCTGAAAATTTTATTCCTTGCTAGGTACCGTTATAGAATATCACATTTTACCGGATGTGTTCAGCTCTTCCTCTTCCAGCAAAATAATAGAGCTTGACAGATTTGTGATTCGGAGCCATTTTCTTGCAATTTAACTAAAAAATTTATTTTAATACACGGAAAAAATAGCAACCAAACGGATAGGACCATAGATAGGAAGCGAATGGAAATGAAATGTACAAATTGGAGAGTGTTATCACCACGAATAATAATGTCGTCGGGTCGTAGAACGATTGATCGGCTTAACAACGTGACAAATACAAAAATGCCCGGATCCAATAAAAATAGTTTGTAAATTTTTCAATTAAAAAAAGTTGTAATATTTTCGCTATGGAATATATTAAGAAGCTGCAAAGTTAATAATTGATATAAAATTGGAATTAAAATAAATTTATGTTCTAAATTCTATAGCAAAAAGTAATTGAAAAATAAATAGTAGTTATCTGGAGACCGTAATGTTTTGAGTAAGCCATTGAAAAGTTACGGATATTTTTTTAAGAAACAAAAACGCGAATACCAAGAATGCTCTCAGTATTTGTGCTTTCGTAAAAAGTAGTACAGAATCATGTGCAACTATCATGCGTAACAATGCGAAAATATATCATTATTGGGAAATACAAATATTGGAATGAAATTTTGAGGTAAATAAAATAATTACTCAGAATTCACTGCGAAAAATTGTTTTGTTTATTACACGCGCGCCCTATATAATTTTGCGGCTGGAAATGTTGTAAACAACTGGAAAGAAAGGGCAAAGACCAGCGAAGAGCGAAATTTGGTCAACTATTGGGCGGAGACAACGGTGAAAGTAGAGAGTAGTGAGAGAACTAAGAGTTGTCCCATTTGAGGCTGTCTCGTGGAGGAGCGAATAGAAGTGAAGTCGATGCACGAGAAAAATTTTGCGAATATGACGTTTTGCCTACAGGACGTTTTGCCTACAGGACGTTTTGCCTACTCCTTATAAAAAGGACGTTTTGCCTACCCCTTATAAAAAGGACGTTTTGCCTACTCCTTATAAAAAGGACGTTTTGCCTACTCCTTATAAAAACGACGTTTTGCCTACTCCTTATAAAAAGGACGTTTTGCCTACAGGACGTTTTGCCTACTCCTTATAAAAAGGACGTTTTGCCTACTGATTTCGCCTATTCCTTATAAAATGGACATTTCGCTTACTGCAGTTACAGCAGGGGTATAGTTTTAGCTTTTTTCAGCATTATACTAGTGAAATATCAGTCAGAGCAGACATGCAGTTATTTGCAGAGAGGCCTTTGTGTTTTTCGGTCGATTCTAGAACCAATCGATTTGAATTCACTGATCTTGATTTTAGCTATTGGACCTTCTTAAAAAAATCGACGATGGAGCTTGGACGGAACTTTCAGCTCAGCGCCCCGTCCCTGGACTCAAGTTTTGATCATTGGCTGCTATGCCGGCAACCGCCTTATTGTGGCAGTCCAAGCGCTCATCCCGGGAAAGAAGAGCTCTTACTACCGAGAAGTGCTAGATGTGGTACGCCGATTGGTGAATCCGGTTCAGCCGGTTAAATGTAATTATTTTTAATAATGAAAATGTAAAATAGTGAAAATATCTGAAGATTATATGAAAATATGAAGAAACGAAGAAGCTATGGTTTAAGAAGAATTTTTATTAATAATTTAGTGATTTCCGACTTTGAGATGAGCTTACTGAAGGCTGTGCGGCTCGTATTTCCAGCATGCCATCTAACTGGCTGCAATTTCCACTTCGCACAGGCGCTTTACCGAAAGGCCAAAGGAATGGGGATTTTCAAACTGTTCGGCGAAGATGAAGCGGGTCATAGAAGATCGGTCTACAAGACTTTCCGGTATTGTGCAGCGATGGGACATGGAAATTGTGCAGAAGCCGAGATATGCGATCCCGTTCTGGAATGTATTCAACAGGACTCAAAACGCGATAGAGAGAACCAATAACGGAATGGAATCATCACACAAATATTTTGCGGTAAGAGTTAAACATTAAAATGCAGTACAATTGTTATAGTGGTGTCTGTGGTGTATATTGTTTCGAATAAAAGATAATAAAAAAATTTTATTAAATTTCAGAAGGATCTCAATCACCATCCGTCGTTAAGCGACTATTTGGCAGCCCTGCTCAGTGACGTAGACAAACAAGTGGATACTGCCCGTGCAGTGCGACTCCAACACAGCCGTGCACGACTAACGCGCAATGTGATCAAAGAACAGCAAGTGCTCACGGTTTTGGATGCTGCAAATTTCGACACGGATGAAGGGCTCATCGATGCTGTGCATTTGCTAGGCCTAGTAATGCAAGGATTTGTCGACGGTCTGCGCGTGCCTAATGAAGACGAGGAAGAAAATGAAACATCAGAGGAAGAGTAACACACAATTCACTTTTGCGATCGTTTGTTGATTATTTATTTTACTGTTGTTTGAACATTTGAATAAAAATATATAAAATGTCCATTTCATAAGGAATAGGCGAAACGTCCTTTTTATAAGGAGTAGGCAAAACGTCCTGTAGGCAAAACGTCCTGTAGGCAAAACGTCCTTTTTATAAGGAGTAGGCAAAACGTCCTTTTTATAAGGGGTAGGCAAAACGTCCTGTAGGCAAAACGTCCTGTAGGCAAATCGTCCTTTTTATAAGGAGTAGGCAAAACGTCCTTTTTATAAGGAGTAGGCAAAACGTCCTGTAGGCAAAACGTCGCGCACCGAAAATTTTTCATAAAAATGCGATAATAGTTGTGGGATATTCTGCATTCGTCATTACATTGTTCCTCGGTTCCGGAGCATATTTGAAGTCTTAGCAAATCCAACATATAATTGCAGTGACTCGAAAATTCTCTTTCTGTCCCACATTCAGTTGATCTCACATTTGAGTCACATTCAGACAGTGTTGTAGCATAGGGTTAAATGTGACTCAAATGTGAAAGTTGTTAAATGTGTCCCACATTTAACGAAATCCACATTTGAGACACATTTAGACTATCCTTCAGCACTGCTCAAATGTGACTCAAATGTGAGATCAACTGAATGTGGGACAGAAAGAGAATTTTCGAGTTACTGAACTAGGAAGTCAACACATTTGAGACACATTTAATATATTCTCTCTAAGTCTCTAATCGTCTATCCAGTAATGTCTAATCAATTCCTCTAACTTTGATAGGAAATCAATATGAAATATTAGTAAAAAGTAAAATATGTCTCATTTTCTCTACAGAATCCAAGTTTTTGAACCAAAAGTGATATCTCTAATTCTCTAATCGTCTAACCAGTAATGTAAAAGTTGATGAAAAATTATCCAAAAATTTATATCCCAGGAAAAATTGATGGAAAATTATCCAAAAATTTATATCCCAGGAAAAATTGATGGAAAATAATCCAAAAATTTATATCCGAGGAAAAATTAATAGAAAATTATCTGAAAATTTATATCCCATGAAAAATTTTTGGAAAATTATCCAAAAATTTATATCCCAGGAAAATTGATGAAAAATATCGAGTCATTTTTATACCAGGAAAAATTGATGGAAAAATATCCGAAAATTTATATCCCAGGAAACAGTAATGGAAAATTATCCGAACCTTTATATCCCAGGAATATTGATGAAAAAATATCCAAAATTTTATATCCCAGGAAGAATTGACGGAGAATTATCCAAAAATTTATATCCCAGGAAAATTTGATGGAAAATTATCCCAAAATTTATATCCCGGGAAAAATTAATAGAAAATTATCCAAAAATTTATATCTGAGGAAAAATTAATGAAAAATTATCTGAAAATATATATCCCAGGAAAAATTGATAGAAAATTATCCAAAAATTTATATCCCAGGAAAAATTGATGGAAAATTATCTGAAAATTTATATCCCAGGAAAAATTGATGGAAAAATATCCAAAAATTTATATCCCAGGAAGATTGATGAAAAATATCGAGTCATTTTAATACCAGGAAAAATTGATGGAAAAATATCCGAAAATTTATATCCCAGGAAAAATTTTTGGAAAATTATCCGAAACTTTATATTCCAGGAAAATTGATGGAAAAATATCCGAAAATTTATATCCAAGGAAAAATTTCTGTAAATTATCCAAAAATTTATATCCGAGGAAAAATTGATGGAAAATTATCCCAAAATTTATATCCCGGGAAAAATTAATAGAAAATTGTCCAAAAATTTATATCTGAGGAAAAATTAATGATAAATTTTCCAAATTTATATCCCAGGTAAAATTGATGGAAAATTATCTGAAAATTTATATCCCAGGAAAAATTGATGAAAAATTATCTGAAAATTTATATACCGGGAAAAATTGATGGAAAATTATCCAAAAATTTATATCCCAGGAAAAATTTGTGAAAAAATATCCAAAAATTTATATCCCAGGAAAAATTTGTGGAAAATTATCCAAAAATTTATATCCGAGGAAAAATTGATGGAAAATTATCCAAAAATTTATATCCCAGGAAAAATTGATGAAAAATTATCCAAAAATTTATATCACAGGAAAAATTGATGAAAAATTATCCAAAAATTTATATCCCAGGAAAAATTGATGAAAAATTATCCAAAAATTTATATCCCAGGAAAAATTTGTGGAAAATTATCCAAAAATTTATATCCCAGGAAAAATTTGTGGAAAATTATCCAAAAATTTATATCCCAGGAAAAATTGATGGAAAAATATCCGAAAATTTATATCCCAGGAAAAATTAATAGAAAATTATCCACATATTTATATCCCAGGAAAAATTTTTGGAAAATTATCCAAAAATTTATATCCCGGGAAAAATTGATGAAAAATATCCAAAAATTTATATCCCAGGAAAAATTGATGAAAAATTATCCAAAAATTTATATCCCAGGAAAAATTGATGGAAAATTATCCAAAAATTTATATCCCAGGAAAAATTGATGGAAAATTATCCAAAATTTATATCCCAGGAAGAATTTCAATTATCCCGGGAAGTATACCGTAAAAACTTATATCATACTATCCCGGGAAGAATAGTTGGAAAATTTTATATCAATCTATCCCGGGAAGAATAGCTAGAAAATTTTATATCAATCTATCCCGGGAAGTATACCGTAAAAACTTATATCATACTATCCCGGGAAAAATTTTTTTTTTTTTTTTTTTTTTTTTTTTTTTTTTTTTTTTTTTTTTTTTTTTTTTTTTTTTTTTTTTTTTTTTTTTTTTTTTTTTTTTTTTTTTTTTTTTTTTTTTTTTTTTTTTTTTTTTTTTTTTTTTTTTTTTTTTTTTTTTTTTTTTTTTTTTTTTTTTTTTTTTTTTTTTTTTTTTTTTTTTTTTTTTTTTTTTTTTTTTTTTTTTTTTTTTTTTTTTTTTTTTTTTTTTTTTTTTTTTTTTTTTTTTAAAAAAAAAAAAAAAAAAAAAAAAAAAAAAAAAAAAAAAAAAAAAAAAAAAAAAAAAAAAAAAAAAAAAAAAAAAAAAAAAAAAAAAAAAAAAAAAAAAAAAAAAAAAAAAAAAAAAAAAAAAAAAAAAAAAAAAAAAAAAAAAAAAAAAAAAAAAAAAAAAAAAAAAAAAAAAAAAAAAAAAAAAAAAAAAAAAAAAAAAAAAAAAAAAAAAAAAAAAAAAAAAAAAAAAAAAAAAAAAAAAAAAAAAAAAAAAAAAAAAAAAAAAAAAAAAAAAAAAAAAAAAAAAAAAAAAAAAAAAAAAAAAAAAAAAAAAAAAAAAAAAAAAAAAAAAAAAAAAAAAAAAAAAAAAAAACCTGAAAAACTTATATCAATCTATCCCGGGAAAGATAACTGTAAAATTTTATATCAATCTATCCCGGGAAGAACTGCTGGAAAGTTTTATATCAATCTATCCCGGGAAGTATACCGTAAAAACTTATATCATACTATCCCGGGAAGAATAGTTGGAAAATTTTATATCAATCTATCCCGGGAAGTATACCGTAAAAAATATATCATACTATCCCGGGAAGTATACCGTAAAAACTTATATCATACTATCCCGGGAAGAATAGTTGGAAAATTTTATATCAATCTATCCCGGGAAGTATACCGTAAAAACTTATATCATACTATCCCGGGAAGAATAGTTGGAAAATTTTATATCAATCTATCCCGGGAAGTATAGCTGGAAAATTTTATATCAATCTATCCCGGGAAGAATAGCTGGAAAATTTTATATCAATCTATCCCGGGAAGTATACCGTAAAAACTTATATCATCTATCCCGGGAAGAATAGCTGGAAAATTTTATATCAATCTATCCCGGGAAGAATAGCTAGAAAATTTTATATCAATCTATCCCGGGAAGTATACCGTAAAAACTTATATCATACTATCCCGGGAAGAATAGTTGGAAAATTTTATATCAATCTATCCCGGGAAGAATAGCTAGAAAATTTTATATCAATCTATCCCGGGAAGTATACCGTAAAAACTTATATCATACTATCCCGGGAAGTATACCGTAAAAAATATATCATACTATCCCGGGAAGTATACCGTAAAAACTTATATCATACTATCCCGGGAAGAATAGTTGGAAAATTTTATATCAATCTATCCCGGGAAGTATACCGTAAAAACTTATATCATACTATCCCGGGAAGAATAGTTGGAAAATTTTATATCAATCTATCCCGGGAAGTATACCGTAAAAACTTATATCATACTATCCCGGGAAGAATAGTTGGAAAATTTTATATCAATCTATCCCGGGAAGAATAACTAGGAAAATTTTATATAAATCTATCCCGGGAAGTATACCGTAAAAACTTATATCATAACTTATCCCGGGAAGAATAGTTGGAAAATTTTATATCAATCTATCCCGGGAAGTATACCGTAAAAACTTATATCATACTATCCCGGGAAGAATAGTTGGAAAATTTTATATCAATCTATCCCGGGAAGTATACCGTAAAAACTTATATCATACTATCCCGGGAAGAATAGTTGGAAAATTTTATATCAATCTATCCCGGGAAGTATACCGTAAAAACTTATATCATACTATCCCGGGAAGAATAGTTGGAAAATTTTATATCAATCTATCCGGGAAGTATGAAAATTTTATATCAATCTATCAAATACAAATCTATCCGGAAGATAGTAATTATATCAACTATCCGGGAAGAATAGTGAAAATTTATATCAATCTATCCCGAAGTATACCGTAAAACTTATATCATACTATCCCGGAAGAATAGTTGAAATTATATCAATCTTCCGGAAGTATACCGTAAAAACTTATATCATACTATCCCGGGAAGAATAGTTGGAAAATTTTATATCAATCTATCCGAAGTATACCGTAAAAATTATATCATACTATCCCGGAAGAATAGTTGGAAAATTATATCAATCTATCCCGGAAAATACTAAAAATTTATATCATCTATCCCGGGAAGATAGTAAAAATTATATCAACTATCCCGGAAGAATAGTTGGAAAATTTTATATCAATCTATCCGGGAAGAATAGCTAGAAAATTTTATATCAATCTATCGGAAGTATACCGTAAACTTATATCATCTATCCCGGGAAGAATAGTTGGAAATTTTATCAATCTAGAATAGTTGGAAAATTTTATATCAATCTATCCGGGAAGATACTAAATTATATCATCTATCCGGAAGATAGTAAAATTATATCATCTATCCCGGAAGATAGTAAAATATATCAACTATCCCGGGAAGAATAGTGAAAATTATATCATCTATCCGGGAAGAATAAAAATTATATCATCTATCCCGGGAAGTATACGTAAATTATATCAACTATCCGGAAGAATAGTGAAAATTTTATATCAATCTATCCCGGGAAGAATACTAAAAATTTATCATCTATCGGAAGATAGTAAAAATTATATCAACTATCCCGGGAAGAATATGGAAAATTTTTATCAATCTACCGGGAAGATAGCTAGAAAATTTTATATCAACTATCCGAAGATAGTAAATTATATCATACTATCCCGGGAAGAATAGTTGAAAATTTATATCAACTATCCGGAAGAATACTAAAATTATATCATCTATCCCGGGAAGATAGTAAAAATTATATCATCTATCCGGGAAGAATAGTTAAAATTTATATCATCTACCCGGGAAGATATAAAAATATATCAACTATCCCGGGAAGAATAGTAAAATTTATATCATCTATCCGGGAAGAATATAAATTATATCATCTATCCCGGGAAGATAGTAAATATATCAACTATCCCGGGAAGAATAGTTGGAAAATTTTATATCAATCTATCCCGGGAAGAATAGCTAGAAATTTTATATCAATCTATCCCGGGAAGTATACCGTAAAAACTTATATCATACTATCGGAAGAATAGTTGGAAATTTATATCAATCTATCCCGGAAGTATACCGTAAAAACTTATATCATACTATCCGGGAGAATATGAAAATTTATATCAATCTATCCGGGAAGTATACCGTAAAAAAAAACTATAAAAAGTTGAAAATTTTATATCATCTATCCCGGGAAGTATACCGGGTAAAAATTATATCATACTATCCCGGGAAGAATAGTTGGAAAATTTTATATCAATCTATCCCGGAAGAATAGCTAGAATTTATATCAATCTATCCGGGAAGATACTAAAAAATATCATCTATCCGGAAGATAGTAAAATTATATCAACTATCCCGGGAAGAATAGTAAATTTTATATCAATCTATCCCGAAGAATAGTAGAAAATTTTATATCAATCTATCCCGGGAAGTATACCGTAAAAACTTATATCATACTATCCCGGGAAGAATAGTTGGAAATTTTATATCATCTATCCCGGGAAGAATAGCTAGAAATTATATCATCTATCCCGAGAATATTGAAAATTTTATATCCAATCAAACCCGGGAAGAATAGTGAAAATTTATATCAATCTATCCCGGAAGTATACCGTAAAAACTTATATCATACTATCCGGGAAGAATAGTTGGAAAATTTTATATCAATCTATCCCGGGAAGTATACCGAAAAATTATTATACTATCCCGGGAAGAATAGTGAAAATTTTATATCAATCTATCCCGGGAAGTATACCGGAAAAACTTATATCTTACTATCCCGGGATGAATAGCTGGAAAATTTTATATCAATCTATCCCGGGGGGAATAGCTGGAAAATTTATATCAATCCATCCCGGGAAGTATACCGGAAAAACTTATATCATACTATCCCGGGAAGAATAGTTGGAAAATTTTATATCAATCTATCCCGGGAAGAATACCGGAAAAACGTATATCATACTATCCCGGGAAGAATAGTTGGAAAATTTATATCAACTATCCCGGGAAAAGAAATATATTTCCGGAAATATAAAACTTATATCATACTATCCCGGGAAGAATAGTTGGAAAATTTTATATCAATCTATCCCGGGAAGTATACCGTAAAAACTTATATCATACTATCCCGGGAAGAATACCGGAAAAACTTATATCATACTATCCCGGGAATTATACCTGAAAAACTTATATCAATCTATCCCGGGAAAGATAACTGTAAAATTTTATATCAATCTATCCCGGGAAGAATACGAAAATTTTATATCATCTATCCCGGGAAGAATATATTTTATACCAATCTATCCCGGGAAGTATACCGTAAAAACTTATATCAATCTATCCCGGGAAGTATACCGTAAAAACTTATATCATACTATCCCGGGAAGAATAGTTGGAAAATTTTATATCAATCTATCCCGGGAAGATACCGTAAAAATTATATCATCTATCCCGGGAAGATAGTTGAAAATTTATATCAACTATCCCGGGAAGAATAGTAAAAATTTATATCAATACTATCCCGGGAAGATAGTAAAATTTTATATCATCTATCCCGGGAAGAATAGCTAGAAAATTTTATATCAATCTATCCCGGGAAGTATACCGTAAAAAATATATCATACTATCCCGGGAAGAATAGCTGGAAAATTTTATATCAATCTATCCCGGGAAGTATACCGTAAAAACTTATATCATACTATCCCGGGAAGAATAGTTGGAAAATTATAAAAATTATCAATATCCGAAAAATTATTTTATACTATCCCGGGAAGAATAGCTAGAAAATTTTATATCAATCTATCCCGGGAAGTATACCGTAAAAATTATATATACTATCCCGGAGAATATAGTTGAAAATTTTATATCAATCTATCCCGGGAAGAATAGCTAGAAAATTTTATATCAATCTATCCCGGGAAGTATACCGTAAAAACTTATATCATACTATCCGGGAAGAATAGTTGAAAATTTTATATCAATCTATCCGGAAGTATACCGTAAAAACTTATATCATACTATCCGGAAGAATAGTTGGAAAATTTTATATCAATCTACCCGGGAAGAATAGTGAAAATTTTATATCAATCTATCCCGGGAAGTATACCGTAAAAACTTATATCATACTATCCCGGGAAGAATAGTTGGAAAATTTTATATCAATCTATCTCGGAATTACTCACTTCGGGAAGAATAGTAGAAAAATTTTATATCAATCTATCCCGGGAAGTATACCGTAAAAACTTATATCATACTATCCCAAGAATAGTTGGAAAATTTTATATCAATCTATCCCGGGAAGTATACCGTAAAAACTTATATCATACTATCCCGGGAAGAATAGTTGGAAAATTTTATATCAATCTATCCCGGGAAGTATACCGTAAAAACTTATATCATACTATCCCGGGAAGAATAGTTGAAAAACTTATATCAATCTATCCCGGGAGAATAGTTGGAAAATTTTATATCAATCTATCCCGGGAAGTATACCGTAAAAACTTATATCATACTATCCCGGAAGAATAGTTGGAAAATTTTATATCAATCTATCCCGGGAAGAATAGCTGGAAAATTTTATATCAATCTATCCCGGGAAGTATACCGTAAAAACTTATATCAATCTATCCCGGGAAGAATAGTTGGAAAATTTTATATCAATCTATCCCGGGAAGTATACCGTAAAAACTTATATCATACTATCCCGGGAAGAATAGTTGGAAAATTTTATATCAATCTATCCCGGGAAGAATAGCTAGAAAATTTTATATCAATCTATCCCGGGAAGAATAGCTAGAAAATTTTATATCAATCTATCCACGGAAGAATAGCTAGAAAATTTTATATCAATCTATCCCGGGAAGTATACCGTAAAAACTTATATCATACTATCCCGGGAAGAATAGTTGGAAAATTTTATATCAATCTATCCCGGGAAGTATACCGTAAAAACTTATATCATACTATCCCGGGAAGAATAGTTGGAAAATTTTATATCAATCTATCCCGGGAAGTATGCCGTAAAAACTTATATCATACTATCGCGGGAAGAATAGTTGGAAAATTTTATATCAATCTATCCCGGGAAGTATACCGTAAAAACTTATATCATACTATCCCGGGAAGAATAGTTGAAAATTTTATATCAATCTATCCCGGGAAGAATAGCTAGAAAATTTTATATCAATCTATCCCGGGAAGTATACCGTAAAAACTTATATCATACTATCGCGGGAAGAATAGTTGGAAAATTTTATATCAATCTATCCCGGGAAGAATAGCTAGAAAATTTTATATCAATCTATCCCGGGAAGAATAGCTAGAAAATTTTATATCAATCTATCCACGGAAGAATAGCTAGAAAATTTTATATCAATCTATCCCGGGAAGAATAGCTAGAAAATTTTATATCAATCTATCCCGGGAAGAATAGCTAGAAAATTTTATATCAATCTATCCACGGAAGAATAGCTAGAAAATTTTATATCAATCTATCCCGGGAAGTATACCGTAAAAACTTATATCATACTATCCCGGGAAGAATAGTTGGAAAATTTTATATCAATCTATCCCGGGAAGTATACCGTAAAAACTTATATCATACTATCCCGGGAAGAATAGTTGGAAAATTTTATATCAATCTATCCCGGGAAGTATGCCGTAAAAACTTATATCATACTATCGCGGGAAGAATAGTTGGAAAATTTTATATCAATCTATCCCGGGAAGTATACCGTAAAAACTTATATCATACTATCCCGGGAAGAATAGTTGAAAATTTTATATCAATCTATCCCGGGAAGAATAGCTAGAAAATTTTATATCAATCTATCCCGGGAAGTATACCGTAAAAACTTATATCATACTATCGCGGGAAGAATAGTTGGAAAATTTTATATCAATCTATCCCGGGAAGAATAGCTAGAAAATTTTATATCAATCTATCCCGGGAAGAATAGCTAGAAAATTTTATATCAATCTATCCACGGAAGAATAGCTAGAAAATTTTATATCAATCTATCCCGGGAAGAATAGTTGGAAAATTTTATATCAATCTATCCCGGGAAGAATAGCTAGAAAATTTTATATCAATCTATCCCGGGAAGAATAGCTAGAAAATTTTATATCAATCTATCCACGGAAGAATAGCTAGAAAATTTTATATCAATCTATCCCGGGAAGTATACCGTAAAAACTTATCTTTTATAATACGCGGCCAGAGTCCGTCCGTCACAAAATTTGGAAGGTCATTCTTAGGGGTGCTTATTTTCTCTGTCTGTAACGCTTTTTGGCTACAAACTACAAATTTTAGGGTCACTTTTAGCGGGGAATCCGAATTTGAGGTCGAAATTTAGCTAAAATGTACCTAAATTTAGACAAAATTTAGACCAAAATATAGACAAATGTGAACCTCAGGTGCTTTTTTCTCTGTCTGTAACGCTTTTTGACTACAAACTACAAATTTTTTCTCTGTCTGTAACGCTTTTTGAGGGGCCGACCCCCATTTTTTCTCTGTCTGTAACGCTTTTTGACTACAAACTACAAATTTTTTCTCTGTCTGTAACGCTTTTTGAGGGCCCGAACCCCATTTTTCTCTGTCTGTAACGCTTTTTGGCTACAAACTACAAATTTTTTCTCTGTCTGTAACGCTTTTTGAGTGCCCGAGCCCCATTTTTCTCTGTCTGTAACGCTTTTTGACTACAAACTACAAATTTTTTCTCTGTCTGTAACGCTTTTTGAGGGGCCGACCCCCATTTTTTCTCTGTCTGTAACGCTTTTTGACTACAAACTACAAATTTTTTCTCTGTCTGTAACGCTTTTTGAGGGGCCGACCCCCATTTTTTCTCTGTCTGTAACGCTTTTTGACTACAAACTACAAATTTTTTCTCTGTCTGTAACGCTTTTTGAGGGCCCGAACCCCATTTTTCTCTGTCTGTAACGCTTTTTGGCTACAAACTGGGGTCAAACTGAGCCGATTTTTGGCACTTGGGGGTTTTCAGATACGGGGAATCCGAATCTGAGGTCGGATTTAACCCCCCGGTCGAACAATGTTCGACATGGTCGAATGTGGTCGAACTGGGGTCAAACTGAGCCGATTTTTGGCACTTGGGGGTTTTCGACTACGGGGAATCCGAATCTGAGGTCGGATTTGACCCCGGGGTCGAACAATGTTCGACATGGTCGAATGTGGTCGAACTGGGGTCAAACTGAGCCGATTTTTGGCTCACTGACAAAGCCAGGCACCCCAAATACTTAGGCACCACAAATCCCCCCTTCGAGCGGCCGAAGGCCGCGAGTCTCACTGACAAAGCCAGGCACCCCCAAAAACTTAGGCACCACAAATCCCCCCTTCGAGCGGCCGAAGGCCGCGAGTCTCACTGACAAAGCCAGGCACCCCAAATACTTAGGCACCACAAACCCCCCCTTCGAGCGGCCGAAGGCCGCGAGTCTCACTGACAAAGCCAGGCACCCCCAAAAACTTAGGCACCACACAAATCCCCCCTTCGAGCGGCCGAAGGCCGCGAGTCTCACTGACAAAGCCAGGCACCCCAAATACTTAGGCACCACAAATCCCCCTTCGAGCGGCCGAAGGCCGCGAGTCTCACTGACAAAGCCAGGCACCCCCAAAAACTTAGGCACCACAAATCCCCCTTCGAGCGGCCGAAGGCCGCGAGTCTCACTGACAAAGCCAGGCACCCCAAATACTTAGGCACCACAAATCCCCCCTTCGAGCGGCCGAAGGCCGCGAGTCTCACTGACAAAGCCAGGCACCCCCAAAAACTTAGGCAGCACAAATCCCCCCTTCGAGCGGCCGAAGGCCGCGAGTCTCACTGACAAAGCCAGGCACCCCAAATAATTAGGCACCACAAATCCCCTACGAGCGGCCGAAGGCCGCGAGGCTCCGCTGACAAAGCCAGGCCCCCCCAAAAACTTAGGCACCACAAATCCCCCCTTCGAGCGGCCGAAGGCCGCGAGTCTCACTGACAAAGCCAGGCACCCCAAATACTTAGGCACCACAAATCCCCCCTTCGAGCGGCCGAAGGCCGCGAGTCTCACTGACAAAGCCAGGCACCCCCAAAAACTTAGGCACCACACAAATCCCCCCTTCGAGCGGCCGAAGGCCGCGAGTCTCACTGACAAAGCCAGGCACCCCAAATACTTAGGCACCACAAATCCCCCCTTCGAGCGGCCGAAGGCCGCGAGTCTCACTGACAAAGCCAGGCATCCCCAAATAATTAATTGAGGGCCGAAGGCCCGACTATAAACCCAAATTGAGGGCCGAAGGCCCGAAATAGTCTCATGCTGCTCTACTCCCGAACAACCCAATCTGACCGCTGATGGCGGTGCGCGAAGCGCCGCTGATGCACGCTAACCGCTTCCTAGCTGAGAGGGGGTACTCCCGTACCCCCGAACAATAGCCGAGGGCATACTGATGGCGGTGCGCGAAGCGATGACGAACCCAATCTCCCGCTGTGCACGCTAACCGCTTCCTAGCGGGATGTGGCGCCGAAGGCGCCACAATCCCGCTAGTATCATACTATCCCGGGAAGAATAGTTGGAAAATTTTATATCAATCTATCCCGGGAAGTATACCGTAAAAACTTATATCATACTATCCCGGGAAGAATAGTTGGAAAATTTTATATCAATCTATCCCGGGAAGTATACCGTAAAAACTTATATCATACTATCCCGGGAAGAATAGTTGGAAAATTTTATATCAATCTATCCCGGGAAGTATACCGTAAAAACTTATATCATACTATCCCGGGAAGAATAGTTGGAAAATTTTATATCAATCTATCCCGGGAAGAATAGCTAGAAAATTTTATATCAATCTATCCCGGGAAGTATACCGTAAAAACTTATATCATACTATCCCGGGAAGAATAGTTGGAAAATTTTATATCAATCTATCCCGGGAAGAATAGCTAGAAAATTTTATATCAATCTATCCCGGTAAGTATACCGGAATAACTTATATCAATCTGTCCCGGGAAGTATACCTGAAAAACTTATATCAATCTATCCCGGGAAGAACTGCTGGAAAATTTTATATCAATCTATCCCGGGAAAAATAGCTGGAAAATTTTATATCAATCTATCCCGGGAAGAATAGCTAGAAAATTTTATATCAATCTTTCCCGGGAAATATACCGGAAAAACTTATATCAATCTATCCCGGGAAAAATAGCTGTTAAATTTTATATCAATCTATCCCGGGACATAGATAGACAATTTATTACCATACATCATTTGAAAATTTGAGATAGTGTAGAACCGTTTATTCGCCCGGCTTAGCCGGGCGATTCGCACTAGTTAGATATAATATTGCTAATCCCCCTAAAATCATGGGTTTTGGGGGGGGGGTGGGGTACTCGCGAGTTTGGGGTTCGGGACCCCCAAAAAGTGGGAGATTCTATTGGGGAGGGGGGACGGAAAGGCGCCATCCGACTTAGAGGGACCCGATTATTCTTAGTAACATTTATCATAATATTGTCAAGTAAAAGTAACTTTGCCAAAGTGATTTCAGAAATTCTATCCCTAGATTCTTTCGCCAACTTTTACGCATATGAGATTTTTACTGGAATGAATTGAATCTGGGATTTTCTGAATATGTCGATAATCTAAAACATGTAACATATTGGACAAGTTATAGCTCTTCCACTTTAGTCATATGATATGATGTGTTTTAAGCACTTATTCTTTCGTCCTATGACTGAAAACGCATAAGAGTAAACAAACATTACTTGAGTATTGCGAAAAATCGTGCAACTAAGACTACTCTCATTTGTTGTTTTAAAAATCCTTTTAATAAAGAATTATGACAGATTAAGGATCATCATTAGCTAAACCTGCAATGTAATATGATTATTTGAAATGAAATCACTTTATCCTCCAAAATATAAGTCCATTATAATATATACACATACATAAATTAACAAGTGAAATAAGAGAAATAACAAACTAGTAAAAATAGAGAATGTGACTAGAATAATGAGCGATAACGAATATCATTTTAGCATAATACAAATTTAAACTACGTATATGAAATATACTACAAGCTAACCATTAATATATAATAGTATTTAGGGATTTAGCTAATTCACCAATCTAGGAAAAGAGTTATTATATCCCCAGCAGAGCTACTTGTACAGTATTTGGAAACGAATCAAGATATATTAGTGCGAAAATGGAGTATATTTATCAAGAATGGTTGTCATTGAATGCGTATTCTTGGTATAAAAGTCTATCATATTGAAACTATGTCATTTCTGGGAGCAATTTTATATCAGTTTGGGCTTCATATAAGCATTATATTTCTTTTGACATAACATTACAGTATTTTATTACAATTACTCTAAACGACAAACCAATCAATAGTTGGTGTTCGAATTTCCGTCCGTTGCAAAACTGAAATCAGCTATTTGGCGCGACTAATGACTGGTTTGTTATATAGAGAATAATTTTTCTTCTATAGCTTTCTTGAATAACAGAATTTTCAGATCATCGAAAATACAGAGCATACTAGTAAAATACGAGTAAAATCAAACCCGGATAATTATCTTATGCTGTAAACAGTGATGTCCCGATTCGTGTTTTAGTTCGAAAAATAAATGGATCTGAAAAAATTTAGGACCGGGACATCATTGGCTGTAAGACTATAATTATCACACAATTGTACCTTCTGCTAGCGGTTGTTTCTTTTCCGGACTTGGTAACGTCCCAATTTCTACCATTTTCACGCCTGCTACAATTCCAGTTCCATTTCCAGCCGCGGTTGGGGCATTATTCTGATTTGGTAGTGATGTCGAGTATATCGCTATGGATTTATTATGCCAAGAATTGTTTTGGCGGCTCATGTGCGCCAACCGCCTGGCATATATCAGTAAATAGACGATAAGTGAGAGCATTAGAATAAGGGAAGTGATCATTAAGACATAAGCCTCTGTAGACAGCCCTTTATGGGGCACCGGTTGGATCGATGGTGAAATGGAAGTGGAAGAATGTTCACTCTCGGTTGTGGCGCTGCCCATAGCGGAGTTGGGCAGTAGCAATGCTTTTATAGACTAATTGTCTCACATCGAATAACAGAATGGATGCTCACTGAAATTTAGAAGCATTATATACGGTGCAATACAAAAACACGTCTCAAAACATGCAAATATGGCAAAAAGTAGGCAAATAATCGGTCAACTTCTAAATACTACCAGCAAAATATTTTACCACTTTAAAAATTTTGTCCATTTTCTACAAACTGGCAAGTTTTCAGAACAATTTACTGAATCGGAAAGTAAATATAGAAAACACAGATTGTATATAGAGTTTTACGTCTTGTGGATTATGGCCCATTCGTAAATGATGTTACAGCGATACTGTTTTCAATAGGAAATGCCACCGTGTCGCATAGCGTACGCTTAGCACAACAATACGTTAGATAAGACTGGATGGCGGGAACCTGAAAAGTGGCAAGGTGGGATGTGCCTTCGTCGATTGTTCAAATGCAGAATTGTTAATTTCCTATATTCTCGAATATCGCTATAATTTCTATTCCTAAAAGAGTTTTTGGCTCAGAAATTCTTAAAATCAATATTCGCGTCTTCCAAAACCGCAAAACAGGACGAAAAACGTCAAAAGATTAAAATTAACATCGTCGGTGAGAGAAAAGGTGAATGTGTGCAATCCATTAAAACAAACCATTGAATGCGTTTGCGGTGAGGAGGCAAAAGAGGGAATATTGAATAAGGGAAATATATTGAAAGGGTATAACGAAGGAGCGATTAATTGACACACATGCGGTTAGAATATGTGAAATAGAGAAAAATAGCGAAACAAAGAAGAGAGCTAAGCGCATTATGTGTTTGGCCAGCTGTCTGTTAGTCACATTTTTGAGGAACCGACGGCACGAGGATAAAATATGGGCTTAAGATTATAAGGAGAGAAATGAAATGGAAAGCTGTTTAATGTTCAAACAAACGGCAATGGACAATCTCCACAGAGAAGTTGTAAAAGACAAAATCAATTAAATATTGCCAAAAATATCTGAAGTTATACAATTAGTGGTGGTTTGCATCAGAATCAACTGCTATGTTAATAGTACTGAAAAATTTATCAGTATAACTATACTTCCATGTATGACAAGATAAAATTTGACTAGAATATTTACCAAATACTGGATTTCTGAACAGAAGAAAAAAGTAGCGGGCGTTAGTCTCTATGCCTACTATAACGTGTCAGCATATTTGGCTTAAAAATCCACGCCAGGAATGTCGAATAATAATTGTATAGCAGAAAACGCCCCGCTTTCAGTATTGTGATATTTTGTAAAATGATTCGAACGACATTAGATGCATACGAAATGTAATAGCGAAAACCAAGAAAAATATTTTTGCTCAAGTTGTTTTCGTCTGATATTAAACGCTAAAATTGTACTTCCAGAGTTTGGCAACGAATTAGAAAAAATTTAAGTTAAAAAATTTGGGAGTTCGTTAAGCCATACTTTAGATATTTTTCTTCAAAAGCATTGATATTGTATAAGTTAGTAAAATGAATGAAGTAATCGATATTATTGTGTTGTTCTAAAAAAGTTGACAAAAGTCTCCGAAACAGGATATAAAATAAAAGTTTTCTATTGTTTTTATAAAATATTGGTTTATTGATTTTTCGAGGACGACATATAATATTGAAAGTAATTGGGGTGTCTTAAACATATTTTGAATATTGTACGTAATGTTTTAAATTGTGAATGACGTGCGCATAAAAATGAACATAATTGCAGGCCCAACTTATACATAACGCAGAGATGGGAAATTCAGCCTTCTTCAGCATGGATGCTACCTTTGGCGGTTCGGATAAGTAAGAGTAACGATTTTATAAACCGCAATCAAACAATAATCTTACTTTAAAATGTGCCATTTCAAAATCTTCTGCGCTAAATGGCCATTTTCTTGTGAAAGAATTTGAACATTTGATCTTTGAAGTTAAATCGTCCCGTAAAACTGTTTTCTGGATCTTATTGCTATGACGAAAGTAATTTCATGAATATATTTATGGCTGATCACAATTTAATTTGCTTTAAACCAACATATTTTGTTTTTCATATATATTACGTATGTCTCACTGTGCAACAACATCGTTATTGCAAAGCTAACAGAGTGCTTTAAATCACGTTTGTTTTTGTGTAATAAGTCCACCAAATTTTCAAGTAAACAGTGTATTTGGGTAACTGTCTTATATTTGCAAACTTTGGTTGCAAACATTATATGTATAGAAACTTTAACATTCATAATTTTGAACATAAAAGTTGGAATTCTTGATATTTTGTTATGGATATTTTGATTGGGATATTAAACCAATTAATTATCCATAATTATTTTAATCAAATTCATATCCATTTTCTTTTTTATAGCTCTTATTTATCGACGTGGCGTTTGCGGCTATGAATTAATCTATTCTCGGCTTTATTTCCAATTTTAGATAAACTAAAAATTCTGGCTGGGCATTGAAATTTATAATTAATTAACATTGCATATGCAAAATTTTAACTAATAGGTCCCTACTTAAATTTTTTCACCAATCTCTAGAGGAGTCCCCTGCCGAATAATCCACCTCATTAAAAATTTCCAGTGATCCCTTTTACCGCAATTAAATGTTTGGCGGGAAAAAACCAATTCAAAGCTTAATTCCCTTGTCCGATTTTTATACAATCCCTCTTCACAATTCTTTTTTAGGGCAAACTCGATTTCAAATTAGCGCCAAAATATAATCGCATGCCAAAGGGGTAAAAAGGGGCCGCTGAAAATTTTTAATGAGGGGGATTACTCGGCAGGGGTCTCCTCTAGAGATTGGTAAAAAAAATTTAGTGGGGCCTTATTAGAGTAAAAATTTTCTCAGTCAACACTTTTCCCTATTAGGGGAGGCTCTTTTCCTGATGCTGAACAGAGCCTCCCCTAATAGGGAAAAGTGTTGACTGAGAAAATTTTTACTCTAATAAAGCCCCACTAAAATTTTTTTTACCAATCTCTAGAGGAGACCCCTGCCGAGTAATCCCCCTCATTAAAAATTTTCAGCGGCCCCTTTTTACTCCTTTGGCATGCGATTATATTTTGGCGCTAATTTGAAATCGAGTTTGCCCTAAAAAAGAATTGTGAAGAGGGATTGTAAGTACGGTGGTATATGCTTATATTTCTCAAAATTCTATTCCTTGGAATGACATAGCATTCATTAGCTTTTCTTTAGGGATCGACACACTCCCATGTCCCATTTTCGGCGAATTTTGGTCATTTTTCAAAATTTTGAAAGGTAACTGGAAAATCTAAAGAAACGTTAGCCTAGATAATTTAGTCCTTTAAAAAGCAGCACAAAAACCCGATGACGTCATTTTTAAAGAACAGAGAAAAATTAAATCTCCTAACACACACTTTTTGGTCAGAGAAAACTACGAGCTTTCGTTAAACGAGCCTTTGTTAATAACGTTGTTATTTTATTGGAAACTGAGAATGTTCTGAATAAAAAGTTGTGTAACTGTAGCCACTACCATTCTGTCAAAAAATGCTTTAAATTTCAGTCAAAAACTCCTACTCTGTCAAAAAGCTCGGATCCGGGCTTGGAATGGAATTTTACGAGCCCCTCTTGGTGTCTATTAGTAGACACTAAGAGCAAAAAGCATGGTAGACACTGTCTACTATGACATTCTCGACTATGACGCATGTCAGCCCAAACAGAAATCGAATTTTCTACGGAGATAAATTCTCTAAAAGGACTTCGCACATTTTTCATTAAAAATTGAAGAAATTGCACAAATTTTAGCCCAAATTTGAATATTTTTCATAAATTTTCGTTGTTTTGGCAAAAGTTTGAAATTTTTTGCTAAATATTGAAATTTTCTCGAAAATTCAGTCGAAAATTAAAAAAATTGAAAATTATTAGACGTCATTTCAAATTTGGACCGTTTTTGGAAGGACCCCTCTATTATGACACATTTTGGCCAAACGAATTGCGTCGGATTAGAGGGAGCTGTTATTTTGTGACCTCTTTGTGATTTTATAGTTCAATTACAACGACTCTCATTGTGACTCAGACAAATTTAGCGCCTTCGTCTATTTCTTCACAAGGGTCAAACAGAATATTAAGAGCAATGCCAAATCGAAATTGTAAAAGGTTGGTGATTTTTATTCATGTCTAGTTTTATATTCTGCATTACGAGATGTGAACAATTAGATGGACCGATTTTATAAGATCTGGAACACAAACCTTGAAAATGAACAATCTCAACAAATTTTCCGAAAAAATGTTTTCCATACAATGCGGGAAATAATTTTCTTTCTCCCATATCTCGAAACAGTGTTCAAAAATTTTTTTTGATGAGTGTTCTTAATGTTCATGGAATGAAATGCGGAACCACACTAATTAAAATTTTTGAGCACATTTTATAGGAGTGAAACGCTTTTTCGAATTTCGACCCTCCGAAAACAGTATGTCTCCCAGTACTTTTGACCATCTATTTTTCAAAAAATTTTTCTGATAGAAATGAAGTCGCCACTTGCATTTCAAATAATGAGGCATCAGATAAGAATTTTTTGGAATTTTTCGGAATTAGTTCATGCTTCTGTAAAAATGGGTGTTGCAATACTTATGAGCTTTTTTCTACATTAGACCGGTTTAAATTTTTAATAATATAGTCAATTAAAAATTACAAGGAACAATTATTCGGAAATTTTAAAAACAAATGAGTTAATTTCAGAAATATTTTCAGGGATAACAAATACTTTGACGGAATTGTCCTTGCTACGGACTCTGACGATTTCCCCTACGTTGTTTTTCTAGGCAACAAGTTACCTGTCTACCTATTCCCCGATAGCATTCAATATGTCGGTGAACAGACAGCGGAGACGAAATCTATGAAAAGTAGGATGAAAGAGCGCATGCTCGACGGTCATGCCGTAACTTTCAAGGTGGATTGCAAGGGAATCGTTTCAACGTATATTAGAAATCGAAAGGACTATGGAGCTGAAATTTACAAAAATTATGCAACGGTATGCAGTTTTTGTGTAGTACCTTACTCTGCCTGATAGTTGAATTTAATAAGTAGTGAAATAATAACGTGGCGAAAAAGTAAATAATTAAAATTTTACTTTACTTTTACAATTTAGCTTATTTTATATGCAAAAATTTAGGTTATCGCAGAAGCTGTCTTCTCCCCGGACGTCCCATGTCAATGCTATGTAAGGACGTTTGGAATTGTGTCATACTCAGTCGACACCTCACGATTGGTCCCCAACCTTGTATATAATGTCAGGCTTGCGCTAATTCCCCTCCTCGTTTGCCCTGACAAAGACAACTGTTTGCCACAACCTCGTGTTATTTATGAAGTTGTCTCGGTAAAGGAGCCGATTTTTCGTCTGGATACCTTATATGAAGCGGTCAGTTTTATTTATTGGAATGACAAAATTATATTCCATGCTTGTGATTGTATTGTTTGGTGAGAACTTATATCATGTTGTTTACGATGCAGTTGATATTTATGGAATTCCTACCACGCCTCGTAGGTAGTTAACATAATTTAAGTTAAAGTAATTTGAGTAATAATCTAAGTACTAATAATAATAATAATAATTTATTTGCTCTTCTTGGAGCGATGGGTATATGTAAAGTAAAGTCAACAATTTACAGTGTCAAAGCAACAAATGATACATGATACACAACAAGCAATCATATCAAGTGAAGACAACATATCTAACAATGAATGTATGACAAGCCAAGTCAATATAGGGGGAAGATTTCTTGGATTTGTGAAATTCGTTGGGGGATGTTTTCCGAATATGAGTTGGTAATTTACTGTATAGCCTAGCAGTACGGATAAAGAAAGAATGGAACCGGACGTTAGTAGAACATTTATTTGTTTTTATCTTATATAAATCACCTCTAGTAATAGTTTTCTCAAAGTAAAAAGAGTTGTTATGTCTGATAGAAATTTTCTCATGAATTATGTCATGGAACATTTTAAGGTCGGCTTTTAGCCTTCTATCTTCTAAAGATTCTTGTTTGAATAGAACTAATAATTGATCATATGATGGAAATTCTAAATTCTTTCTAAAATATTGAGTTCGTGTATAGACCAGTTCAAAGAAGCGTTTTTGTATTTTCTCAATTTTTTGAATGACCTTTTTAAAATGAGGGTTCCATACTGGAGAGGCAAATTCTAAGATCGGTCTAACGTATGTTGTAAACATGTCAACTAAGAATTTTGGGTCACTAGATTTCAGTCCTTTTAAGAGAGCGAAAGAAGCCTTTTGGGCTTTTCGACAAATAATCTCTATGTGTTCTCCGAATTTGAGGTTAGCTGAGAAATAAACACCTAAGTCTCGTACTGTGGTACTAGGATTTACACAAGGAATTTCGCAGTTTTGCAGACTATATGATAAATTTTGATTCTTCTTTCCTAAGTGAAGTATAGAGCACTTTTTAACCGCAATTTTGAGTCCGTTTAATTCGCAATAGTTAGAAAATCTGGTAATAAATGTTTGGAGTGAACTGTTTGAGTCGTAATTTGATCGAAAAATGTGGTAAGCTTTTAGGTCGTCTGCGAAAAGTTTACAAATAACTCCTTCTGTTTCACAAAGTTTTGGGAGATCAGAAACGTAGATGAGAAACAAAAGTGGACCAAGGACGGATCCTTGGGGCACCCCGCTTGTTTGAGAGAGTTCTTGCGAAAAAGATGAACCAACCCTGACTTTGAAAAATCTATCCGATAAATAATTCTGTATCCATTTTAAAAGTGGGCCCTTGATGCCTATAGATTCTAATTTGCGAATTAAACGGTTGTGAGGAATAGAATCAAAAGCTTTGGCTAGATCAAAGTAAATCATATCTACAGGAAAATTTTGTTCAGAAGCAAATGAAAGGTCATCCACAACTTCTAAAGGTTGGGTGGTAACCGATCTTGCCTTTCTAAAACCGTGTTGGGAGTGCGGTAAAATCTTTTTGTGCTCTATAAATGATGTGATTTCTGAGGCTATTAATTCTTCCATTATTTTTCCCGTGGAACATAATAACGAAATTGGTCTAAATCTTCTGCTTTTGAAGGTTTGGAAATTTTTGGATCGGATGAACTATTGATTCTTTCCAAAAGTGTGGAATCTGTCCTGTCATCATGGAATAAGAGAAAATGTAATAAATTGGATAGCTAAGCGTGTAAGCGCAATTCTTATGAAAAATATTCGGAATTTCATCTGGAGACGTGTTGTTCATGTTTTTGACTTTCAAAAGAAGTTGGAGGACTTTTGAGTAAGCTAAAAGAGTTGAAGGCAATGGCGATTGAATTTGAAAAAATTGCATGCCAAGGTAAAGCGTGAATTTTAAGAGTTACTGCATTCTTGAGATGTAAAAAATTTGAGTGAGTTAAGAGAATTTCATCTTTTCTTGGAGACTTGTTCAGTAGAAAGACTCCTCAATAGGGAATGTTGCTGTGAAATTTACTCTAATCTATAAATTTACATCTCGAGGAATGCGATAACATAAATTTTGCGTTAAATTTGGCATGCATTTTTTGGCGATTAAATCGCTTGCTGAATTTCTAGTTTGTATGAAGCTAAGTTCGCCGAAATTTTGACATTGAATGTCTTCGATTTGTAATTTAGTGGTGGTAAATATTGATGAAAATTGATCTCCAAAAATTTCTGCTTTTTTCTGGTTTGAAAAAATTGGTTCTTGTTTTTCGTCGAAAAGAGTAGGTGTTAAACTCGATTTTGTTTTGAGGAATGCGCCTACATGCTTAAAGCGTATAGGCATACGGATAATAAATGTATAAACGGGTTTAATTATTATTTAGTTGTTAAGATGCTAATAATAATAGCTATAATTATGTTCTGATTAAATCTTCTTTTCATATTTTCACATTTCGGTTTGCCGTGTAAATTATTGACGGATTCGTTTGAATTGGAACCGTATGCAATAATAAATTTTCAGCCATGGATCACAGAGGATAACAGAGTTCTTTATTATTTGGAGGATGGAGGTGTGAAATTTAAGAAATCTGAATGGGACATAAAGCTTAAGTTTGTTAGTTCTTGCTTTAAAACGTTCTAAGGGTATTTCAAAATGTTTAGGCAAAAATATACGGTGTCGCTCTAGGAAATGGCCAAATTTTGTGGAAAGAACAACCTTTACACAAAGTGAGGATAGCACTTCCTAGAGATGATGACGACAAATACATTCTATTTCCCGGCGCTAACATCAAGGCGTATAGATTAGTATTTCATACCTACCACGGCTACTACGTAGCGAGGGATTATAAGGTCGAAAAAGAAAAGAAAGCGGTGACCACAAAGTATCTGCTGATCGACAATGATATGAAGCTTGTTGTATGTTTATTTTCAATTTGAAAGCTAAAAGAATCTCATGTAAATTATTATAAATTTTTACATCTTCATTTTCAATGTAAATGTGAAATTTTTCGATAGCTTATTGGTAATTTGAAGCGGCGGTATTGTTCCGAACGTCCAATTTTAACAATGTGGAACTCTGCTCAGATTTATTGTAAAATTGTATAATATAAGAGGGTAAAAGATAATGAAAAAATTTACTAAGCTTTCATAATTCTGTTGTTTAGTATAAAGTTGAGCTCAATCGATCTCAATGGTCAGATTTCTTCACTGCCAAAGAATTTGGAAAGTATTGTCTTGTAGACGATCCCTCTCTATTTCTGATAAATGCACAAGTAGAACGGATCAACTTTCCGGCTTGGGTATTCTACAAGAACGACGACGGAAGCGTTTCCAAATTTACCGTTGCATCAATAGAAGAAAAAGACTATACAATGCAGGAGTACTACAGTAATGTTCCTTTTGTAAGCAGTTCTTAATAGACTTCCTAATCTTTCAAAATTTTATAGGTTTCAACTATTATTAGGAAATGACTTTATTTTTGATAATTTTAAATTGTGGCTCAGCTTATTTTTTCTCCAATGCAATTTTTGGTGTAGGTTAGTATCATTTCATTTACTAAACGCATAGGATTTTGACGGGGTTGGTGTCATTCGACTTATTCAACAACTATTGGTGAGTACATAACAAAAACCCAGACCAGGAGTTTGAGAAACTCCATTTTCTGCTATAGATTTTTGGACGAGGAGGTTTTAGACTATGCTATATGTACTATTCTACTAATATTATCATGCTAATAGAGTAAAATGTTTGAATTTGCGCCAAAAGTGCGGCTGCGTCTCATTGGCTGTAACCAATCAGAGCTCATCCGCAGCAATGATATGACGTTTCCTTCTATTCTGACACTGAGGGACATCGCTATGGGATAAAATCCGTCCAAACATTTTATCTTATTAGCATGATAATAATAATATAAATAACATTTAATTTCACAAGCTAGTCAGGTTTATACTTTGAAATACATGTTGAGTACCTGATGAAAGAGTGACTTATGGGTGAGATTGCCGAATGGGGAGCACTACTTTGCCGCTGTGTCTGCCCTTTTCCTCTGTGAGACAAAAGAAAAGAAGAAGGAAAGCGCAGACACATCGACAAAGTAGTGCTCCCCATTCAGCAATCTCACCCATACGTTGTATATAGATACACGGAACTGGATTTCTGGTAAATAATCGCACAGGTTCGGTGTTTTCCGAGAATCACCCCCTGAAACGAATTTTATTGATGATGCCAGACAGGTCGTCCATACAAGTCGGTGATTATTTTAACTTCGAAGCATTTTACTTTGTGCCGAAGGATTCCTTTGTGGTTATAAGGCTGAAGCCTTCCAAGCAACGCCATTTCAACGGAAAAATTATTCCATGGCGGAACACTTTTTTGGTACGTGATATTTTGCTTCATAATATAAAGTTTTTGGCGACTATTAAGTATATTTAAAACGGTCATGTATATATTGTATTACATTCACGAATATTTAAGTTTGAAACGAATTTGGACTGCGGAGAGTTTCGGGCAAGTCGGAAGGTATGCACAGTCCAGTTATATATAGAAACATTTTCGGTTTAGGTCTATCCGAGCATTGATTTGGGACTAGTAACTGATACCGAAGGAATCATCACGACCAGAGCATCTATGAAAAATGCGCACATGCGTGTTACTGCCTTTATAGAAGAAAATACAGATTACAATCGATCAACGTTTTTCAATGTCTACAAGGTGTCGCTCTCGGAAAAAGAGATTGTAAGTTTCTGCATTGAATTACTTTTATTAAAAAACATTTGATACCTTTACACTAGGGCCACGCACGTGGGGAATCCCCCGGGGGATTTTGTATTTTTCTTATAGATTAATCACAGCGCTGTACTCTCTCATCCAATCCCCCGAAGAGAAAGCGTTGTAAAGCAGACATAAAACATGTCTTTGTCGACATACACATGGCATACACACCCAAATTTTGATGTCTGCGAAATGCTCTGTACAGAGAAGACAATTTCATTTTTGTTATTCCAAAACAAACTCCTTTGTTCTAGAACACCGAACAAAATCAAATCGATTTGATTTTTCACAATTACACAAAGCGAATCCGCCGGGGGATTGGCCGGGGGATTGAGAGAGCGTTTTTGTGCATTAAAAGCGATAGAAAAATACAAAATCCCCTCCCCTTTTCCCCCGCGTGCGTGGCCCAGGCATTATGTGTTCATTCAGCAATTTCAGTATACTCGGAAGACTCAGAAACTGTTTTGCCTTAGTAAAATGAATGATCGTGATGTTCATATTTCAAACATTTGCGTTGTTTAGGAAAATACAAAATATCGTCTGACCGAAAAGTTCCTGTACACTTTGCAAACTGCATTTATTTTTTATAGAATATGTCAGAACATATAAGTGTTTAGTATCGTTTGATTGGCCATTCTCTGCTTTAATTTGATATATAATTTCAACATACCACCTCACAAACTATTGAAGATCTCACACGAAGTTTGCAACCACATCATAAGAAAAATTTGCAAATCGTCTGAAATTTTAGGCAAGTGTGATGCATAAAAATGCTCATATCTCCCCAATATTAAAACAAAAACTATTCTGTAAAAAGTGTTTTGCTGGCCTCAAACTGTACAATAAGACTTCCAAAGACGATTTTCTCAAACGCGTGAAAATCGTGGACAAAAGTTTGATCAAATACGAAAATACTATTGTAAACAGTGGTCGCAAACTCCATGTGACATTTCCATTATTTTGTGAGGTGATATATCAGAGTTAAATACCAAATGAAAGTAGACAAAACGGGCAAACAAATGATACCAAAAAGTTATAGGTTATGACTCATTCTAGAAGAAATGAATGCAGATGTTTGCAAAATGTACATGAACTTTTTGGTCACACGGTATTCAATTTATATATATTAAGTGTAGAATTTCGTTTTTGCGTCGTCTTTGAAGGCCCACAACTAGGACATTTTCTATGCATGTAACTTGCAGCAAAAAATATTAGTAGTAGGTTATAGCAAAAGTAATATATTGCATGGGAAGGGATTTTCGAGTTTAACAAGCACGAGGTTGCTCTGATATAGGCCCTGATTTTTGCGAGGAGACTCGTTTCATATCTGGTAAAGTTTCAGTCTTCAGCATCCTAAAATCCAGAATAACAACCGAACCAAGCTCCCGAGGAATAAAAAAGTAAAATATTGCTATTTACAGCAAATCGTGGGTATCGATAATGTCCGAGCTATGGCCTTCTAAGACGCTTTAAGTTTTACTCCATATAGTTTTCCGAGATGCCGGCTGATATTATATGAATAATTTTGATTTTTCGTGTATAATAATAATATAAAAAATTGGATAATATGAAAAGTAAATTAAAATTAAATAATTCATGCGCTTTCTTTAATTTAATGATTTTACAGGAATTGGAGAAACCTTCACGACCGACAGCTCCGACAAAGGACTGGTGGCAAGGAAAGACCCCCAAATCGTGTTTATGTCGGAAGACTACAGAAATTCTCAGAGAAGTCTTAAACATTCCAGATGTGTCACAGTATATAAATTGTCGATATAACAATGATCTTCGTATTCTGTAAATTTGAAGGAGATGTACAATGGAATTGTTTGCCATGTCTGATATTTTTGATGCAGTGCTTGTTCAGAATGATATTGTGGAATAAAGTTGCATTATATATTTGAACGAAAAAGAAATTGTTCAGTCACATATCAAGAACTTTTATCCTGAAGCTTTAGATAAACTTAATTATGTTTAATGAAAACAGGAAACCTGAACTTTAGCATGAATTTTGCCAATATTCGTAAAGTAAACATTATCCCGGAAGTGAATAAAACATGGTGACAGCAATGTTTTCAAAATGTACCTGAATTAGTTTGCTCATATGATAATCGATCCCTTTCATTGTTTATTCCCCATCTTTTATATACCGAGAACTGTTTAGGCTCTGGATGAGACAAACTTGGATCCTTTCTGGAATAAAACACAGCCGGTTTCCTCTTGCTTGGGAATTGGAGACACCCTTGGATGGACCTCAGGCGTGCTCTCCATTTTACATGAGCATACATCACTCGTTAATTGGGCCCAAGCCTCGGGATGTGCTGGCCAACACAAACAGAAAACACGGGAAAATTCCAGTGGTTTCCCTGCGCTTCTGTTTCGTTGGGGCTTAGGTGTCGGGCTTAATAATTTGTTTTTAGTCTTGTTGTGTGTCACGTTACGTAGTAAAGAAAGGCTGGATAATTCCTGGCGTTCAAAGTTCCTCTGGGCAGACGAGAAGGAGATTTTCTTCCTATTATTTTATTATTCCTGATATCTCGAGTAATATATTCGGAACTTTCCTGAACTGACCAAAATTTATAAGAGAAATTCCGTATCCTGGAACACACGAAAATTATGGTGTATAAGCGGAAAGGCCGTAGAATAACCTATCAAATCCTTGCAAACATTTTTTGACAGATTTGTTTAGCTTCGAAAAAGTTTGTAGCTTTCGTATTGCATGTACAAAATATTCATTACCTCGAAACGTACTAGTGAAATTTCTCCACATTACAAATGACAAATTCAGATGATTGAAGGTTATAAAATTTAGCTAAGCCTGCAACCACAGTTATCATTATGTGGTTTCTATGGAAGGTAAGGTAAATCGTAATCAAAATCCTGGAGAACAATTATATGTTTTACATGTGAACATTAACCTTATTTTCCCAACATTAACTATAGTGAGATCAAAATTCCTTAAAGCCGAACACCCATTTATTTCCATTCATGGGATAACTCATTACAAATTGGATTATCTAACGTTGCCTTTCCTTCCGGGCCAGAACAAAGTTTGTTTATGCAAAAAAGGCTTTGACATGGATAATTTGGGATATCGTTGAGCGCTATGTCTACGCCAAAGCCAGCTGGCACCCCATTCAGAAAAGTTCTCAATTACGGGGTGCCATGGTCCTGGGACACCGTTGGCATTAATTGAGGGTGGTCGCCTTTTGCTCATTTCGAATTCAAGCCTAGACTGAGTCCAATAAAGTGCCGTCCCGTACTTGTATTGCTCATATTTTTCTAGTGTGTCCAAATTCTGAGAATAATTTTCTGGAAACTGAAGCAGTAGGAAAAAATTGCGCATACTGAGGAAGTAGGAAATCAGTCAAAATTGGGTGTGACTTGGCAAGAACTTGCTGAATTTCAAAAAGAAGACCTCAGTTCGTGACCCACGGAACTCAAAAATTTCGTGGAATGTTGGCGTGCTAATTAATGTCATGTTAGGAACACTATAAAGAGTTCAAACGCCAAATGTTTTTGTATTTTTTGGTGAAAACCCACGCGCTTAAACTTCTTTTTGGGATGGAAAATTTAAGGCTCACAAAACAGCAGGCTTTCGTAAAAGGTTGTCTTGATGAGATGTTTATTAAACATTGTTTAGTCCAGAGATACATATTTCGTTACAGATACCAACGAGATATGAGTGCTTTTATCGGTTTGTTACCATTGATACAAATTCGATTATAGTTGTAAAATTTTCTGGAGAATTTTTATTGTAACAATGAATTTATGAAAACACAATTTCAATAAAATGTATAGCTGCCGCCACACCTTCTTAATTATACGAATCGTTTCCAAACCTGTTTATAATTTGTCGAATTAGCAGAAAAACCTATTGTGTTCATACCCCCAAGATTTAAATCAAATACGTAGCAGTTCTGTAGGAGTGAAAATTTATTAATGATCCTTCATACCTTGAGATTTCCATATCAAAATATTCTCAGGCGATGTGGAAAAATCATAATGAGCCTGCCAGTGTGCTCCAGCATTACGGAACCACTGACCAAAAATTACTTTCCCGGTAAACAGCTTTCGAATTGGTTTTATTCAACTCGGATTGAGTCCGTGATAAAATGCATAAATGTATGGAAATTAGCTTAATTGATGAGAAAAATATAGTTACATTACCGTTTTTAATTTAATGTACTTTCCTTTCTTAATATCACATATGTAAACTACATGGTGGCGAATAAAAAGTCTCTATTTTGAGGACTCAGTATTTCCTCGATTTTGAAGCGGCCCGAAAGAGGTTAGCAGCTTAAAAATAATTACTGTCTTTCATCTCTTATACACATAAGAGATCTCATCCGTAACGCCTAAGTTTCGTGGATAACGCAGCCACTGAAAAATCGCACTTTCCAAATTTTTCCATACAAAAATAAGTTTTGAAGGCCATTTTCGATCAATTTTCACTGGGAAAGTGTCCAAACAGACGTCAGATTCAGATCCACCGCACAATTATGCGTAGGATTTTTAGGAAAACGCGATTTTTTGGAGAATATTTACGCGTAACGGATGAGATCTCTTTTGCGTATAGAGATGAAAGATAGTAGTTTTTTTAAGCTATTAACCTCTTTCGAGCCGCTTCAAAATCGAGGAAATACAAAGTCCTCAAAATAGAGACTTTTTATTGGCCACCCTATAATACAAACGTGTATGCTCCATGATTTCAGGTGCTCTTCAATGGAATGTCAAAATATCCACTCTATCATGACTACTTCCGAGTATTTCTTTAGACAGTTTATTGTCCCAAGTGTGGCTAATAATTTAATCTAATTGACGTCACAGGCCGTCCCCGTTGTCTGTTGTGCACCCACACTCTCGAAGGCCTATTGAGTGGGGGCGAGTGTCCGTTGCAGTCTCGTACAACGAGTTGGAGTCTATTCTAATCTGGAAGTAACATCCCTTGGAAGCTTGTCATCGACACCAAAACAATTGGGTTTGGGTTGTGAAGAACACAATGAGGATGTGCCACAAACCCAAATTTTGTCATTAAATCAGCCAAGATTTTGACTGCCCATTATTTGTCCTGATTTACAAACAAGTGCCTATTTTCTATCGATCCATGAATCTTGATCTCATATTGACCAAAAGTAAAGTGAATTGATAAAAAGGTTGGTTATTAAGATTCGATATTGTTGGTGCAATGATAAATTCATACAAAAATTCAGACAAATATACGTATCAAAAATAAATTATTTTATAAACGATAAACATAAAAAGGTGAGTTAGTCTTTACAAGAAAAGAGCTCAGCGGCTTCGCCGGCCGGCGGCCTAGAAAGATACAGGTGCGCGAAATCCGGGATTTTTACCTGGCATTTATTCAGGTAGCAGGACGATGTTCCCGCCATGTGATACGGCGATCATCTTAATTCAGTGAGCGAAGATCGATTGCGGTATCACTCGCCTGTAACGGAGTTGCCCTTCTGCGTGACCCACGTAAGTAATGTAACTCACGTTTTCACGTGCGTGACCCCCAATACTGACATTGATAATCCCCTAAAGTGATGGGTTTTGGGAGCGGGTTACACGCGAGCCTGGGGCGCGGGAGTGTCTAAAAGCGGACTACTAAAAGTAGCAAACTGAAATCTCCGGCTCCCTTTTTGTCCCAAAATTGACGCAATTTTGGGAAAAAAGGTAGTCGAACGTTTCAGTATTCACTGTCCTCTCTCACTTTTTTGTTTTTCTCTGTAATTTCTTTTCTGACTCCCATTTTACCTTAACTCTGTGACAGCAATATGTTGTTCCAATTAAATCCTTAAGTAAAGCATATGTGTTGATGCATTTTCTCGCATATTTCAGCACTTTTGTTATCTATCTTTCTGTGATTCTCTCGATGGATTTTTGAATGTAATAATTTATTCCAGCTGTTTTAATTTTACTTTTTCAGAGGTCATTGTACATTATACTTTTAGTTTTCTATCGGTTTTATGGCTGCTTTTCATCGCCAGTTGAATATAAATTTGCAACCCAACGAAATATTCTCACACTGGTCGAAAATGGCATAAACAAGCTAGCTTGGCTGGACAAATAGGCGAATTACTTCATATTTCCGTGTCTCTTATTGATTATGACATTTGTACCTTAACCATTAGAAAAAGCGCAGGAAATGTTGGTTAACTCTTTTCTTGATATGTATTGTTTTTTCAGCATTTTGTTCAAATGCTTCACCATATTTTCTGAAATGTTCTCGGTCCGTAGTGACTCTGAATTTGTTTAAGGAACCAACTAATTGCTGAATTGTTAATGTGATACAATCACATATCAAAACTTTTATGGTCCGTTGAAATTACTTTCAAAAGAGAAGTGTCTGCATCCACGAATAAAAACTAGCGTAGTAAAAACTAATTATTAATTTGAGTACTTCACAGGTGTTTTAAATTCGGTTTATTTTCAGGTGCAGTGATCAAGTCATATTTAATCAAAATGCCAGCCCTGGCAGAACTGATAGCCTTACTCATTGCCGTTGTCAGCTTATGTGTTTTCATCTGTGGGCTTGTCTTCGCCATATTTGAACTTACCTCTATGGCTCCGGCAGTTATTTCTGTCGCTTTGGGTATATTTGGGCTATTTGTCGCATGGACCGTATGGCTCCTCGAGCCGAATCTATCCGCCTTCTTTGGTGCCGCAAATTCAAAGGCGAGAGATGTGGCTTCGTCTGCTGCTCCATTGGTATTCTTGCCGCTTAACAAATCAGCTGATGGGTCCAAGAAAGACGAAAAGGAGCCGTTTTCCATTAATGTGGATTCTACAGAGACACTTATGCGATCTATTCGAGGAATTCCCTATCTAATTCAGGTCAGATTTGTTTCCAGTGAAAAAGTTTCATCCATTAAATATGAATGAATAAAAGAAGGCATAAAATAGTAGCAACATTTCTTTTACTGGACTCTCAGGATTTGGTCCTACTTCAATTCAAAATAAGAGGAGAAGGAAAATATACTACACAATCCTAATATACCATAAATCCAAATTCCCTTGAAAACCCTTGCTAAATAATAATCCCCCCAGAGATTAATTAGATGGTTTACGACACTTAAAATAAACAGTCGGTCTAAGTCGAAAAGTGAAGCTGGCAGATAAATTCCCGAAAATGCAACATTTTGCGCCCCCAGCAACTCAGGTAGGCCCACTCCGTTCCCGGCGAATGGTACGACAAAAGATGAATGAGGTATCTATCAGCCTGGACATGGCCAGGCTACCTGAGTTATGGGCAGGTAAAATCCCGAAAATGCTACTTTTCCCGGGGCGTGCTCCACGGCAAAGCCACGCGTTTCATTCCTTGTACTATCATATTTGGGACTGTTTTCTTTTGTTCTAGGATCAAATCCTCATCCCTGCCGTGCGTTCTTTGCTTCTATCGTCTATTTTTTTCTCTTTACTTTGAATGGTCCTTTATAGATTCCGCATAACAAGAAATTCTATATAAAAAGCTTGAAGAATTCGACGTTAATATAAAAGAAATTTTTGTCCAAAATAATGCACTCAAACAATTTCAGCTATAATTTCCATGCACCCTTTGTGCAACTAATCTGAAATAATTCGAATTTCTTTAAAGGCTCCTATAGGCATAAAAAATTCGAAGATTTGAGAAACGTTTGAGATTTATTACTTTTACTAGATGACGCGACCACCCACCCCAAGGTGGCATGAAGCAGGGATCGTATAGAGCTCGGCCGCCTTCGGCGGCCGAGGTAGTTCATTTTTTGTGATGACAACGTCAGAGGCTCATGTGAATATCACGGCCTCGTGTGAATAGACCCCGTATCTGACGTCAAATTCGACCAGCAGAGTCGAAAACCCCGGGAGCAGCAAAGCAGCCCTTGAGATGCTTTCGTTTCAAAAATGTAATTTTTGGTCAAAAAGTGACTTTTTCATAATAGTCCGCCACTGGTACCAAAATTGCAAGTGTACAAGATTGGGAATGTAAAAATTACTACTTTATATAGCCAAAACACGTAAAAAAAATTTCGTTTTGGCGCGAATTCAAAAGTTGAATTTCAAATCTAACAATTTTCCCATCCTAACTTTTTGAGACCTATCGAGATGAGCTATCACTCGCCCCTGGCTGTAATCGGAATCCGCTCAAACAATTGCGCACGCATAGTGAGCAGTGACATCAAACTCTAATTAAAAGGCATATTTAGGCAATTCAATATAGCTTGGAGACAACAATTATGTCCGAACTAAATGGTCGCTCAGCTATAAATGCTTCTGTAATTCACACAGCTCCAGGTAGACCTCAATTTATAATATAAGGATAATATCAGTTATTATAATTTTGTGTTCCGTCTAGCGGAAACTTATTCACTTAAATATTAAGTTGCAGAAAACATATGTATGACTGTTCAATATACAATATCCCCTCTAACTAATCTGCAATTGTGCATGTGTCCCCGAAAAAATTTTTTCGCTCATATGGGGCTGAATTCGCGGATACCCCCGTTTTAGGGTAGGTTTAGTTTGTGAAATTTTTTTCAGCCCACAGCAAAAGGGGGTAAACGGTCCCTTTACCCCTGGGGGCCATTTTGACAACTCCCCGTGTCCAGCCGTTTTTGGGGCAAATGGGGTGTCAATCGACAGCTCTGGGCCAGCTGAGTCGATCCCCCGGGTCCATCCGCGAAATGATGTTTCTGGAACATTGTAGAAGCCCTGAGAGCATTTGGCTGTATCTAGCTTGGGAAGCAAGGAAAATGGCCCAAATTTTGTTCTCTTATAGCAAATCAACGCTGCTGAATTCGAATCCGGTGGCGCTACGCCACGGCGCTCCACCACGGCGTTTCGCCATGATGGTCGACCACACCGCGCCGAAGGCGCGACGCTCCCTCTTATATTCAACTCTTATGTAACCATAAACCGTTACACATGCCACATAATTCGTTAGTAAAATTTTCAAAAATACATAATTTTGCCACTCAATAAATTTTTTATTCCAGGAGTTATTACGCCATTAGCTCCTTAATTGTATCCTTGTATGGTATAAGTATAAATTTTGCTTGTTTAGGCTGTCACTCTGTACTCGATTGCGATTCAGAAGAGGAGCAGAGTCATTGCGGATGCAATGGTGGTGGATCTTTGGCTGTGGATTCCTTATCCGTGTCAAAGAGGAACGCTAGCACTGCCCAAATATTCAGACTCTCGGGACCGGAGGAATTATGGGAAGAGGAGAGCAGTAAGCGAAATTATTGGGTTAATCAGCATTTGAAGCTCTCTATGATGAACAGAGAGTACAATTCCTCTTTAGCGGTGAGTTTGATTTCGACAAACTTAATATTTTATTTACACATTTTATCAAATAAATTTTCAAGTTTTTGAATAAATTTTCCGAAAGATATTACAATTTTGACATATTTCAATGTATTTCATTAATACATATGTCGACTTCAGGTATTTCCATATAGTGAATCGCGTCCGATCAATAAAAGTGACTCAACGGAAGACCCGACAAATTTGGGTGAACATAGTACAATCAGTCCAGCAGGAATCCAGCAACCTGAAGGAGACGAGATAGCTATGCAGAGGTCTGGTGGTTCAATACAGTCTTCCTTATCCAGGTTAGCTGCGCTTTTAACTACTATGAAAAGAAAATTGATCACAGGTTTAAAACCAATAAAGGAAAGACGGCTAAAACTGTTATGCCGGAATTCGCTATTATTATTCTTTTGTGCATGAGAGCAATGTTGAATTAACATCTGTTTGATGCTAGCTTATCTGTTATCATTCTCAATTTTCAAACGAATCGTACCCGTTCTATCTGAACCGTAACATAACTTCTAGCGTATCGGTGATATCATATTTGAAAACTTTGTTTCGTTTAATATATCTATATATTTTTATAATATATTTTGAAGAGTAACGGTGGCACATCACACTGACAGTAATTCTCAGCACGAAATTCGCTGTATTGGGATGAGCAGTGCCTTCCTCAGCCGCTTCAACAATTCATTCAGAACATGAATTCAACATTATATTTGTCATCTACGCTTAGCATAAATGTATCAAATTGAAGTCTCAAATAAACAACGGGTTTTTTCTCATTTCCAGTGTAGTTTTGATAGTAGTAATCATTTTGGAGAATCATCTCATTTTAGGATATTCGAAGTTCAAATCGATATTTTATAAAAAAATTTCCAGGCTTTTAGCAGATACAAATTGGCAGGAATTATTACAAATAAGATATTGTGTATATAATTTGTATTTTCACATTGAGAAATAATAAATGAATGGATTACAAAATTTATTGTATTATGCTTTCATTTCACATTTCTAAGCTTTCCTCAATTGTAAATCGAGCTGTTCCCAAACCTGAGTGTGTTTGCGCATTTGACCGCTACTATGACCTTGCTTACTTTTACATCCCGGCATTTGGCACTGTGAAAGGCTTCTGCGGGAAACACGGCTTGGGATGTCGAGATAAATTAGCGTCCTTAATAGGCTAAATGGGGCCTCGCCCTGCTTCTCCTGCTGCATAATAAGGACCACAGCTTGGACAACTTCGACTTGGGCACAAAGGAAACGCCAGCAGACGTTGGCTCCCGCCCTCAGACTCATCTCATTACCGACCCATCTACATAGAAAGGGGAGCCTTCACTTGCACACTCTCAAACTGCCTGAGCCAAGCAGCCATGGGCATGATATTAAATATAGCGGTAGATGGAGCACGAAGTTGAAGGAGCCTAGGTCCTCTTTATATGGGCCAATAAACAGCACCGAAAGTCTTCTTCGCTTTTCGCATGAAGTAAAGAGTAAAACACCCTTTGGCCTAACCTTAGCTCTAATCATGCCCGTCTTCATGGGTTGCACTTCTCCTATAGAAGAAGGTTACCCCATTCACTCATTCTCTATATGTCCTCAAGTCTGGGCCAAAATATTCCCACAGCCGCTTTTCGTTCGGATTTTATATACGGATTTGCATAGAAGGAAGTCATGGCCAAATAATATCTGGACCGTTTAGAATATGATTTATAACCTATTGGTTGAAAGATTCAAGCCTATTCCGCTGAATTTAGGAAAACTTTAATGTACCCAAGTTTAAGAAAATTAAAAATATCTCTACGTTTCGTTATGTTCACTTTGTTTTCCATCAATTTCTGTACATAAGTCAAGCTTTTCAAATCGACTTTTGATATGGTAAAATATGAAATTTTACCCAGAGCATAAATTATAAAATGGAAGCCCATTTTAAAGGTAATATTTGCCATGATGCGAATTTTGCGTGAATTTAATCGAGCTATCAAGGTAAATGTTTACTAACTTGGCACTGCAATAATTTTATATAACAACCTAATTGATTACTATTTTATGTGGTACCATAATTTTGGATCGCTAACATATAAAGCATATTCTGCACTTGATGAATTCCAAAGTGATTTGTCAAACGCCTATCAGCTTCTTGTCCCGTGTTAACGACACGTGTTCTTTTTCCTGGAAAAAGAAATTACGGAAAGGCGACTGGACGGAAGTCTGATAAGGAGCTTGCTAAATTCGTATTTCTTCATTATCCTTAAATTTTACATGAGATGCATCCAATTATAACCTGCGCTACGATAATACTCAATTCTGACAACTGAGTAAACTTCAAGAAATTGTATGTATTCTATTGTTAATGGAAGTTTTCTAACTTTCAAGAATATTCTAATTTTCCTTTCATGGATCTAAAATGATCGCAACACATGACTCCATGGATCAACCTAACTCTACCGAGATAAAATATATCCACTTTGCTATATTGGCTCTCTCGTTTTTGGTGCTGGTCAGTTGCTGAGCACGAGTGTTCGCGCAATGGCTCCGCTTTTGTTCGCACTCTTCACCGAAGTCTGCAAAAGCCTTTGCATTGTGAAGGTAATGTTTATTCAACATTTGACCTTTTGACTGCATTTAAAATTTCACTTAGGATCTACTTCTTTCTGGATGCAAAAAATTTAGAAAACTGTATAATCCTATAAAAGTCAGCTCTATGAAATTTGGAATCACACAAAACATTTTATTTTTTTTAAATTAGAAAGACGGTGATTTTAACTGGCAAAATATTTAATCGCTATTAGTTTTTAATCCTCAATACGGAAACAAAATGTTCCGTTTGTTTGCTACATTCCACGGAAATTGACGTGTGTTTACACAAATCCGGGAAGCCAGTCAGCCGGCACTGTCCATAAACAATCGGTGTTGTATTGTTCTTGGCTCTAACAGCCATTCTAATAAGAGGTCCTTAGCATGTGTATATACCTGACAAAAAAAAACGGGGAAGTGTTTTTGTAGACAGAAAACGGTGCGAGGTGGAGCGGTACTCCACCTTGCGTCCCACAACACAGTCTCGATACCCGAAATCCCGAAATATTGTTTAGTGATCAAACAAAACCGTGACTCCCCGACCATTACTCGCCCCTCCCCCATTATTTTGCAGGAAAACGGGGTTGCCTTGTATTGTTTGGGAAGTGCAAAGAGTTATGACGAGAGATAATGCAATGGGGGACAGGTATCCCCGCCGTTCGCGTATAAATAGTGGTAGTCTACAAAATCGGTGTCCACTTTGGGTCCAGTTTAGGCTAGGCTGGATTTTCAGGCTTACGTAATCTTAATGTTGAAAGAAAAATATTTTTCAGACCAGCAAAAATTATTTTTATCTGTGACTTCTTTATAAAACTTTCCATTTTAATCAGAGATTAAATTACTATGTGGCTTAGATTAAAAATAACTGTTATTCCGCCTAGAAAATACAAAAATGATTTTTCTTTTTCACTAAGCATAATATCTTTTTTTCGTATTTTAAGCAACAATTATTTTTGTACATCTAATCTCACTTTGATCAAACACGCCCACACATTAATAGGCTTAAATCACCTGCATTCCTCTCATTACTATATTTCGGAGTCACCCACTCATTTATGCGTATATATTTCAGAAATTCGCACTAAACTTCGGAGAAAATGGCCTCATTGCTCACTTCAGCTTGCGTTCTGATGATTGTGGCGAATATCGTCGCAGTATTGGGCCGTCCACAAGGGCCGCCTAGCGGAGGACAATTTGCAAGTTTTAAAATATTTTAAAGTTGACATTTATAAAATTGCTCATAAATGATACTAATTAATGATAAGCAATGTCAGAGGTTATCGAAATTATGTTAGGAACTTTATGACAATGGAAATGCTAAAACTTTTTCCGAAAATTTCAAATTATTTTCCTAATTACGAAAAATTTAACTTCTCTATTTTTCATCCTATTATATTAAACTTATGTCTCAGAAAATTCTCTTGATCTTTCTGCATGAGCAAATCACCATATTTTTATCTCTTTCAGCCAGGCATGCCACCAGAGTTGGAGTCAGTTTTACCTGCAGAAACTGTGACCGCTCTGAAAGCGATCCACACGGATCCGTCGTTGAACTTCCAACAAAAGCAGGAACAGATCGACAAAATGATGGTCCAATTGCCAGTGGAAATTCTCGACAAAATCCCCACCCCACCCGGATTCGACCAGGTCAGCACAAAAGAACTAACGCAGTAAAACGCTAAAATGAACAACCTAACTACGAGTTTTACTATGCGATTCCGAATAATGGATAGTTTTTATCCTATGCGGCGATTTTTTGCATCGGAACCACAATCCCCGAAAATTTCATTTTTCGGCTAAAAATTACCAAAAAACGTGTTTTTAAGTTTTATGAGTGAGCTAAATTTGACATAAATTTTTGTTTGGTCTCGGATCGAAAATATGAACTTTACTTACTTCGGGCGTTTTTAGGCCAAAAATAAAGAAGGCCATACTTGGCACGTTAGTGGCTAAATTTGTTGCTAGGGTATTTCGCTCTTCTTTTCCAGGAGCTCTCCGCTCGCTCCGATGTAAGCTAAAATAAAAAAACCGTCGATTCTTTTTGCATCACGTATTTGCGCGGTCCCAACTAGATGTTTACCAGAGGGGTTTGTTTTAACGCCAATTTTTACCATTGTTGTGTAAAAAAGCCAAAATCCATATTTTCGCTGTAGAGTCAAATAAAACAGATTCAGCGCACTTGAAAACCCCTGTTTGGCTGGTTTCTGGAAAATTGGCCAAAAATAATGAGGCCCTTAGTGTAAAATAAAATACATTTCATTCGTTGAAACCGTTTGCAGGATTTATTTTTAAGGAATTCAAGATTGAGAAAAGATGTCTATAGTTGTTCTAGCATGTATTGTATTACAGCTCCCTGAAGAAGTCCGCAATCGGATCAAGTCCATAAACAGAAACAAGGACAAGGCTTGGGCTGAAAAGCAAACGGAGCTCCAACAATACGTGCAATCATTGCCAGCTGACCAAAAGGCTCTTCTCATGGGCCCAATGCAGGGCTGAGAGGAGACAAGCGAGCCATTCCACAATCTGTGCCTTGAAACGACAGCAATTTCATCTTAATTTGTACCTAATTCCGCTACTTCATAATTTCCAGTAAACGAATCTCATTTGGCTGAAGAAATTGAGCGTCTCTTTGTTTAATAAATAAAGTCATCTTCTTGTAGAGTATCACTTAATGTTATCGTGACAAACAAATGAAAATAAAATTTGTACAATTCGTTAGTTGCAACAAATTAATATTGAGCGCATAAAATTGTCATAATAATATGAGCCCCATGGTAACTTTCGTTCTTTTTAGCAACCTATTACATCAACAAATTTTCATACCATTTGGAATATAAAATACAATACTATCACATTCCTCAACATTTTAATTCATAGACTTAATTTCATAAAGTAGACGCAAGATTGCAACATGTTCATGACGTAACTTAAGCACTATATATTCGCTATCTGGAGTCAACTGTGGATAGATCCTTTGAATGATCGAATGAATTGTTGAACTTTAGTCATTTTTCTTTTAAATTCCACAGACGTGTTTGTTTCAGACTCAGGTTCGTCATTCTCCAGTATTGTTTCATTGGTGGTCCCGTCTTTGTTATTGTCAACGTTATCGTTTTGGTTTTCCGAGTCCAATCTTTCCGCTATTGGATCCACAAGAGCAACTTCAATATGCGGCTTTTGATCTTCTGTGCTTGATGTCTGTCCTTTAAACCGCAGCCCAAAATATTACTAGCTAAATTACTGATAAACAATACTGACCTTTGAGTATTTCAAGCACTTTGGTGAAGGGATCAATATTGTCAAACGGATTACGACTGAACATCAGGTGCACGCCGAGCCTGCGGATTTCATCAGGTCCATCCGTATCGCTTAAAGGCATAGGGAAATTGATGGGATCTTTTTGATATGCTTCCTTGAGCAACTTCCCGATCAATCGCGCACGGGTCTTAAAGTAATGTTTCTAGCAAAAATAATATTACAATTTATTCCCCTAATTCATCGATTTATTACAACTTTCGCTTTCTATACAATTTTGAGTATAAATATTCAAGGTTTAATCATTTAATTCTGAAAGTTAGTTTATTGGTGTAACATTTTTTTAGTTCTGCTTTTGTAAGTTAAATTATAACATGGAACTACACTTTACTTTCCATTAAAAAACTTACCACTTCGGGCATATTTCGCTTTTTGACAATGCTGACAAATGTTTCGAAATCATCTGGCGACAAATATTTGCGTAATAAATGAGTCTCCTAAAGCATGTTCCGGAATTTAATAAGTGTGGGAGATGTCGGGCCTTGAGTAAAAGTATGTTAAGTAAAGGAAATATGTTACGGAACTTAAACGTTTTACCACAAATTTTGTCCAAAATTTTTCATCAGTGTTTGTGCACAAACGAAAATAACCCGAAATATCAGTCCATATCACTAATATTAAACAAATAACTTAAAACATACCACGTGCCCATTAAATTGCAGCAAAACGGGTACATCAAATTCGACTAATCCAGGCAACTCGTCGCCATGCACCACTGGGATAAGTTTTACCATTTCATGTGGCAAACTGTGTACCAGAGATTCAAGTTTTCGCAGTTTATCCTCAAACTCTATCGCCTTATTGTAATACACCGCCCGAACTCGGGCTTGAACGTCTTCCGGTAATCGACGAAAAGCCCTAGGCGTTGGTAATTGGACAAGAGTTTCATCAGGCAGTGACATGAAAAGCTCATCCAGCTCTTTGAGCTTGTCCTAAAAGCGTACATTAAGCCTAAATCATAATATTTTACCAATAGCTAAGGCTTAAGTTAGTCCTGTCTAAAACTACTGTGAAATTTGAGTGTTCCACAGAAAATTGAGTTATTTTTAAGCGCAAGATTTCTTTTGCATCCACATGGGTGCAATTCCTGTAATATCATGCAGAGTCATATGTTTGCTCGGTCAAATATTTTAACAATGTATTCACTTACAATGACTAGCAAAGACTTATTGGTGTATATTGCTGCTAGCCTCTGGAATTGACGTGGTGTGAGAAATGGCTTGTATTCCTGGAAACTTCGACTACATAAGCTTATGTTATGCGTTACATAAGAACAAACCTCTAAAGTTTCCTTTTTCCGAGTCCTAGCATCCAACGAAATTATTGTACAAATGGAAAACAATAGGAAGAAAGATCGGAACAGTGCAGTAGTAAAAAAATTGGAATAATCGTTTATATTACAAAACTTAAAGTTTGATTTCCGCCAAAATTTCATTTATATTTAGTGTAGTGAAAACAAAGGATGAGCAAGCGTCCTGTTAGATTACTCTGACTTTGAGGCCATCCCGTCTCTTCATAAAACCGCTTTTGTATATTTGACCACAAGCTAGTCTGCGGATGGATGGAAATGGACCATTTAAGCCGCTGCTAGGATTTATATGTGTGTGTGCTTTAACAAACATGGCTTGCTCGTAGGCGAGCAATGATGTAATAAATCGCTCTAACGAGGGTTCAAAGTTAGCGGGACCATTCGGTTTTGAAAAGCCAATGATTATAATGTTTTAATTCAAAGGAAAAGCTCAACACACAATTCAACTCAAGATACCAGTTTTCGTCCAGAGGGCGTTATTTCACCTACCTTACATTTCGCCTACGCGCTATAAAATGGATATTTCACTCACAGCAATTGCAGTCGGTATAATTTTAGCTTTTAAAAGCATTCTACTGGTATAATATTAGTCAGAGCAGACATGCAGTGGTACACAGAAAATTCAGAGTCGACTTTTCGGAGTCTGCGATAGTTTTTTCTCTATTTCTCATGCCCAGTGCCATACTCTCTCACTTTAGGCTAAAACAACCCTTATAAGGCGCCAAAAAAGGATTTATGCTTGGGGTCCCGAACAACCCTTATAAGGGCATACTCTTAGGCTTGGGGCCCCGCTGGGCATGCCCCAATCGGACTTAATCTTAGGCTTAAGCTCCCGAACAACCCTTACATGGGCATACTCTTAGGCTTGCGGCTAAAATGGGACTTTTGCTCCCCGCGCGAGTTGCCCTCCTGCGCGAGATTTGTTCGCGCAGCCCATATAAGGTCTTGTTGCACGGTATTCACTTTTTGCGGTTATTTATTGTTTATTTTCTGTTGTTATTATACTTTTGAATAAAAATCTAGGTAAAATGTCCGTTTTATAAGGAGTAGGCGAAATCAGTAGGCGAAATGTAAGTTTTATAGAGGGTAGGCGAAATGTAAGGTTTCTAAGGGGTAGGCGAAATGTAATGTAGGCGAAATGTAAGTTTTCTGGGGGTAGGCGAAATGTAAGGTTTATAAGGGGTAGGTGAAATGTAAGATAGGCGAAATGTAAGGTAGGCGAAATGTAAATAGGCGAAATGTAAGGTAGGCGAAATGTAAGGTAGGCGAAATGTAAGGTAGGCGAAGTGTATTATTCCCGTTTTCGTCTATTAGAAGCCAACCGGCGTTTAGTTTTCAATCATAACCATTAGGTGTTAATTGTAAAAGGGGCTTAAATTCAAAATTAGTTCCAAATTAGGTTTTTCCCATAGAGATTATTTGTTTTCGAGGCTGGGATACCAATTTTAGGTTATTTTTAAGAAACATAACTCCATCAACGCTTGATTTTTGTGCATTTCTTACCTTGATTTTTACACCACTTGGGATTTGGATCCTGTCCCACGTAAATGAGCGGTGGAAGCTCCTCTTATACACCGTTTCAATTACCCAAAGTTTGCTAACATTTTAAACGTATTAAGTTGTACGGAGTGTGTATGCTTAGTTTATTTTTTATCTTAGGGTATGATACCTCCCGGATTTCTTCGGGGTATACGTCCCCAAAATAGACAAAAGATTGATAACGGCTATATATAATTGAAGGTGACTTTGATAGTGCATTTTCTCAGATTTTTAATTTTTAATTATTACCATGCGAACAAAATATCTGGATGAAGCCATACTGGCATTGGCCTTCTTGCAGCAATGAACTTGCCTTTTAATGCCCAAGATCTTTCCCTAATATCCTTAGTGTTTTGAATTGGCACACAGAGCTCAAAATGCCACACCACGCCAGTGCAGGGTTTAAACGATGTTTATTGGAGGTGATCAACGAAAATAGTGGTCAAAGTACACTCATTAATGGGTCAACGATGCGAAACCAACTAACTGTATGAATAGCATTAAAAATGCCATAAATTTTGAGATGCCATATATTAAACCCAAGGATTTTAGCATAATATCTCATTGTATTTAACACCGTGTTTTGTTTTCCCCATCCATATTCGTTCTTTAAACTTTATGTTGTTTATGTTTACAACAATTAACCATAAATGTTCATTATCTTTTGTAGTGTAAAATTTGGTCTTTTATTGATTTTGTCGTCATTGTTTATTATGTTGAGCGTTAATATATAAATTCCTTTTCATTTGTAAAATTAGCCCATTAATTTTCTTTTTGATACTCCCTACTAGCTGTAAATACGGCTAGTTATTTTAATAAAAGTATCGATTTGGTCGACCTTTCACATGAAAGTCAAATCAAATCTAGAATAGAGGGTATGAAATGAAAACCAAATCAGCTAAATCCACCATTAATTCTAGTTATATATAGTCCAAGGATTTTGACATACCAACACGTTCCATTGAAATTTTTTACACGCATTTATCTCTGATGTCTTAGCTGGATATAACGTGCCATTTTAAACAACTTTTTAGATGCGCTTAACTTTAGCCAGATTGCTCAAGAAATCAGCAGAATGCCGGCGTGTGGTAAATGGGCGATGGACAACCACGCATTATACTCAACGCCCTCGAGAGGGAGATTCGAGATGGAAGGACGTAGACATGAGCAGGGTGGCCGATGACTTTGACGTGCTTATCGTGGGTGGTGGACCAGCCGGCATGTCCGCTGCAATTCGGCTGAAACAATTAGCCGAAGAGCAACAGAAAGGTAAGCTGTCGTATTTGTATTTCCCAAAATGGAGAAAAGATTGGAATAAAACTAGTGAAAACAAATTTTCATAGTCGATATGTTACAGTAAATTTCAGAAATTAGTAAATTTTGAAGTTTACTGGAAAATTCAGTAAATTTCAGAATTTACTAATTTCTGAAATTTACTGAGATACACATATTAAAAGATCTTGTTGTTTCCTTAAAAGCGTTATAAACACTGCGTGTTTCCCTATTCACATATTTTACTCACCCAACAAAATATGTGTACTAGTACGAATTTCTACCATGTCTCTTATATTCGCAGTCTGCGACATAACATTATTTAAATATACCTGCATTTATCATAAATACGTTCGTCATTTACCAGCTGATTTAGAAATCCGAGTATGTGTCGTCGAAAAAGCTCCGGAACCTGGATCGCATACGCTATCTGGAGCAGTGATAGAAACAGTGGGATTAAGTAAACTGTTCCCCAACTGGAAGGAAATGGATTCTCCTGTTCGACAAGAAGTCACAGTATGAATGTGTTAATAAACGTTACATTTTTATTTCCTTAATTTACAGAGCGAATCAATTGCGATACTTACTAAGAAAGGAAGAATACCAGTGCCTATAATACCTGGAGTTCCGCTTGCCAACCATGGAAATTATGTCGTGCGGCTTGGACATGTTGTCAAGTGGCTAGGAGAGAAAGCAGTAAGTAATTTCCTTTATATCAATATTATCGCTTATTAATATAAATATTTTGTACAACTCTTTCGCCGTCATCATTAATTTTTAGCCTCATATTAATAAATGTTGGTTGTACGTTTCGTTTACAACAGTAGAATTACAACGAAGACTGTAACGAACGCCATTTAGGAAAATTGAGAACAGCCTTTTTAGGAAGAACTGGGCGTGGAAATATATCCGGGTATCGCAGCGCAAGAGGTGTTATATAATGAAGACGGCTCCGTCAAAGGCGTCGCCACCGGAGATGTTGGAATTGCCAAAGACGGTTCACCCAAAGTATGTCGTTTTTCTGTTTTATATTTACGCGCTCCAAAATATTATACTTAATTTATACATGTATACCATGTGATAAGAAAAAGTTTTGTATGACATTTTACTTTAATAATTTTGTACTTACAGGAAAGTTTCGAAAGAGGTATGGAATTGAATGCAAAATGTACACTTTTTGCCGAAGGCTGCCGTGGTCATCTCGCAAAGCAACTGATCAAGAAATTTGACCTTGCTGCCAACTCCGCACCGATGACTTATGGAATTGGTCTCAAGGAGCTATGGGAAATCGATCCAGCAAAACACAAACCTGGATATGTAGAGCACACCCTTGGATGGCCATTAGTGAGTTTTAAAGTCGTTTTAGAATACTAAAATTATCTTTGACCATTATTTACTTGTTGACTACCATTTCTTTTTTCACCCCCTTTGAGGCAACTTTTCGTAACTATGCAATCAACACCGATGGTGTTATGATAAATGTGGTTGGCACGCGAGATTTACACTCCTAGCGCAAAATATTCTGTATTTTGAACAACAGTAAAAATTTCTCATATATAATTATTATTCTTAAGGGCAATTTTGCTTTACTTTAAATGAGACAGAAAATTTTATATCCCATTTGGAATATTACGTTGTAAATTTATGATGTAATGGAGAGATAATGTATCAGAGTACACATCTTTATCAAGCTATTTTAGAAATTGGATCAGTATGGAGGATCATTTCTTTATCATATCGAGGACGGCGGACAACCCTTAGTTTCTGTTGGATTTGTACTGGCTCTGGATTACAGCAATCCTTATTTGAATCCTTTCCAGGTATTTTTGTCTGAGATATTTTGCCATCTTAAATTTACACGAAAATTTATGTATATTAATACTTTATTGACAATCAAAGTAAACAAGAAGTCTGACGATTGATTTTGCAAACTGTAAATGTAGGACGTTATTTAAGAAGACTTTTAACCCTTCATTGACGGAGCCATAGACAAAAGGCAGAATTCTGGCGTTACCATTAGCTTTCTTTTTGGTGAGCTGTCTTTATCAAAATCACATTGTTTATTTCTCTTTTCTATGTGATCTATTTACAGACACGCTCTTTGTATGAATAATGAACATTCATTCGTTTCTTTCTATTTGTGAAGTCTTTAACAAATCAACATCGTATCCGATCGGATACACTCGGCAATGAAGGGTTAATGCATTATACAAAGTAGTCATAAAAATGCATTATGACTAGTCATTAATTGTTACAGTCATAATTTATTTAACTGAAACTTTTCAGGAGTTCCAACGGTACAAAACTCATCCCTCGATTAGAAAGCATCTCGATGGAGGCAAAAGGATTGGCTACGGCGGCCGTGCGCTTAACGAAGGCGGTTTACAAAGCGTTCCAAAACTCTCATTCCCCGGTGGCTGTTTAGTTGGATGCTCAGCAGGCCTGATGAACGTTGCCAAACTCAAAGGTACAAGCAATGCGATGATGAGTGGTATTTTGGCAGCAGAATCTATATTTCCCGAAGCTGTGGGTGAAGAAAGCAAAGACGGTTTGTTATATTCTGTGATTAATGAAATATGGTTCTAAATTGTTATGACTTAGAATACTGCTCCTATATTTTTTTTACCATTCATTTGTACTAGCAGTACTAGTACTCAAGAAGTGTGAGTACATTTATATGCTACTTGGCTATAAATAAATATGATTTTTGAGTTGAATTTTTGATTGAATTTAGCCGAAATTAATTGTGTAATTAGTGTAAATCAAAAGTCACTAAAGCGCTAATATCACAAATATACAAAATATGAAAACAAGGTCAAATGTGAAATAGTAAGAGCTTGAGAATAAGAAACTATTTTGATGACGTTTCGGGCTCCGATCTCGGCCATAAATATATGTTTAGGAGAATAATATATTATAAGTAATATATTTTCTGTTTTGATTTGATTTATGTCTATTTGAGAGCGCTAATGTTTTGTTCGAAAATAGCAGTAACTATTGGATCCCCTAAAATCACATCTTTACTAATTTTCCGAATAACACGATAATTTTGTATTAAGTGGATACTTTCAGTAATAACTCCGGTGAAATATGAAGAAGCGCTTAAAAATTCTGCTGTGTGGAAAGGACTGAAAGCAGTGCGGAATGTTCGGCCGTCTTTCAACACCAAAGCTGGCTATCTCGGTGGAATGGCCTATACGGGACTCTTCTATGTGATTGGACGGGGTATTGAGCCGTGGACATTGCACCATGGAAAGCCGGATAATGAGAAAATCGAGCCAAAGGAGAAACACAAGCCCATTGAATATCCAAAACCAGACGGAAAATTGACATTTGACTTGTTAACTTCAGGTTTGTTTTTCAGCCCGGCAAAATTCTATTTGTAGCTGTTTATCTGTTTTACGTTTTTACCGATGTCGTCAATAATACCAAATTTAGCAAAACTTTCCAGAAGATTGGGGTAAATTTTAAGAAAAATTAATAATGTTTTCGCCAACGAGGCCGGTGGCATTTTCGATTCCGGTTCAGAATCAAATAACCTTATTTTGCGTACTTAAATATTTTTCAAAATTTACAAAGCTGACCAGTTTTTTAATCTATGAAAAATTGTGCACAGTCCTAGCTGTAATTCGTAACATTTCAAAATTTTCGCCTATAATTTTTCTTGATATATTACCGATAAACAGCCGAATTTTTGAAGCATTTTTATTATTAGTTTGTCCAAAATTTGCAAAACAGTAAAAAATTGATGTAAAAACGGATTTTTTATTTTACGCAATATTTCGCTGTTATTTGCGAAAATATGATAAAAATGTAAGCATGTCATAAAAAACGTTGACCTAAAAATTTGAAGAAAATATCCGGTGTTTTTTTTTTCACTAACCTGTACGGTTTTTCTCCGACCGAATGCATCGCTGGTGTGGAGTTTTACCATAAACGCGTAGCTAGAATGCTGGAAAACGTAATCTCTAATTACGGACCGCATTTTGATTAAAAATAGACAGTCTTCTTGTATATTAATAAAACGACAGGACCTTTTAATCAACATTTTGTTTTTGGCAATTTCTCAAACAATTTTTCAATTTCACTAGGAACATATGTAATTAAAAATATACACTTACACTATTTCAGTTTCTTTGACTGGCACAAATCACGAAGAAAATCAACCATCACATTTGACATTACGCGATGACAGAATTCCTGAAAGCGTCAATTTGAAAGTTTACGATGGTCCAGAGGGCAGGTTCTGTCCTGCAGGTAATGCAGTCAAAGTGTAATCCTATATAAAACAAGGAACATTGTTTAATTTAGGTGTATATGAATTCGTGCCGCGTGATGAGTCGTCAAGTGAATTACGTCTACAAATCAACGCTCAGAATTGTATTCACTGCAAAACATGCGATATCAAGGATCCTACGCAAAACATCAACTGGGTGGCTCCCGAAGGCGGTGGCGGCCCGAAATACGCCGGACTTTAGAAATATGAGCCAGTAACAAAAAGCTGCCTAATTGTGTAAATGTTTTGTATGAATAGGTAAAACTATTCAAAGTAGGTGGGAATTATTTAAATCTTGACGGGAATAATTTGTAATTATGTGTTGGGTATTGTGATTCATAATAAAGTAATATACAACTAATAACTTTACATCCATTGAAGACAGGCTAGCTAGTCTGACTATTCTCCATTCTTTAAAGTACAATTTTTCACCAAAGTGCCATTGTTTGTAAGAATGGGGATTTTCCTTTGTAAGGTACCTTGTAAAGCTAATTTTAGCATGTCTTCACTGTGACTAGCCTAGTAACTGTGACTAGCCCAAAAAAGTAACTCCCGAACAACCCTTTGAGGGAAGAGAGTTGCTAAGAAGGTGCGCTCTTCTACTGGCGTAGCCAGTACTGGCCCCCTAGTTGGATTTTATGTTGAATGTGTCATTTCAGAATAACGGAATCTTTGCAATAGAACTATTTCTGTTATAATTTTAAAAATTAATTTATTCTTGTTAGATATTTGGGCAGTATGATTTCGCTTGTTTACAATCGCCAAAGTATAGTATTTTATACTAGCTGTCCTACGCCGCCGCTCTCGCGGCGTCCCCCCCCCCCGTCAGTATGCAGCAGGGGTGGGCTTCGGGATGATTTTGAAATCCCTAAGCCCGAATACCGAATGCCGAATTGAGATTTTAAAATCCCGAAGGCCGAATCCCGAATGCCGAATTGAGATTTTAAAATCCCGAAGGCAGAATCCCGAATGGCCAAAAGTACCGAATTTTCCCGAATTTACCGAATCCCGAATCCGAATCAAATCTGAAAAATCAACTTTTTTTCAAATTTTTGCCTGTTATCTATATTTTTTTACAATTTTTGGTGCATTTATATTATCAATTATTGTTTCAATTTACATATACGTCATTTGTTATCAAGTTCCATTGATATTATCCACGAAATAACGGTTTTTGACAATTTTTTTAAACTTTTATGCCATTTTGTCATATCCCCCCAGTAAGTTAAAGCTGTGAGTGCGTCCGTGCGAACATGGATTTGAATTCGCGCCTTTTGGCATTCTGTATTCTTATGAAATAGTCGGTCACACTTTATGTCCAAAATTTAGGGCAGGATTTTTTAGGGGTGCTTAAATAGTCGGTCACACTTTATGTCCAAAATTTTGGGGAGCATGTTTAGGGGTGCCGAAGGCCGCGACCGTCGACCTCACCCTGACCATATCTTGCCCCATATACATTGCGAGACGGCGGAGGCGGCGAGCCAGTCCTGTGGTCGGGCGCGGAGCGCCCGACCTTCTCCCTTGGAATGTGAGGGAATTTAGAACATGTACTCCAGAACAACCCTTACTCCCGAACAACAAATTTTAGGAAATTTTAATGAACCACCATTCCAAAATTAGAAAATTTTCGCCTGCGGCGCAATTTGGCTACCGTTTCTCCTTCAAAGTTAAATCTCAAACTTAACTCTCCTCCTATTAAATGCTCTAATTCGTTTCAATGATTTTTAGCCAATTTTTAAGGAGAAAGCCAATTTTTTTCAAAAATTTGCCTGCGGCGCTTTTTTTTATTGCCCTATACCATTGTCTTTAGTCAGAAATAGGGAAAAACTCGCGGTAATAAAAGCGCCGCAAGCAAAAATTATTGAAAAAATGGGCTTTCTCTTTAAAAATTGACTAAAACAAATCAATGAAATAAATTATAACATTGAAATTTTTAATTATTTATTGAAAATTTAACAAATTTTCTGCCAAAAATTTTGGAAAACAATGAGACATACTACAAAACTAAGGAGAAAAGCGCGCCGTAGAAAGGGAAAAGAGTGAAATCAGCGTAAATTTTCGAAAAATTTCGCCTGCGGCGCTAATTTTCCTTCTTCACCAATGGTCCTAAAATCAAGAATAAGAGATTAATTTTATATGCTAATAGTGCTTAACGAGACAAAAGTTGTCTAAAACAAGTTTTATGTTGTTTAGAAACAAAATGTTATTTAAAACAAAAACAAGCATAATAATAATAAAATTATCTAAGAAGAAGAATTCTAAAAAGTAGCGCCGCAGGCGAAAATTCTCCTGACAATAAAAATTATCACTATTTCGACCACCTATTTTATCCAGTGCTTATTCGGGAAAATTCGGGAAAATTTGACGAATTCCCGAATACCGAATCCCGAATGGCCAAAAGTACCGAATTTTCCCGAATCCGAATCCCGAATCCGAAGCCCACACCTGGTATGCACCATTTTTCAAAAAAAAATTTTGTCTAAAAAATTGTCTACAAAATTTTGTCTAAATTTTTTGAAAATCTGTATCAGCACATCCGTACGAACATTTTAAGCTATCACTTGCCCGGAAATGAGCAGTGGAAGGGGTCTAAACGTCACCCCACGCAGGAAAAGACGGACAGACAATGGTGTCTTAGTAAAGTAACATATTGTATAAAAGTTCTACGTTTGAATATCCGTATTAAGTACATTTTAGAATTAACATAACAATATCCCGTTACGGCCTAGGTGACCATCATTTATGCTTTTATATTTTCTGAAGATAACTACTTAAAAGAGCTGCAAACATTATGCCCATTTATTTCAACACGAGTGACGGGCCGCGCCTTCGGCGCGGCCGTCACTCGGAGTGTGCACAGCGGGAAATTGGGTTCGTCATCGCTTCGCGCACCGCCATCAGCGGTCAGGGTGTTGTTCGGGAGTAGGGGTTGTTCGGGAGTATATGTTCTAAGTTCCCTCAAATTCAGTCCCCGTCCCCGCCCGCTTTCCCGTCCCCGCCCGCTTTCCCGTCCCGCCCGCTTTCCCGTACCCCCTCTTTCCCGTCCCCGCCCGCTTTCCCGTCCCGCCCGCTTTCCCGTCCCGCCTGCTTTCCCGTACCCCCGCTTTCCCGTCCCCCCGCTTTCCCGTCCCCCCGCTTTCCCATCCCCCCGCTTTCCCATCCCCCCGCTTTCCCGTCCCCCCGCTTTCCCGTCCCCCCGCTTTCCCGTCCCCCCGCTTTCCCATCCCCCCGCTTTCCCGTCGCCCCGCTTTCCCATCCCCGTCCCCCGCCCGCTTTCCCGTCCCGCCTGCTTTCCCGTCCCCGCTTTCCCGTCCCCGCTTTCCCGTCCCGCCCGCTTTCCCGTCCCCGCCCGCTTTCCCGTCCCCCCTCTTTCCCGTCCCCGCCCGCTTTCCCGTCCCCCCGCTTTCCCGTACCCCCGCTTTCCCGTCCCCGCCCGATTTCCCGTCCGCCCGCTTTCCCGTCCCCGCCCGCTTTCCCGTCCCGCCTGCTTTCCCGTACCCCCGCTTTCTCGTCCCCGCCCGATTTCCCGGCCCCGCCCGCTTTCCCGTCCCGCCTGCTTTCCCGTACCCCCGCTTTCCCGTCCCCGCCCGATTTCCCGTCCCCGCCCGCTTTCCTGTCCCGCCCGCTTTCCCGTACCCCCGCTTTCCCGTCCCCGCTCCGCGCACCGCCATCAGCGGTCAGATTGGGTTGTTCCTAAGCGTGATTTACCTACTTATTGTTGGTGGGAACGCTACAAATAAGTGTGGATTTGTGGGTCGTTTTGGGGTCCGAGCGGCGCTTCGCGCCGCTCGGACCCCAAAACGATCGTTAGCCTTCGGCGGCCTCGATAAACAGGGCGGCACTCCGCGCCGCGAGGACTTAAGTTCACGTCTGAGCCGAGTGCAAATCTGACGTCAGATTCGTGATCAGCACATCCGAAAACCCCCGGGTGCCAAAAATCAGACCCGTAGACACCTTGCATCAAAAAACCCGATTTTTTGGCCAAAAAGTGGCTTTTTTTCACAAATGTGCCAAACCAAAAAGTGTAAAAAGCAAAGTTGTCCAGAATCGCCTCAGAAATCGATTGGGAACATAAATATATCAATTCCCATGGCCAAAACCCTTAAAAACACGTTTTTCGGTTTTGGCGCGAATTCACATATTCAAATGTTGGATCTAAAAATCTCTAAATTCCTAACTTTTCAAGAGCTTTCATTTGAGCTATCACTCGCCCCAAACTGACGTCGGAATCGCGATTTGCATTTTAGGCCCTCAGGCAACTTTGATGAGTCATAACTCTCGAAAACGAATTTTCTCGAACTCCGGGTCAGTGTTTTTGTGATCAGCTCGTCCAGGGGCGTCGTTTGACACCAACCACGTCCCAAACGAATGCAGGAATCGAAAGTCACTGACGGACACACGCAGATAACAGCGCTTTAGTAAAGGGGTTGAAGAGCAAATTAAAACAGGAAACTGATTGCGAAACAAAAGTGAAACTTGTGGGACCTTTAATGGCAATCAAGAACCTGTCAACCTAATTTCAAAAGATTGCACTTCATTAAAAAATTAGTGAAGAGAGAACTGAAACTACAATTCGGCATTTGAAAACACAATTATTTCGGTCGATGTTGATGTGACCTTATCTTAAAATCTGCACTACTTAAACCAGAGATATATTGTTATCGAAGCATTGACTGCTGTGCTTTTTATTTCTTTCAATAATTACGAAATGTTGCTTCTGATTTTTGTTGCCTTCGTCTCAATTCTGTCATTCTATAACTTCTATTGGAAGAAGAAAAATTTTCCTCCAGGTAAAATTACGGAAAATATTGAGGCTGTCGCAAGAATGAAAAGATGACTGAAATTCAATACATTGTAAACTATCCAAAGGAAATAATAAACAAATCAATCTGAATAGTTTCTACTGTTGTAAACGGCTCTCTCTACCCATTAATGCTATTTGGGAATACAAACATAAACGTTTATTATTTCATTGGATAGTTTATAAAACACTATGCAAGCTTTATTTTTAATTTTTTTGTTAGAGATTGAAAAGGGAAAATATGTCGTTTAAAGAAAAACGGAAGTTGGTTTCAAGGAAAGATGCCTAAAGTAGAAGGGGTTTAAAGTCTTGCCAAAATTTTTCTTCATGGTTCATTATGTCGCTTAATTATGGTCGAAAATGATCTCTCGTAGACGAAGAATTGCTGAGTTGTGTCCCACAACGCTACCGTAGTTTTGGCCGTAATTTGAGCGTTATTTTTGGGGGGAGACTCTAGGAGGGGGCTAGTCCAAATCTAATATAGCCAGTTTGTAGAGCTTAAAAAGTTGGCATATAGTGGTCATGATCAGATTTTGTATCCGGTATGAAAATTCTCGAGAAAGTTTGAGATTAAAATTTCCTTAGCCTTGCCGCGTGATGTGCAGCAATTGGCGTACCGATTGTTTTCAGCAAGTCTTCGTCTACGAGAGAATATTTTCGCCCATACTTTGTTTTCTAAAAACAGAGCTTTACGAAAAACTTAGCTCACTAGTTGTTTTTATTCTACCATATCAAACCTGAATCATTTCAGGTCCTTTGCCTTTGCCCATATTGGGCAATTTATTGGACTTGGGAGGATCAGTGCCATGCTACTCAAAACTAACTGATTGGTCTAAGCGATATGGCGGTCTGTACACTGTGTGGTTGGGTGAATCACCGCTCATTGTAGTGTCTGATTATAAGTTGATGCAAGAGACTTTTGGCAAAGAAGGCGATGCATATACAGGATCGGACATGGTGGAGTTTAATAAATATGCGACAGGTACTCAGTTTGTTTCCATTTATAAGAAACAATGCAGAAAATTAGAGTAATACTCTTGACAACATCGGATATATATAAAGTCTCTTTTATAATAGCTCATAGAAGAATGTGTTAGAATTAATATTGTATTCAGTTGTAATTCGCAATTTGAATTATTTCTAAATTTGCCTTCTAAATCACCAGTTTATAAAATTACAAATTCCTTATAAATAATACAGAAGGAAAATATTATGGAAATTGTATACAATTTATTTTAAGCAACCCAAGGTCTATATGGCATATTCTCCACTGAAGGCGAACCATGGCTCACGTTACGGCGCTTCAGCATGCAAGCCATGCGCAATGTTGGAATGGGCCGAAACGAAGGAGAGCAGAAGGTTGGACAACTTTTCATTACACTGGAAAACGTATTGAATTCATAGAATGATTAACATTTTGGATAATTGCATAAGTATGCCAAAATAAAATTGTGAATAGAATCAAGCAGTTGTATCTGATTAGAGTACCTAAGCATCTATCTGATTTCTCGTTCAGATAATGACCGATGTGGATACATTGATTGAATCGTTTGAAGAGAAAATTGACGCCGGTGAGAACATTCTCGATGTGAAGCCTATGATTAGTCTTACCGTTGGCTCATTGATAAATCAATTCGTTTTTGGCTCACGATTCCATGGGGTTGGTGAAAATATTCCTATTCTGAAAATGCGCATAAAACGAAAAAGAGTGACTCAAAACTTGAACGATGTTCAAAAAAACGCAACATATAGCGTAAAATTAACTGTAACACAAAATAATTTGATTTTTAAGGAAATATATTTTTTCGAAATATTCGGTGTTCTAAATGGCACTTTAGGTATTTAGCTTGTTTTGATGTATAATAAAAAGTTGGAAGCGCGAACAAATAATTTCCACTGAACAAAATAAATTTTCGTACTTCTCTTTTGGATCCAATAGCATTACTGTATTTAGGAAAAAGAGAAGGAGTTTTATATATTAAAGACATTCCTGGACGAGGCCGAAGAGATATTCGCCGATCCGAGGTTTATGCTGTTGACTGAAGCGCCATGGCTGCGCCATTTTCCTATATTTTCATCGCTCTTTAAATGGTTCGATGAAAATAATACCGTATTTTACAACTATATCGACCGAGAAATCCAGGCGATTGAAAGAAAGCATGCTTTGAGTGAAAACGACGAATATGAAAGTTGCTTTGTAGAAGAATTTCTCAAGGAACAAAAGAGGCAAAAGTCGGATCCAAATTCACATTTTGCGTATGTTTATTATTTATTCGAGCATTTTTATTTGAGCAACTTGCACTTATTCTCACATTTCAGAATCAATCACCTACGAGGATTGTGCTTCGATCTATTCACGGCTGGACAGGTAAATGTTATTAAAATTTTGGGACGGGTTTATCGATAGATATTGTGCTCATTAATTCTTTCAGGAAACCACATCATTAACATTGTCGTTCCTCGTGCTTTATATGGTTATTAATCAGGACGCGCAGAAAAAGCTGCAGGCAGAATTGGATGCAGTGATTGGAAGTCCGAGGCCGATCCTTGTGGCTGATAAGAGCAATTTACCGTACACAAACGCTGTTGTGAACGTAAGTATGACAAAACTTATTTCTCTCATAAAATTAGACCTAATCCGTTCAGGAGACCCAGCGCCTATGCAACTTGTTGCCTCTTAATATCACTCACAAAACGACTCGAGACATCCACATGAAAGGGTATAAAATACCAAATGGTACAAAAATCGTTCCTCAAATTTCTTGTGTTCTTTTCGACGAAAAGGTTGGCAAAATAATTTTTACGCTTTGTATATCGCATACATCATACCAATTTGTTGCTTAAGATCAATATTAAAAAAATATTGACTAAGTTGTAACAACAATAACATAGCTAAGTTTTCCAGGGAGAACAATAAGTAGATGATAATCATTAAATTCTAGCAAGCGGCCAAAATGTCACCAGTTTTAAATTATTGTAAATCGATAGAAAAATATGTTCGAAGTATTTTTGCTCAGAATTCAATTCGCATTATTTTTGTCAAATTTATAGTCTTAAAACTGTTCTTTCAGAAATATGGCTTTTCATGTAAAAATCAAAACCCAAAAGTTATTTAGTATATTTTATGAGTCCAAAATCACGTAAATTAAAATCAATCTATAAAACAATATCTATGATACAATGTGAAACTTTGGCCGGTTATTAGATAATTATCAATTTTGTCACAATCTGACCTACCAATTTAATTAAATTGATTAATTCATAAGGATTACATAATCTGAATTTTGACATAAGTATATAAAAGGCAATTTTGGAACGTAACGAAGATGAGGTGTGACGGAGTATCGATTTGTGTATTTAGCTTTTCCCAAATCCCGAGAAATTTCAACCTGAACGCTTTCTTACCGATGATGGTCGTCTGAAACAACTGGATGGATTCATTCCATTTTCTATCGGGAAGCGAGTGTGTCTCGGGGAATCTTTGGCCAGAATGGAACTTTTCTTAGTTGCTGCGAATGTACTGAATCGATTCAGGGTGATCGATTTTCTATTATACCAATCATTCGAACCACTTTTGTTGTTTGCATTGGCCAAACGAATTATTTTCAGTTCTTGCCCGAAGATCCCATGAATCCACCTACCGACAAGAAAATACGCAACTTCGGCGTTGCTCCGACGCCTTTTAAGTGCAAAGTGGAAAAACGATATAATTAAACTCGCATTTATTATAACATACAATAACGCTACAATATAATTTTCACTTGTTTGCTTCCGTTTACCATTAATCAATTTATCTGTTTATGACGTTCGAAGTGGTCTAATCAGGTACATAAAGATGCACTATTGCAGCTAAGGACAAACCAACATTTCAGAAAGAATCAACAAAACCGGTGAAACGTAGAGAGTAGTTGATTAGGATTGAAACGTATTCCCAATGTGAAATTAGTCACATTATCGCACAAATGCATTCGTTATAAGAAACTGTTGAAATATTCCTGAAGATTATGTACTGTCATCACGTGGTAAGAAGCGAGAATATAAAGTAACTAACAAAATTACGTTAAATTATGTGGCTCACGAACGCCTTTGCCTGCTTAAAAGGTCGACGTTAGATATAAGTAACAATTCGTATTTCCTGAGAACGAAAAATATATTTTCAGAAAATGCAATATACAAAAATGTTATTTTTAATTATGACATCGGCATTCGTTGGATGTTTATCTCAAACAGGTAATTATTTATCATTAACAGTTTCATTATTTGAATACCGTAAAGTCTCTAATTTACCCCCTGTGTATGATTCATAATCATTCTCTATGCTTAATCATTGGAAAACAACGCTGTGCGCTATTTAGTAAAAGCTAGCATAAAGGAAAAATAGACGTCAAGACGTTCAATTTTCACAAAGGAAGCGTAATCAATAATTGTCGAGGCACTTTCATTGAATGCACAAAGCAGAGGAAAGCGCGTTAGACTTCCACAGGCAGATGGACGTTTTCTGACCAGCCTCTGCTTTTTTGATTCATTAAATTCTGTCTATTTGATTATTGATCGCGCTCATTTGTGCTGTTTACTACCAATTTGCTTTTTGACGAAATATCACAAAAGCGCCTTTCTGCAATGTTTAAGCATAGAGGTAGATTACGAGCCATACACAGGGGGTTAAATTAGAGTTTACGGTATCCCAAAATTGCCACATTCCACCATAGACAAATATCGAGATTTTTTATCCATACATTTTTTGGCATTACTAAACACGAATAGGATGTAAGCTTGGGCAAATAACTGCTTTCTAGCAGTCTACCCCTTTCTCCTTTTCTGCAATTAGCACCTTACATTTTTACCCATATTTTTTACAACAACAATATGCCAGTTTTGACTTAGGATATTCTTTCCCTTCCATACTTAGCATATTCTATAATTACTCGATAACTTTCCGAACAGCTACTTCATTAAAATAAAACAGCTTTCATTTAATCAGCCAATCATAAATGAATTATGAAACAAAGTGAGGGTTAAATAGTCAAATAGCGCTATGCGAAAATTTAGATCCCGAATGCTCGTCTTGCACAAACCTCTCATATGACCAATGCCTGGCCAATTATAACTGTAATAGACTAGAGTGTTGCAGTCCGCCTGCAACTTACTGTTCATATTGCAAGAAATATGGCCTTTGTGCGTACAATTTTGAATCTTGCATCAAATTGAAAGATTGCTGCGAGGTAGAGCAAACTCCGTTTCGAGCAAACAATATCTGCGGCACGTGTTCGTTATATCCGGGCTGTTTGAAGGATCCGTTGTGTGGACTGATGAAGCCTTATTGCTGCAACCCACTGGAATAATTGTACTAGAAATTAATAACCGTTATTGTGAGAATTTTTTTAAACAATAAAGAAATGTAATAATTAACGCCATCGGAAATAACAGTCATATCATGTTTTGTTTTTCATAGTTCCATAGTTGTAGTATTATAAGTTTTTAGGGGCTAGTGCAAATTCAGTGCGCAATAGCAGAAATTTCAAAAATATTTCTGATTTCGGAAAACATCGTTTTAGGTATTTTCTATCCACTGCGTCTGGAAAAGGTTAGTTTTCAGAGAAATATTTCTTGCCATTGTTGGGTCATATAATTAAACTATTATTTTCCTGCGAACCACATCAAATATCAAGAAAAAAGGATTAGTGGTTCGGCGAGCGTGTCATCATCATTACGAGTTTAAAGTGCAAACTGCACCAAATTAAAGGAAAAGAAATGGAACCGACGCAAGGAAACCTATCGAACACTTTTTTAAGAATGAAAATTCTGACTTTTACGCTTATATTGATTAACTTATTTGAATGTCTTTTTACCGTGAACGTATTACCGAACAACGGTTCAGCGTTAAATGTGCCCAATGGACAAGAAGTCGGAAATGACACTCTGTTACTAATTGACCAGGTCCAAAACGAATTCATCCTAGCTAACCAAAGTAAGCATTCCAAATCACCTCTTTGAAAAACTGATCAGTAGCTTTCTTCATATATTCATATATAGCATATTTAAATAATCTCTAATAAAAATTATTCAGTCCAGGATGAGGGAATATTCCGGAAGTCATCTAAAAAGTTCATAGAGCTGATGATGGTCTCTAGAGCATATTCTGAGATTCAAACAATCAAAGATTTTATCTTTGAAATTATTGCAATATTCAAATGTCGTATAAAGCTTTTGATAGCTGTAAACAACAAACAATTATTCGTTATTAATATGAAATTATAATTTAGATGATCCAAATAATATAACATCCAATACTTTAAATGAAACTCTTGCGCCCGCCGACTTGGCTTTTGCATCGCTTGCAGAATTTCAGCAGAAAAGTAACGATGCAAATGCTGCTTTCGCTCAGCAAACAGAAAATGGGGACACTGCGCTTCATTTGGCGGCAGAAATCGGCGACTTGGAGGAGGCCAAGGCACAATTGGCCAATGGCACAAATGTTAACGTAAAAAATTCTCAAAGTTTGACACCTCTCCATTTTGCGACTGATAATGGGCATGCAGAATTGGTACAAATGCTTTTGGATGTCGGTGCGGATCCAAATGCAAAGGCTTTGGATTTGAGGTTTGTGTGTGATAATATTTTAGCAATTCCTAAATAATTTTCTTTTAGGACTGAATTGCTTTTTGAGTTAGTATTTTTCTAACCCGTGTTTAGAATGTATATTTATGGTTAAACAATATTTTTCTTGCTAAAATTTAAAAATAGTACTTTTAGCTGAAAATTCAATTTTTTGGCCATTTTTCTAAAGTGCCCTTTCTACCGAAAAATAGGGAAAAGTCAAGGATTTTTCTCTTAAAAGTAGGGCATAATTAATCAAAGCCCTATCTCGACCTGGTGAAGCCTAAAAATTGTGCAGTTGTCAGAACGCCTTTGCTTGAACAAGAAGGGCCCAGCAGTGCCCAGCCATGAAGAAGACCTGTGTGAGTAGAATCGTGAAATTTGTATCGAGTCCCTCTAAGGCGCACTGTGTCCGTCCAAGACGAGCAGAATGTCCCACACTCCCGTACCCCAAACTCGCGTGTACCCCCAAAAACCCATGATTTTAGGGGGTTATCAATGTCAGAATTGGGGTGGTCCCGCCACGAAAACCGAGAAAACATAATTTTTTAGTATTTGGGGGTTTTTACAAAGGAAACTTTCGCATCGGGGCTCGGATCCGGGCGTGTAGATCGCTTCCTTCCGTTGAGGGGAGTCGATTGTTACCGGTCCCGCACTCACCATTTGCGACTACCTTGATTTGTGGCTTCCAGAAATCCATAAAATCCCAGATTTGGGGCGTGGTCCGCGGCAAAGCCGCGGGTTTCCCTTCTTGTAATATACTACATCTGCCTTTTTCTGTTCGAAGGGTTGCTGTCTATTCGCACAGCATCTTTTTTTGGCGGTAGTTTTAACGCAAATTCGCCTTTAAGTCTACGCATACAATGCGACGTTTTCCGTCGACGGAAAATAGAGAGTGTGAAAAGGAAGAGAGTTCTCCGTCGGCCATAGATAAAAGGCCGATGTCGACGGAAAACGTAGACGTTTTTTGAAGGAAATGGCGAAAAATGACGATTATGTGCTATGTTTACCACCATTTTTCGCCTAATTTTTCGGGATTTTTTCAAATCTGATATTAATCATCCTATTCCAACTTTGCTTCCAGATACTGAATATGTAATTTATTTGCATATTTCAACATTTTTTCTATCCAAATTTTTCCTTCGAGCGAAGGAAGCCCGACGTTTTCCGTCGACGGAAAACGGCGCATTGTAAGTACGACGGAAAATGAGAGAGAGGGCAGACATTGTCTCTTTGAAGAGACGGCAGACGAAATACGATGCCGGAAAACGTTTTCATTTCAAGCATAACCTTGAAGTTCCATAATGTATTTCACAACTTATAAAAATGTTATTTGAAAGGTTTTTTATTTGATTGAGTTTTATCCTGTCATTAAATAAAAATCACAGGGATCCAAGTGCTCCTGCAAGTCTTACTCCATTGCACTTCGCATCAATTAAAGGCTTTGTGGAAATTTCGAAGAAATTGTTAGGTTGGTATGAATTATTTGAAGTGTGTTCAACTCATTTTAAGCTGCGGGAGTCAATGTTGACGCAATCGGTCCAGAACACACCACTCCATTGCTTTATGCCGCCATTGGCAATCATACCAAACTTGCTGAATTATTACTAAATGCGCGTGCCGATATTAACTCGACTTCGACCTATATGGGCATATCGCCCGCTGGAATGACATCCTTGCATTGGACAATCAAATACGGAAACATCGGCTTAGCTCGGGAATTGATTCGGCGTGGGGCAAACACAGAAGCAACAGATAGTCTTGGATTAACCCCACTACTTCTGGCAATAGTTGAAAATCAGGATGACATTGCAATGATGTTGATGGAGGCAGGCGTTAACGTGAACGCAACAATGAGGTCTGATATGGTTTTTCGATTATTTTCAGGATACAAATGAAATATAAAATCATATTCCTTGGTTTAATCAAATATTAATAAAAACGAGCTTATAGATATGGAGACAGTCTCCCGGAAACTCCGCCAACTGTGACAGCTTTGCATTTGGCTGCCATTAAGGGAAATTCGAAAATTATCGGCGAACTAATAAAGAGAGGCGCGGCGGTTGATGCACGAGATATAAAACAACGTACAGCGCTCCATTTGGCTTCCAACAACGGGCACTTAGAAGCGATGAAGTCACTTCTGGATGCGGGGGCCGACGTAAACGCCACTTCAAATTGGGCTGCGCGCCCGGATGCCGGCTGGCCAGGTTTCATATTTTAACTGTTTTTGGGTGCGTAGCCATATCATTAACGGAGAATTTACCAGTGGTGACCTATGAAATGGTGCCTATGAAATTTCGCTTGCTATATGATTTTCAATGTCTGTAAGATGTCGCTAAGATCACAGTAGCGATCGATCTAATGATTGATCGCTCATTTTCACCGTTCAATGTGGTCACAATAGTGTAACATTACATTTTTGATCAAATGCTAACAATTTCGATCAAATTTTTTGGTTTTTTTTTATCAAATCTATCTTTATTTTTCAGACGACGATCCAGGAGTACGTCCAATGGTCACAGCTTTGCACTTTGCTGCTTTCAAAGGCCACACCGAAGCAGTCAAATTATTGTTAAGTCGAGGCGCTAATTTAGAAGCGAAAGATTTCAGACACCTTACAGCCCTCCATCTAGCGGCTCGGAACGGTCACAAAGAATTGCTCAAGTATCTGCTAGATTCAGGTATCAGTAACTAAGCATCGGCAAATCCGAATTTTTCCGAATGCAAATAGGATACGGTAAAAATTGGTCCGAATCTTTTTAAGCACCCGTATGAATGCCGACAGTAACCAGTTAGCTTTTCTGAAATACCAATAGCATGAACTGTTCATAAGAAAGTAACTTTAGAGACAACAAATTTTGAGTTGTTAACCGAAGTAAAAAGGTCTGTTTCATGCCACAACGAATGTTCTAAAGTTTTCGTTTAGGCGCCGAAGTGAATGGAAAAGTAAATTATTTGAACGATTTGCCTGGTGTTTCTCCCAAGGCCACCGCAATGGATTTTGCCGAGCATCTTGATCCAGAAATAGTAGTTATGCTGAAGAACCATGGAGGAGTGAAATCAGACACGGAGTCTACGTTTAAAAGATACTTCTTAATTTATGCAATTGGTTTAACAGTAATAATTGCATTTGGGCTATGGTTTGTAAGATCTAAACTGAAATGGTGCAAAACATAGAGAAGAAATTAATAAAGAACATTTATTTAAAAGAGCATAATTGACAATGACACAAAAAACTAACGGTTCAGCCTACTTAAACAGCGTTCTTAAACAAAAATCACTACAACATAAACAATATTTATCTAACTTAGAATCTACTATCACCAACACCAATAAAAGCAATTGATCATTTATGACTTCTAAAGGTATTTGTATTCATTCGGATAATGGAGATTTGCATGAACTATTATCAATAGTCTATTTATACTGCGTTGTAATTTTAATTCATCATTGTAGCAATTTTTTAATTTCTTTTTATTTTAACATCTATTTTTTCGGCGCTTTTGTGTTTTTTGAAACATTTCTGATCGATGTTGTCGGGATTTTCGGTGTACTTCTCCTTTCATCTTTGTACCTTTGAAGCACTGCGGCTAGTTTCATATAAGCTGCCTCGAGAAGTTTAAGTGAACTCTCATATGTTGCGTAACTGTCTGATACGTTTAACTCCTTGTCAACAAGCTTGACCTGCTTTAGTAAGTTTTTACCTCTGTCAATGGCATTTTTAAGTTTAGGTTCCAATACATTTCCGGCATTTATCATTCTCATAAGTGCATTTGGTTCATCTTGAAATTTTAAAAATAAATTCCCAAGTCGGGCTTTTGCCAAAGAATATTCCTGTCTACTTTGGCCATCTGACTCCAACTTTTCCACGAGTATGTAAATTCGGTTTTCTCTGACCTAAACATAAGCTTGCGCTAAATACCTTTGTAGGATAGGCTCTATGGTATTTTATGTGATTTCGTACTATCAGCTTCGTATTTTAGTCTAATTTTTGCCGTGTTTTTTTATATACAAAATCTTCATATCCAGCATACTAATTACGAATCGAAAGTGACTTCTTTGACGTTTGAAACGAAATTATGCATATCACAACCATGGTGGGGAAATTCGATAAATGCAAAGGAAGGCTTCATCGAAGCTTTGTCGAAGTTTTCTAGTAAGCGCGAATCGCCGGCCACTATTTCCTGCTGTTTCCCAGCTGCGCGCAATCGTTGTTGTCTTTCCAACGAGGGAAACGAATGCGCGCAGCTGGGAAACAGCAGGAAATAGTGGCCGCCGATTCGCGCTTACTAGAAAACTTCGACAAAGCTTCGATGACGCCTTCCTTTGCATTTATCGAATTTCCCCACCATGATCACAACCAGAATATCCTTATGGTTCTCGAAAATAATTTTTATAATTGGTATTATCGTTTATTTACGTTTATGGTTCATTCCGGAAATTATGGAACTCGGTATTGTTTACGGATGTGGTATTGATATGGACTAAAGCCTCTCTTTGTTAACAAGGAACCCAAATTTCAAAACATTTTGCTTACAATCCCTCTCCACAATTCTTTTTTAGGGCAAACTCGATTTCAAATTAGCGCCAAAATATAATCGCATGCCAAAGGGGTAAAAAGGGGCCGCTGAAAATTTTTAATAAGGGGGATTACTCGGCAGGGGTCTCCCCTAGAGATTGGTAAAAAATTTTGAGTGGGGCCTTATTAGAGTAAAAATTTTCACAGTCAACACTTTTCCCTATTAGAGGAGGCTCTGATCAGCATCAAGAAAAGAGCCTCCTCTAATAGGGAAAAGTGTTGACTGTGAAAATTTTTATTCTAATAAGGCCCCACTCAAATTTTTTTACCAATCTCTAGAGGAGACCCCTTATTAAATTATCAGCGGATCAATTATTAATCCCCCTTATTAAAAATTTTCAGCGGCCCCTTTTTACCCCTTTGGCACGCAATTATGTTTTGGCGCTAATTTGAAATCGAGTTTTCCCTAAAAAAGAATTGTGGAGAGGGATTGTATATAATTTCTGTATAAATACTTAGGGGAGAACTTACACTGATTAATAACTTTTCTATATGTTTGCACTTACTTCACGCCAACCACATGTGAAATTATGATTCAAATTTTCGCCAAAAGCTCTAAAACTGTTCTGGAACGTTCTAGAAGGGGAATATGGCTGAATCGAAAGCGCAGAATCTCAGCATTAATTTGAGCCATTACTTGCCCTTCTAGAATGTTCCAGTTAGACAATACGGGCAAATTTAAACGTCCTAAATTATCCCAGCAATAGGCCCACCTGGTTGGCGTGAAGTGTATACCGTAAACTCTCTAATTTAACCCCCGTCTCTAATTTTACCCCTCCCTCTAATTATGCCCCCCTCTGGAGGTCGATTGAATAATTATACCCCTCTCTAATTTCCATACATTTTGTATGGATTTTTCGACCCTCTAATTTTACCCCTCCCTCTAATTATGCCCCCCTCTGGAGCTCGATTGAATAATTATTCCCCCGGGGGTTAAATTAGAGAGTTTACGGTATTTTGAGGGTTTTTAATATTTGCAGGGCTTAAATTGTTACTCTGGGTTGTTTTGGCATTTGTCTTGGTTTTGCGGCATCGTTTGTGTTTCTTCCGATTCATTTTATAACAAAGGTGAGAGACCCCCGAAAATTGATGAAAAATAGGATGGACATTTCAGTGTATCTTTGTAATATAGCAATTATGATTGGGCAAGGTTCTTTATACACAACTCAAAACGAGCTACATTAACGGGTGGGGCATATAAATCCGTACAAATTTTATTGACTTATTTTTTGGGGTTTTTGTTTATGTAACCTATTAAGTTATATCTCATTTTAAAGCTCGCGTAAAATGCTATAACCACTAACGCACCCAGGGGGTACCGGGGTACGTACCCCGGGCCGGTACCCCCCCCCCCAAAATCCAAAAACCGGGGGTCCCAAAAATCCGGTACCCCCCCCCCAAAAAAATGGCCATTTCCACTGAAACGTACCCCCCCCCAAAAAAAAATCCTGGGTGCGTCCCTGGCTATAACCCCCACATGTTATTGGCTTTCAATGACACCATTTCTCCGGATTAGGTCAATCCTCCTTTTGGTACCCTCCGCCAGACGCTGTACAAGGTGTGCCTCGAGAAATCTTCCAATTTTTTGTTAACATGCTTTCTGCCTTGCAAATTTTTATATACAAATTAAACTAGACAAAATTCTGAACAAAATAGCGAAAACTCGACATTATTTAGCCAGCTTTTATGGATTTTAGAGCCGATTTTGTAAAAGTTCGATTTTGAAAAATCCCGATTTTGGAGAAAATCGATATTCCTTGGCTAACATTTGGCTGCAGTTAACTCTAAAATCCACAACACCTGACTAAATAACGTCAGGTTTTCGCTATAATGTTCAGAATTTTGTCTAGTTTCATCTGCGTATAAGATTATGCAAGAAGAAAATCACTTTTATGAAAACTGTGACAATTTATGCAGGCATACCTGGTCAAATATTTTTGATCCCTGCCAAAAATTAAAAACATCGAATTTTTGGCATTCCAGAGCAGTACCAGACAAATTCTTACGCTAGAAACCTGGCTAAGGCTCTCTACTGTATTACTCTTTTTACAGCTCCGGAGCTCTAATTTTGGCGGAATTTGTATTATGTCACTTTGGGGTGAAAAATTTCCGGAATATAACTTGTACACTCGAGATCGGAGGGTGTCTTCAATCGAGGTCTTGGGGCGAGAATTTTTCAGGCATGACACGCGGGAAACCCAAATTTGAACTTCATAATTTTTTTTCTCGATTTTTTACAGTGTCCGGCTATTTTTTGATTGTTCCTACCCCACCGGACCGGGGTACGACCTAGCGATTGCCGCTATCAAAATAGGGTATATCGCCACAAAAAATGGGTGGTTTACCCTATTTTTCCGTTATTTCGCAACACCTATTGCGAAATAACGGAAAAATAGGGTAAACCACCCATTTTTTGTGGCGATACACCCTATTTTGATAGCGCCAATCGATAGATCGTACCCCGGTCCGGTGGGGTAGGAACAATCAAAAAATAGCCGGACACTGTAAAAAATCGAGAAAAAAAATTATGAAGTTCAAATTTGGTTTTCCCGCGGGTCATGCCTGGAATTTTTACGAGGCGTAGGGATAATTGTTATATAAATAAAATAATATTTATTTATATAACAGGTAAAGACCTAAAGGGGGGCCTAGACTAAGTCCGATTGGTGCGTGCACAGCGCCTAAGGGGCCACAGCGCCTAAAGCCCCAAGCCTAAGTTCGGGAGTCTGTACAGCAGCCTCATGGCGATATCTCGAAATTGTGAGATCCAATCTCGAAAATTCCTTCGGATTCGTGATCAGCATGGTCGAAAACTCCTAATTAGACGTTTTCAGGCAAAATTGCGAAAAAAAATTTTTTGGATTTTTTTGGAACCATAGGGGGGGGTATCATGGATTTCGAAAAACGCCCCAGGGCATAAAAAGTTCTAGTTGCATTTCTCCACCCTAATTTTGTATTTTTCGGACTTCTCTCATGAAATGGAGGCGATTGACACCGGTTTCGGGCACCTACGGCACGGGACGCAAACCCATCTGACCCCGCTAGACAAACTGCTCTACAAACCTGCAAAAAATAAAAATAAAACCTGTGTACCCGACCTCAGCGCAAACTGCATATAGCTCTGAATCATACATCGTCGGTAGTATTTCTCTATTCAAATCCATCATTTGTTCTAAAAGCTTTTCCTTTTCGCATTTCAACTCATCCATTACGTTTTGGCTGCCATTCTGCGCATGTTTACCGTTCGTACCATCCCTCGAAACTGGGTTGACGCTTGCAGGACCGCTCTGGCGAGACATAGCAGCTACAGGTGTTTTGACTCCATTTTGGCTTGTTTTGGTACTGGCGATTGTGTTGCCTTTTTGTGAGAGCTTATTTGGGGTCTCTGTCGGACTATTCCTGACAGCTGCAGGCTTTGAAACGACCTTCTGCCTATCTTTTGCGATGTTTGGGCCAACAGGTCTGCCGCTACTGATGGTGGCGTCCTTTTTCGGAGGACAATAAATTAGTTTCACACAGTAAAGAATTGAAATTATTAAAAACACTTTAGGACAAAGCATTGTCACAATGCGACGAAATTTAATTTTACGGAAAAGTTACTTGTCATTCTTCATCTGAAAATAATTTTGGAATGAAATATGTAATTAACATGTACATATTGGTTTGGCAACTAAGTATCCGCGGTTGTTGTAAAGTCCATTTTTATTCTTCTAAAGCAACGTTTTTCTTGAGTGTTATATACCGTTCGATACCCCGTCCATTACTCTCCAAAACAGCACATAACAAACTTTACCATTACAGAATAACAATTACTTTATTATGATACTCACGAAGCACACCCAGAAAATTTATTTTTTGTTATTTTTAGCAACTCTCATGGATATCATTTTTTACATTTTGGCACTATTCAAAAAAGTGGCATTGCGGTATTTGTAGGCAAGGTCTAGCTCTACAACATACTTTTTACAGAATAACTTTTTGCATTGAAATTCTGCGAGATATGATCGCTTAAAGTTGGGACATAAACCGAAAAATTCGGAAAAATCGAAATTTTCAAAATTTCTGGTGGTGTCTTTCCTTAAAATTGCCATATCTCAGCAACCACCAAATGAAAAAATGTTCTGTAAAAAGTAGTTATTAGCACTCAAGTTTCTCTTCAATATTGCACAATAGGATGCCTAAGTTTTTTGCATGCAAAAGATATAAAAATACCTCGAAAATTGGTGACTTTGGAATGGCTCATGGAATCACAAATATCAAATATTTTTTTTGACGCAAAAATATTACCCGATCATAGTTGCACAGAGAAAAGTCTTAGCTATCCAACGGTATATAACATGCATGAGCAATCTAGGGTTACGTAAAAGAAAAATTATTTAAATGAAACCGCGGAGACTTAGTTGCCAAACCAATATTATTACTTATTTTAATTATTTGAATTTCTGGAAACTATTACAAAACACTAGCCATGGGGGAGTGCCTTTGGCACTTACATGGGTGTTTCCAAAAATTTTGACAAGACTGACAGAAATAAGCACTGATAAGATTGGCACTTCCAAAAAAATAAGTTAAAATAATGATGGACCATCATTGTGGCAAACAAATGAATTTATTCAGTTACGAAAAACATTCTTGGACGACTTAAGGAAGATTTCTTGGGAAGACTGAAGAATACCAATACGTACAACTGTCAATAAACGCCCATTATAAGAGATTTTCAATGGGACTGCACTCTGCAGATGGAGCGAAACACTTTTAAAAAGCCTATAAGTGAATAGTAGGAATAGGTGCCGTAGTTAATATTGATGTACTGTTATAATTCACAACGGGGGTTTCCGTTGTGAGTTTCGGGAAATTAAGGGCTAAAGTTATGGGCTCAAGCTATGGCTCAACTATCGGGTTGGCACGGCCTGTAACAAGGCGGCTCCGTTGCATGGTTCTAACTGTATCAATTCTAAAAACAATAAATATACCGAGATTGAAAAGAAGTAAGAGCAATGCATGAAGGGCAGAGCCAGTATAATGCAGGTAATATTCCATTGTTATTAAATTGCTTAGGAAACATTTCGGGTCCCTCTAAGTTGATAGGTGAAGCTCCCCTCCCAATAGAATCTCCCACTTTTTGGGGGTCCCGCACACTAACCTCGCGAGTACCCCCCCCCAAAACCCATGATTTTAGGGGGGTTATCAATATCAGATTTGGGGTTGACATACGTGAAAACGTGACATCCGTGTGTCACGTGGGTCACGTAAAAGGGCAAGTACCCCCGTCGGGCCTCCGTTCTGGGCGTATGATACGTCAATCGCTTCGTCTCGGCGAGACAAGACGATTGGTACCGGTCTCGGCTTGGACAAACCACTTTTCCGGAAGATATGGCTTCCGGAAATCCGGAAAATCCTGGATTTGGCCAGGTCACAGATCCCCCGTCGGGCCTCCGTTCTGGGCGTGTGATACGTCAATCGCTTCGTCTCGGCGAGACAAGACGATTGGTACCGGTCTCGGCTTGGACAAACCACTTTGCCGGAAGATGTGGCTTCCGGAAATCCGGAAAATCCTGGACAGGGGCGCCGCCATGCGGCGAAGCCGCTGGGTGGTCCGAACGCATATCACTTTGCAGACTCAGGCAGTTTGCAGACCGGCAGTTTGCAGACTCAGGCAGTTTGCAGACCCAAAAAAAGGCACTTTGCAGACTCAGGCAGTTTGCAGACCCAAAAAGTCTCCTCGCAAATCAAGCTGTGTCGTTTTAAGAATGAATATATCGAAAACTTAATAACTAGGGGGCGGATTTTTAGGTACGAAAAATCTTGTTTCATTTTAAAAATGAAGGATGCTTGGACACAGTAAAATAGCGGAAATTTCATACATTACTAAATGAACACTAATAATTAATATGGATTTCACTTATGCCTTTGCACTGCCGAACTGTTAACAGACATCGTGTTTATATGTAATATATAATAAGTTAGTGATGATCCTCCCTCCATTGCATGTTTTGATCTTTGATGCCTTATTTTGTCGGTAAGGTTTTTGTCCCGATTTTTGACTACAAACTACAAATTTTGTAGTTCGTGGTTTTTCGCCAGTTCAGGTCGAAATTTTCGGACCCCGGGGGTTTTCGGATACGGGGAATCCGAATCTGAGGTCGGATTCGACCGCGCGCGCGTGCAGGCGCGCGCGCAGCGCGCGCGCGAGGCGTTTTTCCCAGTTTTTGGGCGCGGGACATGTTATAAAGGTAGTTTACAGTAGTAGTTACCAGTGCTTATTTTGTCGGTAATGTTTTTGTCCCGAATTTTCGGAAGGGTCATTCTTACCAGTGCTTATTTTGTCGGTAAGGTTTTTGTCCCGAATTTTCGGAAGGGTCATTCTTACCAGTGCTTATTTTGTCGGTAAGGTTTTTGTCCCGAATTTTCGGAAGGGTCATTCTTACCAGTGCTTATTTTGTCGGTAAGGTTTTTGTCCCGAATTTTCGGAAGGGTCATTCTTACCAGTGCTTATTTTGTCGGTAAGGTTTTTGTCCCGAATTTTCGGAAGGGTCATTCTTACCAGTGCTTATTTTGTCGGTAAGGTTTTTGTCCCGAATTTTCGGAAGGGTCATTCTTACCAGTGCTTATTTTGTCGGTAAGGTTTTTGTCCCGAATTTTCGGAAGGGTCATTCTTACCAGTGCTTATTTTGTCGGTAATGTTTTTGTCCCGAATTTTCGGAAGGGTCATTCTTACCAGTGCTTATTTTGTCGGTAAGGTTTTTGTCCCGAATTTTCGGAAGGGTCATTCTTACCAGTGCTTATTTTGTCGGTAAGGTTTTTGTCCCGAATTTTCGGAAGGGTCATTCTTACCAGTGCTTATTTTGTCGGTAAGGTTTTTGTCCCGAATTTTCGGAAGGGTCATTCTTACCAGTGCTTATTTTGTCGGTAAGGTTTTTGTCCCGAATTTTCGGAAGGGTCATTCTTACCAGTGCTTATTTTGTCGGTAAGGTTTTTGTCCCGAATTTTCGGAAGGGTCATTCTTACCAGTGCTTATTTTGTCGGTAAGGTTTTTGTCCCGAATTTTCGGAAGGGTCATTCTTACCAGTGCTTATTTGTCGGTAAGGTTTTTGTCCCGAATTTTCGAAGGGTCATTCTTACCAGTGCTTATTTTGTCGGTAAGGTTTTTGTCCCGAATTTTCGGAAGGGTCATTCTTACCAGTGCTTATTTTGTCGGTAAGGTTTTTGTCCCGAATTTTCGGAAGGGTCATTCTTACCATTGCTTATTTTGTCGGTAATGTTTTTGTCCCGAATTTTCGGGTCATACTTAGACTGAGCCAAATTTAGACTGAGCCAAACTTAGACTGAGCCAAACCCAGACTGAGCCAAACTCAGACTGAGTCTGAGTTTGCGAGCCACCGCAGGTGGCGAGCCAATCCTGTGGTCGGGCGCGGAGCGCCCGACCTTCCCCCTGGAATGTGAGTGAAGTTAGAACAGAAAAGGCATACTGATATAGAAAAGGCATACTGATATAGAAAAGGCATACTGATATAGAAAAGGCATACTGATATAGAAAAGGCATACTGATATAGAAAGGGCATACTGATATAGAAAGGGCATACTGATATAAACTCCCCGCGCGCTGGCGCGCGTTAGCGCGCTAGTATGTAATAATTCGAATACAATTAAGATGCCAACTTTATTTACCGTTACCACAACAAATGTTCCCGAACGTCAAACCCGAATGACACATCAACGTGAAAAGTATTCCAATAACTTAAAGCAGGTCTTCGAATTTTGCGTTCACCAAGTTGGCTCCATCGTTTCTCAAATAGCTCTCTAGACTCTCGAGAAATCGCTGCTTGACCGGATTAAATTCCATTATCGACTCCGGTTTCTCCATTTCCCAGTAAGTTGCAAATAAGTCAAAAACACGACCTGAAATGAGATGTTATATAATAAGATACATACGCTTATGTTGCCGATTTAATTATTATTATATCCTGAAATTAAATAAATAATTTTGTAATGTTTAAAAAATTTTAGTATAAGTTTGGAAAGCATATTAGACTTACAATAAACCTGGTGGAAGCTATCCAGTGTCGGCGATTCGCGTAAAACGTTATAGAAATGGTTCTTCAATAAATCATCAAAAAGTAATTCTTTGCAAATAGCTGTGATTGTGATTCCACAAACAGCAAACGGAAATCTAAAATAGACTCAAGTGATGTGCATAAATATATACATTTATGCACATTTGCAAAATGTATTTGCTTCGACCTAATTTTACGCAAAATCAAACATAATGATTCACCCAAAAATCATTTAACGTATTTTTTATTTTTCATCACTCTTTCGTACTCTCCCAAAATAGTTTTGTTCACTAGTAACAAAATGTAAAATTAATACAAAAATATATTGTAAAAGTCGATTAATTCCTATGATTTTTAAATTCACAAATAGTCAGAAAAACAAACCCGATAGTCGGATGATGAGAAAGCAACAGTACTCGTCGACATCGATCAACATCGAATTGTGCAAAGAAAACAAGTTGTTCTAACCCAAGAATGCCCATTCCGCGGAAATCTGTGGCTGGATCATCTCCCTGAATTTAATACTAGAATTTAATAATTTATTTTCTTTTTACATACCTGGAATCCAATTTGTTGCCATTGATTTGTTTTCCGGGACCGTAACTCTTCACCATCCATAAGCAATTTCCAAAGTTTCGCGAGCAACGCTTCATGTTCTTTGTTTTTGCTGTCGTAGTTAATTAGGCGCCGTTCTTCTACCTATACGTTAAATGAGTTACAGAATGTATATACATGTTTTCTCGCTCTTTTATAAGTTGACAGATTTATGAGCAATTGGTTTCACTAATTATTTATTTATTAATGTAAAGTTTCACCAAATTATTATTTTCATTAACCGTTCATTAGTACTTTTTCATTTTTTATTACATATTTGTTTATTATTGTTTATTATGATGTTTTATTATTTTAAGTGAATAAGAGAGTGCCAAAAAGTTGTGTGGTGGATTACAAAAAATTTTGTTATGCTGCGGAATGCGATGATTGTAATGCAGAATATTAATTTTTGAATGCACGTTTGCTTTATATATTGATATAGTATATTACCTTATAAACATTTATAGAGGTATCAGATAAGAATTATAAAAGCACACCTCTTGACACAGCTTTTGGTAGCCGCGAATTTGTCGCATGCTTTTGGCCAGAGATTTTGATAGATCCAATCGACGGTCCTCATCGTTCACCGATTCCTCAAGAATAGCTTCGGCCGCCTCAGTTTCGTCGCCTGTATCCCAGTCAAGATTGTTGATCCTATCATTCGGATATTCGCGTAAAATCTCTTCAATCATCTGATTTTTTGAAGATATTTGGTCACGCTTGGAAACGATCTACAATGGAAAGGTTAAATTTTATATGTTCTTAATTTATAGTTCAAAACATTGATACAATTTTGCACACAAAAGCCACTAAGATTAGAGATCGACAAAGAGTATAACACAGACCCAAACATACAACATGAACGTTGACAAATTTTTCAAAAACAATGAGGCTAGAATATGAAATTTTCAACTGAAATAGAAGTGGAATGTCCGGTTTTGAGTTGACATACGATTTTATCGATTGATGGTTTCCGGCCCAAAAGCTCTGCGAATGATAGAAGTACATCGACTATAATGAGCTTTGCTGAAGTTATAATAGCTTTGATCCATTCAATTATAGGCATAATGAAACTGAAATTTTAGTTAGGCATGTATTATTTTTGGAACACAAGGAATGAAAATATGCATATAGGCATAGAAAATACAAAATCAATTCATAAATGCGATAATAATATATAAATAGTTTTATTGCTCACGAACAACATTCATTCTGATTTATTCTCCAATATTGCCGTGGAATTATAATGTTCTCCTAATGCATAAGCAAATCGATGGTAAGTTATGACGAGTGGAGGTTTTGCACCAAATTCTCCTCCAATAACTGTTACTTGACCATTTGGCTGAATCACTTCAATGCATCTTTTAAGGGCACAGCTGATTGCTCGCAACTAAAATAAGTACACACATAATAAAAGTCACGTCTTTAAGATAAAAATTTTTATGTAATATTTTAAGGCGGAAGAAACAGTATGTGAAGATTTACTATGGCAAACCTTTTATATTCGACCATTCAATGACCTAGATTATTTAACTTCCTTTTTTTCGGCCTAAAAAGTGTTTCCAAATAATTTTATTCTCCCACTATGTACGCTATTATAGATAAATGTAAAGCAATTCAGTGGTTTAGTAGTTGTGATAGTTGAGAATGTCCTACTGAGGAGGACCCGACTTCACAGCAAAAATGTGTTTAGTCATCTAGGATCAGAGTCGAAACGACTAAACTATAAATATTAGTTTATTAAATCACTTTAATATTCCTCTTCCTCCCGTTTTTCTGTTTTTTCAAAAATTAAACATAAAATACGTAAAAACGGTTCACTATTACACGCTAATATAAGGAAGAAGTACCTCCGGTTCTCCACCCCAGGATCCGCCTTGACTGCAACATTGGTCCACTTTTGAGCAATATTCATCGAAATCAATTTCGTCATTGTCTTCCTCACCGATTAAGAACGGCAAAAAGTCGTCTCGGTTTGCGCGTAAGTATTCTGCTGCCATATGTCTTAGTGATGCGCCTGATAACTGCAAAAAGAAAAATAATCACAGTAATTAGGACATCTTAGTGCAGCTCTTAGTGGTAGGGAAGTGCACCGGTATTACGTTGGTACGGGATTTATTTTCGTCTTCAAGCCTATTTTTAACTGTTTGTTTGTAAAATAATAAATATAGGTTATAGAAATTAATCCTTAGTAAATTACAATATTCGATCGCAAAAATATAATTTTCAACTTTAAATATTCCAACATTTTGATATTTGAATCAAAATATTATAGTTACAAATTTAAAATTTTAGTTTTTCTTTATATAAAAATGTCGCAAATTCTATTTTGAACTTAGCACCATAAAAGAAAAGATACTACATTTCCGATTCCGCTCGTGGTTGCCTGATGCGCCAATGCATTAAATAGACAGTCACCATCAGGAGCAATGTCCACAATACATAAATGCTTTTTGAGAAGTACTCCTTTGATTTCGTCGAATTCGATTTTTCTTTGGCTAAATTCTGCGTTTCTCTCGTCCATTTCGGCAGCAGCTGCGCGTCTTCTCTCTGCTTCATTTTTCTTCTCCTAAAATTCAGAAACATATCGGTTATTGGACGAACAAAAGACTCAAATGATTTCTAAGCACTCAATCATATTTCCAATAAACCTGCTAAACTAGAATTATAGTACGGTAAAAATATATCTTAATATTGGTCAATAGTCATATTGTTAAGCTAAAAATTTTGTACGTTACTACAAAATAAGCGCGCTATTACAATTTCATGAACAAACAGAAAATTTCTATTATCATTTTTATATAATAGAACTCTACTGAAAATAACTACAATTTAACATAAACATCGTCCCAGCTATCGAAACCATTATTATCATCTAAACTAAATACGAAGAACTTACTCGTCTGATCTGCGCTTTTGACGGTTTCTTTCCTGTGGTGATAGTTTCAATTGTGTCGTCTGTTTCTTCAAGAGATGCATCGTTTATGCCCTTTTCAGATATATCAGATTCACTTTGAGTAGTGTTATCGGTGGTAAGTGTTGCGAGTTGGTGTTCAAGTTCTTTCAGTTGAGTTTCATGCCGCGTTCGAAGTTCTTTTTCAAAATTTTCTATTTGCGCGGCTACCTCTTTCTTTCTCTTTTTATCTTCTTTCGTTACAGAGTGCTTCAGATGCACTATTTTTGCTAAAATCTAACATCATATCATATATAAACAGGTTAAAGGTTACTATAAATAAGAAACAAGATAATCAGAATAAGATGGGATAGATAATTGCATAAAATACATTTTTATTTAAAAATTGAGACAAAGATAAGGACCAAAATTTTTATTTAATTTTGGAGGAAATAAAAATGTTAACTAACCTTGTAACTCTTTCTTTTCTTTACTTTGAGTTGATTTTAGCTTGGCTAGCGGCGACAAATCTTCGTTTTCGGACATTGCCGCAATTCCTAGCTGTGGCCAACTGGTGAATTAAAGATGAGCTATTGATTCCAACAAATTCTTAGGCAATGACATGTAATGAGAAATTGTTTTTCGAATTTCGAAAATTTGGCGCGCACTCTCCATTCATTGGCATTCTATTCGAGCGTAATATTGTCTAACGTTTCTTTTGAAACTACACTATCGGGTCCCTCTAAGGCACGCTGTCATCCTTCCTCTATTTCTGGTTTATTTAAATCAATTTAATTTTTGCACAGTAAAATGTTGTATCATGTTTCGCGATTCATATAGCTTGTATTTGGACTATATCATGGCTAGCATCTATCATATAAATTTCCCAGGTTGATCTTGATTTTTATTATGAAATCCTTTTTTAGGTATCCAGTGATATATAAATCCACATATTTGCAAAAATGGCCATGGCAAACAGAGGCGCACGTTCCGGCAAACTGCCGCCGGAAGTGAACCGGATTCTTTTCATAAAGAATCTACCATACAAGATCACTACTGAGGAAATGTACGACATTTTCGGCAAATTCGGCGCCATCAGACAAATTAGAATGTAAGTTCAGTACATTGTTTATTAAAAGTATGAAAAGTTAATGGTCATATGAATATAAAACCAATAGATAAATATGTGTATTTTCCTTGTTTTATCAAAGCGAGCTTTGCATTTGACGTCACTATTTTAGAATTATGCTTCGTCTCGTTGATCCTAAATTTTTATTTATATCGTATGTCAACCATGATAATTAATGTAATAACATCAATGAGTAAATCCACGTGTCTAATCATAGTTATTGGTAAAGTTCATACAATTTGTAAATTGTAGGTAGCATGCATTTAAATATTAATTTATCTTGCCAGCAGATTTTTAATCTAGAGATAAATTATTGGAATATAATAAACCTATAAATTTTTAGTAACAGTTTGAGAAATAGAGTATAATGAAAATGACATAAAATAGCAGGAAAATATTTATGTTTTCGCTTTTGTACATTGAAGATATGATGCAGGTATAATTGAACGTTAAGTACTGTGTAACGAGAGATGTGAAATTCGGGATTCCGTTTAAAACCATATATTCGGCACAAAATGCATAATATTTAACTTAATTTGATACATTTTCTAATGGCTCGTGGAAAATTTATAGGTTTTTAATATTCTTTATTTTATTTATATAAGTCTATGTTTACTAATATTATTTTAACTCCCAACAATCTACATATTTGCAGAGGAAATACAGCCGAAACGCGTGGTACCGCCTTTGTAATATATGAGGATATATTTGATGCAAAAAATGCATGCGAGCACCTCTCAGGCTTCAACGTCTCAAACCGATATCTGGTGGTGCTATATTATCAGGCCACAAAGGCATACCGCCGTATGGATACTGACAAAGCCAAAGAAAAGCTGGAGGAGGTTAAAGGACGTTACAATTTGGGCGGAGATTTGGAGAAGGAGAAAGAGCGCTTGCTCATGACACCATCCGTTCGCAGATAAGAATTTTTCATTTGATCTCTTTTATTGTATGCGTTATTTTGATTTGAGTAAAATATCATTTTGCTACAGTTTATACTACATTATAATTTATTTTATCATGTCTTAAGGAAACAGTTCCAACAATGTAAATCTTAAATCCTTGTTAATGCTGAAACTTTAATAAACCTAACTAGAAAGTTAATTAATCTATTTTATGGTTATGACAAATCTAATTTATGGTTTCAAGTAGAATGCACAATAATGTGTTATATCACAACGATGAGAAAACATTTACTAATTTTTATATGCATTTTAATATTTTGCCAAATATAAACAGAAAATTTTATGACTACTTGCAGTAATGTTTATCCAGCACATATGCACATCGTTTGCACTAAATTTGTCATACAGGAATAATATGAACAATAGGTGAAGTGGAACTTACTTTGATGTAACAGCAGTGCACATACTAAAACATGATAGTACTTTACGGTTATCTATGTATCACTTTTTATTTTCCACTATATGATGTCTCCCACGGAGACTTACAGATAGTTTCGCCATATTTTCCTAAGGAAAATATTCAAAAATGTAGCTCGATCAGTGAAGAAGTTTTTACTACGTTTGGTTGAGAAATACAAATCCTCAATAAATTTCCAATTAACATATTGATGCCAAATTTTGCAATTTAGGCCCATATTTGGCACTTTGGCATCAATTTGAAAGATTTCGAAATACGAATTTGAGTCCCGATCAATTTTTTTAAATGTTTACTATTACTTTAATAGTCTCACCATCAGGGATACAATATGGATAAAATAAAAGTGATACATAAACAAATTAGAATTTCCTAATTTTTCTCACGAAACTCACTTTGCAATGGCACTGTTCTTCGACTCGAATTTGCTGAGTGTTAAATCCACGACCACAACACAGACTTTCACAGCTATCAGGCCCAATTGAAGTCACATTGCACTCCCTGAAATATGGTCGAGCTTAAGGCTAATTGCTTTGAACAATTTGCTATTATAATTAATTTAATTTGTGATAATTATTAAACGTTTCGATGTGAAGCCCGTTACTGTTTTGTACGAATACTTTTAAATGTATCACTTTTAATTTAATCTTACCTCATATTTGTTCCAGGAGATCCTAATTCGGAATTTTCTTCGCAATAATCTGGCGATGATTTTATAAACACCTAATATTGAGGATATAAACACAAGGGTATACATATTTTCTGGATGGCTAACCAACTCATGTTTGCTGTCGGCAGTCATCCTCAAGCTTCTTGTGTCTATTTTCACATCATCAGGGTAAAGTTGGTTGATCATTTGCGCTGAGCTGTACCGTTCTTTTATTCTAAACGGTTCTCTTTAATACATTTTAAAGCAATTTATAATGAAACCTGTCAGCAATTTGTTCGAGTGGAGGTAAGGTATACCAGCACGTCCGAACATCGCAGCTGCTTGACACTCCGTGGCATTTGCATTTTCGGTATAGGCTCTGTTCTGTTATCTATAAAGTATGTAACTGTCTTAAAAAGTTTTGCATAACAATTTCTCCATAAAACAATCGATCAATCAATTCAATTTGAAAAAAATTTCGTGTCAAATTCGTAAGACGATGCCGAAACGGAGATGTGGAATTCAAGGTTCAGACCGATTTAAAAATGGATTCTGGTGAAGATCTACAGTGCGATTTGAATAAATATTTCTACTTCCAGGCCATCAAAATATTTACTTGTCTCCCTACGTCACTGTTGTGCTGATTCATTCTGGCTTTGGGTCCAAGTGTGCGACTTGTAATGCCTTCCACAAAATATGTGCTTACGTCTCCGTCCATGAATCCATTACCATTGGATTGGATATTCTAAATAAGGACTTTTAAATTTCATGTTATTTAATATTACTGCAAAAACTCACCCTTTTTCGTCCAAATAAGAGTCCTCGTCGCTGTACCCCTCCCTTTATCGCATAATCGTTAGTGTTGAACGTTGCGGAATGCACTCGCCGCCATGCAGAGTCAGTCCATTCTCTACTAAGTTGTTTGCCGAAAAGTAGATTGTCACTGCAGCCCTTCCACTAAAACGAATGCATGATTTGGCCAAAAAATTAAACAAAATTTTCAGCTTGTTGAAATCTCGCATGATGCTAAAATACAGTATGAACAAGCAAGAAATCGCCGTTTAATCCACTTATCCAAAAATGTTGTAAATTTCAGGAATATGTTTACAATAGCCTCCGAGAAGTGGCATAGACAAATTTTAGTCTGAAATATGTTTCCCGATTGCTATCGTCCGATGGCACATAAAAGTAGTCAAAATTTTGACTTCCAATCAAAAAGACAAAAATTTTAGCAGGATTGTGTCTGTTTTAAATATATGGAATATTATCGTTATGTTTAGGGGTCGGCATACACCCCTAGTTATGTTCGAACCAGACATGTTTTTAATTGAAACTACCTTATACGTATCCTCCACGTTTGGTGCAACAGAACCCATTTCTGCTGTAACAGCTGTTGAATCACCATAGCCACAAGTGCAGTGCGAGCCGAGTTCGCCAGTGGCACAAGCTTTCGCAATTTGATGCGTTACTGCAGCTGCGGATAACGCATAAACGAATGCTTGCTCTTTTGTACCTAAAATAGTATCCTGCTATTAGGGAAAGGAAAGCAGTGCGAATTTTCTTTTCACTGATAAGCAATGCTTTTTTGTGTCATTTTGTAGGGCTTACTCTTAAGCTACTATATCTGACTCCGCGCAGTCGGAGCTCCATTTTTGTTTGTTTTCAGAATTACCTAGGGATAATATCAAAACTTTTTTACGCATTTCCGAAAAGAGACTTTTCGCTCGAGTAGAATAACAATCTGCTTCTGCAACTGAGGTAAGAAAATAACAAAAAGCGGAGTTCGGACTGCGAGGTATGCAGATTTAGTTTGGGGTAATTACAGCAAGATGATAAAAATGGTTGGTCACTAGAGAAAACGAAATCCACACTTATTGCTCCTCCTTAAATAACTACAAGTGTTCGAAATGTTCTGTGGCGTTAAGGAATGATAAATGCCAGCTTAGGAAAATCTCGATAAAGTGTTACGAGGAATTAGAGTCAAAAACTACGTATTGTATGAGTACATTTCTTAACAATTCGAGAGTCAAAAAAGGCCGCTGTCAGAAATTTCTGTCATCAAGAACTCTTATGACGGGGAAAGAAGAACCATGGTTTTTCATCATTCACGCAGCCGAGAATAATTATTTGACCGGAGAAGGTCTTGAACCAAAGCGTTATCGACAGAGAGGCAAAATCTCTAGCACTGTACCACCACTTGGAACACACAATAAAAGGTTTTAAAAAGACAAAATGGTTGAGATTCGACTTTCGGCTATGCCAGCAATTGTTATTAACGCATTGGGATAACCTATGAGTATTCTGCACTGTGTAATGTTTAGTTTATACAACGGGTATCAAACATCAAAAATTAGATCTATTTTAATACGGAAGTTAACATGAAGAATATGTTGCAAAATCAACAAATGCATGTAACAAATTTTCCTTTATCTTTATTATTGTTATTCAATTTTGATTAATAATGAATCTCACCTTTTGTGAGATCGGGTTTGAGTTTTGGTGCGAAATTGACAGACGAACAATTCCAGCGCCTGTTTTCAAATACACCCTGACAGGTGTGTACGGCATAGCGAGCAGCATTTGTCACCACTGGCATTAGGGCGGGCATTTTCCGACATAGACGAGCCTAAACACCTCTAAATGAGGCTATTTATACCAATACAGTAAGCAATATGATGACAATCACCTGTGTAGTTAACATTCCCAGCTCCTTACGCTGCTCTTTGTTTTTAGGACATTGTGGCTGTATTGGGTTTGGCGCGGATATCTTGTGAATGGCTCTATAGAATTCTAACAATTTAGTCTGCACAGATTTTGGATTGTCATGAAAATATTTTACTTCTCTAACCACAACATTTTATCGATATTATGATTGCTTAGAAGGGGTCATATAATTTTACACCAAAGATTATTAAATTATTATACCAAAGATTATTATCAAAAGACAATTAATTTAACCCCTATAAGGGGGTCAGATTCGGTTTTTCTTTCAAGAGAGAGTTTTTCTTCCAAGCCTAAGGCCAAACCTTTGCCTAAAATATGCCCTTTTAAGGGTTATTGCACAACGCCACATGCCAAATCTGTGACAAAAAAGAGCCATTTCTGTGACACGAATAAGCTTTACACTTTCCTATAGGGTTAAGATTCGAAAAATGTTAATTTAATATGTACAGTTTCTCCCAAAAACCGTATGCACAATGTAATTGATCAGTCAAGTTTATGTTCAGCGAATAAAGTTTCTATACGGACACATTTTCTATTTGTTGCAAGATAGTTATTTTTCTGAGTTTTCCGCTTTCATTTAACATGCTGCTGCGATAGCACAGGTTTGCAGATACCGACAGAAATAAGAGCAAAAATAATAAATCAGTACACTTGCGAGAACAACTCAAGGGTGGACCTTAGGCGCCTGGACGTCTCTCTATACTTAACTACAGTGGCCACACTATTTCGTACATTATACACAACAACAGGCACAAAGGAGCTAGTGATGAAATCACGAATCATCATAGGCAAAAATCGGTCCGCCGGACCGATTTTTATCTATGCTGCAGAACAAAGGAAGCATATTCACTGTGTAAAAGATAGCCATTGATTTTTTATTTCATTGTGTATGTCTACGAAATAGTGTGGCCACTGTAGTTAAAGTATAGAGAGACGTCCAGGCGCCTAAGGTCCACCCTTGGAACAACTAGCAGTAATTACAGTAAACTCACAGCCACTTGATGCCAAAAATGGATGGAGACCTGATGGCCAATAAGGCGAGAAAAAATACTGAATTACGCAACTTTCTGTGACAAACTTTCATCGCGCAACACAGGTGCAGGAATTCAAGAATAAAGAAATCAGCTGAGTTTTATGGCAGATACCGGAAATATCAGGAACCAGCATTTCACATCTTTCCATGCATTTAACCGATTGGATTCGGCTCTCGCCCAACGTTGCTCCATTAATTGGTCCTTTTTGTCGCCCAATCTTTAATCCTGCCTCCAAACACTCATAAAAACAGGAGATCTCAGGTTATTACCCCAAGGCCGGCACTGGATATGGCCCGTGCCCAGACTTGCCTCTGAGATCGAAGTTAACGACTCTCAGCTTTGATTTTATCGTCATTCTCCCTCCTTCAGGAGGGCTCCAGAATAAAAGTGCCGCATTTACGAGCCAAACACATGTCCTGTAGTATTATTTTCCTGTTTTCTAATTATAGTAATTCGGCTAATACTCACAACTTACAAGGTTTATTTCATAATCGATTCACAAACACATAAACAAATGGCGTAATTCAAACAAGATCAAATTAAAACATTTAGTCAAATAATTTCTTATTTTTTGAAAAGAAGACAAAAATACAAGTATGACAAGGGACACTCTAGGAATAATACATTTATGGGCATTTTGTATCAGAAAAAGTCATGATTTGAGCTAAAAGGCTATTTCTGTCAACAAATCAATAAAATATTACAATAAAAATTCCGAAAGAGTACAACGAAACAAACATACGATCAAAACAAATTAATCCAACCATGGTTAAGTCTAATTTGCACAAACCCTTATACAAATATCAAATCTCCATAGGTCATTGAATCACATGAAAGGTACATAAGTAACAGTTGACGAGAATAAATTCGATGAACATATCGAAATCCTACGGCCGACGCCTTTGGTTTCCATTTCCAGTGGGGTCCTGCAGAGTCGGATAGACGAGAGGGCAACTGCCGCATACGCGAAATGAATACGCTTCAGATGCCATTCTTGGAGTATTTCCCGATTCCTGATATGGGGACGTATCTTCACCAAGTGCAGAAAATGTACATGTGGATGGATTCTAAAATTTGGAGGTGATGAGAAATTGAATCATTCATCCAAAATCAATTGAATTAAAACGACTATCGAAGAATTATAAAGAACAAAATATTTACTTCGCAAGGAAGAACGCCCTGTCTGTTTTTAATCTTGCATTCCCACGAAGCAAAATTGGCAACTTTCGCCAGTTTTGTAGGTCTTCTTAGCCATTTCAATGCTTGCGACATAGTTACTACGTAGACGTCTTCTCGATCCAAAACCTGAAGAGAGTGAGACAGTTACATCAGAACCATTACTGTAGCTCAAACGTAGATAAATCTTTAAAAGAGAGGCGTATATTTTCGCCGCATTTTCAATTATTTGATGAGAGAAAAATTATAAGAGAACTTATATACCGTATTTCCTCCAAAAAGGGCGCTCACAACGAGGCCACTCTCCAAAATGAGCCTCTTGCCCAAAAACCGTTTTTCCGCTCTCCAATGAGAGCCCCTCTCCAACAAACCCCCCTAGTAGGACATTAAAAGACGGCCCCTTTTCAGAGGAAATGCGGTTATTACTTTTTGTATGAATCAGATACCAAATAAACTAGAATTGGACCAAGTCCGAAAAATGATTGCATATTGCTTGCAAAAGCACTTACATATTCCAGAAATGATTCCAGCGCCGTAACCACACCTAAATCTGGTATAACTCGCAGAGTGTTGGCATCTAATGAGATAACAAATGGTGCTTTCTTGGAGTTTACAGAATGGTGAAAATTGTCTTTGAGCAGCGCTAAGACATCTGAGGAAGTATCTCCGGGCTAAAAATGTAATAAATTGTTTAGCTTTAGAATTGTAAATTTATACTTTTAATGCTTCATTTAAGTTATATGTATCGTTCACTGTTTGTCCTTCTCTTTGAAATCTGCTCACAGGAAACTGCCAAATTGAGGGAAATCTTTCAACTGGACACTGCCCTCGAACACACCTCCACGGAGGGCGGAAATCCAAAGTTTGAGGCCAGAACGGTCCTTCATCTCCGCTAACTGAAATAAAATGGTATTAATCACTGATGCTTCTAAAATTTTTGGAGCTTTTAAATTTTTATAGCTTCTGTAATTTTTGACGCGACAGTGGGTTATTATATTTGTTAATTAATTCGTAGTACAAACCTTGCGCTGAGGCGTCATATCCGAAGTTGAGAACCTGCAACTCGCGAAATTGCACATCGCCTATAAAGGAAACAACTACACCGGATTTTAATTTTATACTATACCTGCAGGCGCAAATCTGGGTGCACGAACTCCAACAATGTGCTTTTGGTCGACAAAGCTGAACCTCTCCAGTGCTCGCCGCATTCCGTTCAATTCCTCGCGCCATTGTCGCGGTGAAGCTCGATTTAATGGCTGGCCTCTAAAAGGAAATAATTCCATGTTTAAAATCTGTTATTCCGGAGCTAGACTAAGGCTACATTATCTGTTTGAGAAATTTTGAAATGGTGTTATCGTGTGTTCTGATCGACCGCGTACTTATCATCATGCTTTAATCTTATTTGTTTCTCATCCAAAAACTTTACGTTCAAAATGTGGTTTAAGTAATTCCTATACACGGAATGTGCAGTCTTTAAACGGACATGCTTCTTAACCATTCAGAGAGGACGTTTATGAGTATGAATCAGGCCTTTGTCGTCAATAAATACTAAACTTTGACTAGAATATTCTTTGTGCTATTGTCTTGCTCTGACTTAACATATCTCCTCGCTAATTTATTATTTTTAGTCGAACTATTTTGTTGTTTATACGCTTGATGTCGATTTATCAAATTTTTATCATCAATCCCGCAGGAAGCCTGATTTTCAATTGGGACAACAATAAACTATCAAAACTGCCGATCAACGAAAAGATTGTGCTCTCCTCAGTGTTCCACTCACTACATGCGATTATATCGGAGCTCAGCCCAGTCAAAGGAAGTTCAGAAATTACCAGGCTCGATACTACTCATTTCAGGTTGTTCATGTTCTAATTTGTTTTCGAAATTAGTTATTTTCAGACTACATTGCTTTCAATCTCTGACCGGCATTAAGTTTCTCATTATCGCCTCACCAGCGCTGACTCAAAAATTCGACCCTCTTCTCAGACAATTGTACGCGATCTATGCAGATTATGCCATCAAGAACCCTTTCTTCACTATGGACATGCCGGTTCGCTGCGATAATTTTGATGCCGCCATAAAACAATTATTGGAGAACTATGAAAACATCCTCTTTGACGATTATTTAAGCAGTGAGTGCAAATTGAGTTAAATATTCAAGCCGCTTATTAATTGTCATATTTGTAAATTACAATCACAAATAAAAACTTACATCAAATTTAAAAAAATCCAATGAATAAAATCCACAGAAACTGAAATTTTGTCAATAAAAATTCATGGAATAAGAAATCATGGAAACAATATTATCCCGTTAGACTTTGCGTTTAAAAGCGCAAAATCGAAATTTACTATTTAGCAAAATTTTAAAAATTATACCAGTTTTATGTTTTATTTATGCCGACATCATTCGGCAATTCACACCTTGACGTTATGTTTTATTTCTCAAGTGCACTGGAAATGATATGTTGCCAAGGAGATCAATTCTATGTTCGTTAGTGCTAACGCCTTTTCTTTACATAAATGTTATGCGTTCATTTAGCATTTATTTACACTTGATTATTCCTTAGTTTTTGGCTATATTTGGATATAACAGCGAACTAGTGCATAAATAACATTTATGGCTTTGCCCCTCTACAAAGATAAATTTGTACAGGTAAAGATAAACATTTTTGTTATAAAATATGTTTGAAATCCGTTATGTCATCAAGATTCTATATAATTATGATGTATTTAGTATAGTATAATTAGGCTGCTATAAGGTAATCTGAAGTTTGGACAAAAATGAAAGCTTTATAGGCCCAGTATTCAAACAAATGCTAAAATTTCCTACTACTGTAAAAAGAAATAGGGAATACGCTTTCTTACTAACGAAGCAATTTTTCCTTCGAACTTTTTTCTTCAAACTTCCTCGTTTATTCAAATGTCAGGTATTTCTACCGACGGCTTCAATTTACCAACATGTGAGATAAATTCAACCATTAGTAACCGAAATTAGTTTTTTATTATTTATTTTCATATTTCCTACATCCACTTAAGTCCGTCACTTTCAGCTTTCCGAGAACAATATCGCACTGTCCATGTACTATTTTCCTACAGGCACCTGCAAGATAATTCCCTTGCAAAAACTTCGAGCTGTTTACTACAAAAAGCAACAATGCATGAAAGATCTGATCAGAACCAAGGACTGGGGCATGAGCTTTTCTAATGTGTGGTGGGCTTGCGACCTGCGGCGTCACATTCACGGGCCGAGCAACGAAAAGTATAATGTCGTATTGGACACGGGCTCCGCTATAAAAAAAGGCTTCTCTGTGGAAAACATCGAAACTTTCATAGAAACTTTGCGACCACTGACATATGCAATCTTCAGAGACGACATTCCGCAAACATTGTTCCGAAAGTTATGTAAGGCAGAGAGCCAGGTCTGATTTTTATCAAAGCATTCTAATGACAATTAAAAATCATTCAATAAGTCCCACTTTCACAGCTTTATTTTTGGTATACTCAAACCACTGACATGGCAAGACTTTATCTCTCAGACATGACCATTTTCTATCAATGAAAGGATACAATACAAAATTAAAATTTAATTCTGGTCTGAAAAACCAGAAAAGCCTAAAATGCAGTTATTCCAGAAAATTTATGAATCACCATTCAATCGCCTTTCAAAAATGCTTATTTATATTTCTTTGCTAATATTTCATTCACTTTTAGACCACACTTTCACCAACAGAAGTCGCCACAAATGATCAAGACGTCGGCCATAGAAACTCTTAATACAAAAGTTAATTTATAATTTCCATTAAGTGAGTTAACTATTGCCAAATGCTCATTAGTCATATCATTCACGATTTAAATCAAATCTTTAAGTAGCTCTTTACGGAGTATAAGTAGTTGCATTGTCTCGTTGCGTTCCGGGTCTCGTGTATATTTTCTGTATCTTTTATCCTTTATAAGGTTACTTATAAATACAACTTACGTGAAAGACGATATTCCAATTTCGTGTCCTTGTGAATACAGCCACTGAGTTTGGTCGTAATTATTGAAGGGGTGAGAAACAAAGAAAGTCGCCCCAATTGGACAACCGTTTGGGTTTTGGAATCGGCCATTAAAAAGCGCTTTAAATACGTTAATCGAACGATCGGTGATAGGGCCCTCGAAGGTGAGTAAGATCATTTGGGGCGTGTCTTCTGCTGATAAACCTAAATATTGATGACTGTTATGCATTAAGTGAAGTTCACTTTTATAAGTATCTAGGAAATCAAAATTTAGATTTTTAAATATTTACTTTTGGATATGAAAATGACTGACCTCCTGGAATATCCAATCCAGTTCTTGAACAAAAACATTCGGGCAGTTGGCATTGTTCCGAGGAGGTCTGTACAAGAGGACAGTCGGGAGCTCGAGAATTGTATGGCTGACGCCACTTCGTGAGCGTTCTTCGTTGTGCTGACGATGAGCGGTCATAAGATGTGTCTAAAATTTTAAACATTATTTACGGTTTACCAGTCCGACTTTAATTCTCATACATTATTGGTTGAGCTTTACATCAAATATTGGACTTGGCTTTGGGCTGGATTATTGGGCGAAAAGTAAGAGTATGATGTATTTCGAGTTATGTTAATAAGTTATATGCAATATATCTGGTTAAAATGGACCTCTTTTAGTCCTCTTCGCCGTTTCTTGACAGGTCTGATTTTGGATAGTTACACTAGAACGGCATTTGCACACTCCATCACTACAATAAGCGCCGCCTGCACATATTTCTCCGTTGGAGCAAGAAAATCCAGGCGGTACTGCAATTCAGCACAAAAGTTATTTTCACACAGGTAAATAAATGAATATGTGGGTTAAAATTGTTAACATAAAGACACCTCTTGGAGCAGGCACACAATTCAAACCACTGATCACATTGCCGTAAGGGCACACACAAACATTATCGTAGCATTGCGAGCCGCCGTGGCAAAACACTTTGGCATCGTCAGAGCACCATGATCCAGGAGGCACTAAAATATTTACTTTCTTTATCTGAAATTTCATTAATACTTTTGAAGGAAGGAATTTTGCTTTCATATTTATTTTTACGGAAAATGAAAAATCAACGGATATCGTGCCCTGTTTAGGCCTGTAATATGATAAGTAAAATTGCTAACCTGAGTCATGTCTGTAGACACAGGTTCCATGTTCTTGATTCTCCACTGTCCCATCGGGACAGGTACAGATCTCCTGGACACAAAGGGCCGGTGGTTCGCATTCCTTGTGCATCAAACATTCGTCACCCGCAAGTTCTGAATATTGCATTTATAGCTGTCTACATTTTTACTTCTCTCGATAATAATGCAAAAGAATAATTCTTTATGCTTGAAAGCTTTAAATTGAGGTTAGTAAAATTTCAATTTTTCAATTCAAAAATATTTTCTTGATATTCTAGGTATTGCAAGAAATGAATAATTGCATTTGTAATAATTGAGTACAACATAGTCTCTTGTCGCAGAGTTAGCGCACATGTGTTACGTATTCTTTTAGTGCATATCCTTATAGTAAGTTAAAGCTGTGCGGCGTCCCATGGGATATGGCGTCCCATGGGATTTAGGGGAAGTGCATTCTTAGGGGAGCATAATTTTAGACAGGTACCTAATTAGGGTAATTTTTAGCGGGGAATCCGAATCTGAGGTCAAAATTTAGCTAAAATTTAGACAAATTTAGACAAAATTTAGCTAAAATATAGCCTAATTTTTGGGCAAGTGCATTCTTTATAGTGCTTATTTCTGTGAGTCCAAAATTTTGGGCAGGTGCATTCTTTATAGTGCTTATTTCTGTGAGTCCAAAATTTTGGGCAGATGCATTCTTTATAGTGCTTATTTCTGTGAGTCCAAAATTTTGGGCAGGTGCATTCTTTATAGTGCTTATTTCTGTGAGTCCAAAATTTTGGCAAGTGCATTCTTTATAGTGCTTATTTCTGTGAGTCCAAAATTTTGGGCAGGTGCATTCTTTATAGTGCTTATTTCTGTGAGTCCAAAATTTTGGGCAGGTGCATTCTTTATAGTGCTTATTTCTGTGAGTTCAAAATTTTGGGCAGGTGCATTCTTTATAGTGCTTATTTCTGTGAGTCCAAAATACACGCAGCAGCAGGGGTGCTTTTTAAGGGATCAAAGAAGAGAAAGTCAGAGACACTAATCAGTCAGAGACACAAATTAGTCAGAGACCCAAATAAGTCAGAGTCACTAATCAGTCAGAGACACAAATCAGTCAGAGACACAAATCAGTCAGAGACACAAATTAGTCCGAGACCCAAATAAGTCAGAGTCACTAATCAGTCAGAGACACAAATCAGTCAGAGACACAAATCAGTCAGAGACACAAATTAGTCCGAGACCCAAATAAGTCAGAGTCACTAATCAGTCAGAGACACAAATCAGTCAGAGACACAAATCAGTCAGAGACACAAATCAGTCAGAGACACTAATCAGTCAGAGACACTAATCAGTCAGAGACACAAAACAGTCAAAGACAACATATTAGTCAGAGGGAGCGGCCGAAGGCCGCGACTGTCGACCTCACCCTAACCATATACGCGAGACGCCGGAGGCGGCGAGCCAGTCCTGTGGTCGGGCGCGGAGCGCCCGACCTTCTCCCTTGGAATGTGAGGGAACTTAGAACATATAGGCATAATGTACACAAAACTTTTAATAGGACTCCCGTAGGGAGTCGGATGAGGGCCGAAGTCCCGAAATAGTCTCATGCTGCTCTACTCCCGAACAATCCTTACTCCCGAACAACCCAATCTGACCGCTGACGGCGGTGGGCATACTGATACAGACGAGGGCATACTGATGGCGGTGCGCGAAGCGATGACGAACCCAATCTCCCGCTGTGCACGCTAACCGCTTCCTAGCGAAGTGAGGGCCGCGAAGCGGCCCTCACTTCGCTAGTGTCGTAATGTTTCTATGTCAAATTTCAGATCTATCCTGATAAAAACCATTACCAGAAATCAAACCTAGTTTCTGGCTTACTTTTGAAATCGTCCACCGTTTTCAGATCGAATAGCGGCTCTGAATCAAAGCTCATGTCCGTAGCGCCATTCATCGAAGTCATTTTCTGATTATTTTTTATTCCATTTCCATTGTTCTGTGGCCTTCGAATACAGTTACCTTGGCCATCGTTGATATATAGCGTTGGAGGGTCACATAGGCAAAAACCGTGCCGACATATGGATCCATGAGCGCAACTCGTCGCACTTGTCGTTGGTTGCTCTTTGCATTCCGGAGAGCCGGGTAGTTCTAAAAAGTTATAATTTACTTATAATATAGCGTTTTATAACAAATAAAAAACAAAATTATAGTGATAGTAATAATGTTAACTATAATTTCGTCACCTAGTCTTAGACGGCTATTAAGTATGAGTGAGTAAAAAAATCAATTTTCCAAATTCCTTGATCTTGAATTTTTAACATGACCGCCATGCCTTTTTTGCTATGACAATTTTGCTTACTCAATAGTCAATACTCACTTATAACAGAATCAGACAATAGTTTCGTAGTGCAGTGTCCTGTCGAGTTAGTCACCTTTCTGCGCTCACATACACAAAATTTGTTCGAAAATCCGCCAGTGTCCAATTTTCCAATGTCTCGACAAATGGCGCCCATTGCGCAAATCTCACCAAAATCGCCGCCACAATTCATTCCAGGCATAGGCAACTCATAAATTAGAACGTTTGAAAGCGATTTCACTGTGTTGATTGGCTTTGAAAAATAGGCAGAAAATGACTGGCTGGCTTCCGGTATCTTTTTCAGTGGATCCCTATCACCTTTCAAATTCCCGTTGGCATTTTCGGGAACACACCATCCATTATAATTCGCAACGGTCTCCGGGGGACATGCACATACGCCAAACAGACACTCCGCTCCTTGGACACATTCCGCACTTTCGGCACATCGATGCCCTAATTTTTGCTGGTTAGACCGCCGAACGGGTTGTCCATTCGAAGAGGTACCGCTGCTTTTGTCATTGAAAAAAGAAGAGGGCGGATTATCACGTCTGGCACTTGTGGGTGCAGCCGATGGATCACTGGCTTGAGGTTGGAGTAGAAAACCATTTATACAGCTTTCTTTGTCGTGGCTAAAATCTTAAAATGTTAAAAAATTGATAGTTTAAAAATGTTTTATGATTTCAGACAATAACATTCAACGGATACGAGAAAATTTGTTGAAGGTAGCTAAAAAGCATGCCAAATTTGAATTTGGGAAAAGTCCTAGCACGATGCTACAGCTGTGCTACGTACAAGAAACATTAACATTGGTCGGGGCATTTTAACTGGTACCCTATTTGTTCTATTCGTTTTGCGATCATAGATAAGATCTATTTCCGTTACCTGCGATCATAGCCCGGCGGACATTGGCATATTCCCAGTATGCAAGACGACCCTCCAACGCACACTGAATTCACATCACAAGGCTCTAGAGGTCGGCCTATAATTGAAGGGGTAAAATTTGAAACCATAAAATGCTGAGGACACCGAACTTTCTTAATTTTTAAATCTTTCTTAATTTTGAGTAATAACAAAAGTTGACTCGATGAGTGCAGCAACTTTGGCTATTTGACATTGTTTCATGACAAAGGCAAAATTTAGTACTAAAAACTGCATTCTTTGTTAAATGCATAATTCCCTCGGTTCATATATGGAGTACTGTGATAAAGAAATATAATTTACTTCTCCAGTTGACAGAAAGCCAATTATAGTCAATTTATTTGTGCAAAACGGATTAAGACAATTTACTTCTTCGTTTTAGCTTTGTCGTAGCTGGCAGAATAGGTTGTGGATTAGGCGGCGGCTGCGAAGGTTGTGGCTGAGGGGCAGGTTGTGGTAGAGGCTGCGGGGCTGGAGCAATTGTTGGCTGGAGCTAAAACTGGAAAAGTTGTTTGAAAAGCTTAGAGCATAAATAGAGTTTAAATGAGTATTCTCAATTATTGATTTAGTAAATGCAACAAGCTTACGGGAGGTCGGCTTGTGACAGCGTAAGGAACACACTGGCCATTAACCGCATACTAAAATATCGAAATAAATAAAAAGCATAAAACGTAATAAATCGCATACCTGTCCTTGTGGACAAGTGCAAACCCCGTCAGCACAAACGGAGCCTCCAGAACAAGCTCTAGAGCATGTGCCGGTATACTCACATCTAGGGTCACAATTTTCTCCAGGACGCACTGAAATTATAGAATTATAATGATAATTCTGCCAAATCAACGAAATCTTACATGGAACTACACCTGACGGAAATGGTTGGCCGGCTGGCTGAGTGCCAGGTTGCGGAGGTTGAATTAGATAAGGCATGCAAATATTGCTACGAGGTGTGTAGCCCGTATCACATGCGCAGATTCCTTGGACACACCGGGAACCACCACCGCAAGTAACGCCCGTCTGTGCACAGCTTTCGCCAGGGTTGGCTAAAATTCTTAACTATATTTCAAATATTCTAAAATGTTTAAATCTAGAAATTAAATTAAAATTAGCCGTTCGCATTGTGACAGAATGCCAAATTATCGAATTTTGTATTTTTATAAGTAAATGTGTAATGAAAAAGACATGCCTTTGAAATGAAGCAGACACGCGATTTTTATTGGATTTTGATTGTGGTATCATGAGATAATTACTTTTAACGTTTATATTTGGAATTGACAGTTATAATTCGACGTTAGTTTTCGTGTAATTTTTAGTAATGAGAAGTCTTTTGGAACGAAAATTTTTGATTTAAAATTTTATTGAGATTTAAAGTAGGGGTCATATGTCATCTCATTTCCAGCAATTTATTCAAAAAACTTTTTAAAGCAGGGGAAAATGAAGGAAATTTTTCAAAAATTTTCCGTGCTTCTGCAAAAAAAATATTGAAATAAATAAACTAGAAATGAGGTTATTCCAAACATACAATCCTTACATTATGTGCTTGTGACAGATACATTTGTATATATTTATGTATGCATTCAGAAACACTACAAAACAACACTACGCAACAAAAGATATTTAACCATTAAAAGTGCTAAAGGTTGAAAGCGTAAAAGTGAGAATGAAACCAAAAGACCGCGGTTCTTCGTCATGGCTTCAACAAAGTTAATCCGATTTCAACGCATGGTAAAAGGAAACTGATATTTTATAACATTTTATTATAGAAATGCATGGGACTGATTTTTATTCAAAATCATTCACTACAAAAGCACACACTTATATGTCAATGTACAGAGAAAATTGCAAACCATATTTCGCAAGAGTAACGCAGCGACCGTCATAGACAACCTGTCCATTCATGCAGACACACACTCCTTGCTGGCAAGTAGAACCGGGTTGGCAAGCTTGAGTACCGGGTACACACGAGGTTCCTGGTACACCTGCTGGCGCTGGAAAAGTAAAATTAAGCCTGGTGATTTATTTTGCTGTGTATAATAGCTATTTATATCGTGGTTTTATAGTTTAGTTTTACAGGGTGTCCCAATTTTATAGCCCGAACTTCTTTTTCGATTTTTGAAACATTTTTTCAATCATGTTGACTTGTTTTTTTTTTTGGATAATAAAGCTGACACTTTAGGATTTTTTCATACCAAACACACCGTACCAGCTTTTCTTAAAAGTGCAAAAAATGCATTTTTAGAAAAAAAATTTTTTTGAGAATAAAAATTTACGGAATTTGGATTATCCGTTTATTTTTTGTGGTATCTGCCGGTGATTTTCAGTACATGGGGGTTTTCGGATGCGCTGAATCCGAATATGTAATCAGTTTTTGGCGCGAGTTTGAATTTTTGGCACTTTTTTGGCATGCTGTAAAAACACTCGTTTTTGTCAAAAATGATGTTTTTTGAGGAGATATCGAAAAACTGATTGCAGATTTGGAATCAGCGCAAAAAGTTACTCAAGAAACGCTATTCGCAGAAAAAAAATTCTTTGAATTATCAAAAAATCAATTTTTTTAGCTCTCGGGCAAAAAAGTGATTTTTTGATAATTCAAGGAATTTTTTCTTGCAAATACCGTTTCTAGAGTAACTTTTTGCGCTGATTCCAAATCTGGTATCAGTTTTTCAATATCACGCGAAAAAATGCCACTTTTTGACTTTTTTGACAAAAACGAGTGTTTTAACATAATGCCAAAAAAGTGCCAAAAATTCAAACTCGCGGCAAAAACTGATTACAGATTCGGATTCAACGCATCCGAAAACCCCCATGTACTGAAAATCACCGGCAGATACCACAAAAAATAAACAGAAAATCCAAATTCCGTAAATTTTTATTCTCAAAAAAAATTTTTTTTAATGCATTTTTTGCACTTTTAAGAAAAATGTGTCTGCTTTATTATCCAAAAAAATCAAGTCAACATGATTGAAAAAGTGTTTCAAAAATCGAAAAAGAAGTTCGGGCTATAAAATTGGGACACCCTGTATAGCTAAGTTTTTCAGTGAAGCATCTATAAGACTGTTTGATGATAGCCGTAAAATGCAACTGACTTCTGAAACATTTCATTGCAGATACTTACATTGCATAATAACAGCCACTGGCTGACAGATTGTGCCGCTTCTTGAAAGCGCTGTGTTCGGCACACATTGACACATGCCAGCGACGCATTGCGAATTACCGAGGCAAATGGTTTGCGGAGTGCACGCCTGAGTTGGCATTTGAGTGATAACATTCACAGTGGCGCATTGTCCATTCAGAGCTACTTGCTGGTACGGACACGTGCATACTCCAGCCGCGCATTGCGAGTTGCCTGTACAACGAGTTACGTTGAGCACACATGGCTCACCAGGTGCGGCTATAAAAAGATATTAGTTTGTAGGAAAAGTCCTTGCGGTTTTGTTTTATCTATTTTTTTCACATAGCACAAGAGTGGCTATGAGTGTTATATACCATATGATAGCCAAGACTTTTTTCTGTCCAATTATGCTAAGGTTTTATTTTTGCTTCGTAGAAAATCAATGGATATTTATGATTACTTGAGATAAATTAACATCACAGATTTTTGAGATAGTTTTATAGATTTTATTTTTTTAACTATGTTATTCCATATTCTATTGTGCAATATTGTAGAGAAATTTAAGCTCTAATAGCTACCTTTTACAGATAATTTTTTCATTTGGTGATTGCTGAGATATTGCAATTTTAGTGAATGACCCCGCTGAAAAATTGAAAAAATCCGATTTTTCCGAATTTTTCGGTTTGTGTCCCAACTTCAAGCGGTCATATCTCAGAGTATTTCAAAGCAAAAGTTATTCTGTAAAAAGTATGTTGTAGAGCTAGATCTTGTCTACAAATCCCACAAAGCTGCTTTTTTGAATAGCGCCAAAATGTAAAGTGTTTTGTCGATGAATGTTGCTAAAAATATCTAAAAATCAATTTTTTGGGTGTATTTAATTTGGGCCATTGTAATGAGATATTTTTTCTATACTTGAAAAATAAGTTAGTGACAGACTAACAGAGAAATGAATGGGCTATCCAACGGTATATAACACTTAAGAAAAATAAATGCTTTAGATGAATAAAAATTGTCTTTAAAAAACCGAAACTTTCCCTACAAACCAATATTAATCGAATAGCAGCGTGGTACACGGAAGCAATAACAACGAATAAAAGTAGAATCAATCGTATAAAATCTATTTAATCTAATATCTAATCTCACCTATTGAATTAACCGTGACACACATATTATTCTGTATCGGCTCTCCATTTGGACATACACAGAACCCATTAGCGCACACGGAATTACCTAAAAAGGTAGTACAGTTAAACTTTGTTGTATGACGGAGTTTCAGTGTGTATATAATCTGCAGCACCTATAATTTTTGTATGGTCAGATTGCCGTAACTCCCTCAGATTTTCAAAAGATACTCAAATACTCAAAAAGGTCATATATCTGGTCATTACACAAGACATTGCTTAAGCAAGGCATCTGTTCTTGCGATTATTCATCAACTTACCTATGCATTCCATTTGTGCAATAGAGTTCACAGGTCGATCACAACTTCTTCCAGGTTCAACTGAAAAACTAATCACGCGCGTTAGAACATTTGTTGTAAAATCACCAACCGTATATTTTTGGTACCACACATTCCCCGTTTCTTTCCTCATATCCCTCAGGGCATACACAATATCCATTATAACAATACGAGCCGCCTGAGCATATATTAGGATTTTGGCGACAATTTAGCCCGGGAGACTCTGAAAATTATAAGTGTGAAGCAACTTTATGAACACTTTGGTTACTTTTGACAACGCGCCTTTCTTGTCCACCAGTGACCTCTTGGTCAATTTCGTTGTTCTTTCCGTTCCATGAGGTAATAAGGGCTCTATTCACGACACAATTTTTGTCTTGCGCAGTAAATCCTTTTGGACATTGACATTTGGATTGAACGCAGGTGGAACCGCCATCGCAAAAGTCACCTTGTTCGCATTTGTTTTCCGGCCATATGATCCGGTTTGCTACTAAAACGGTAAATTAGCCAGACTCACTCATTCACCCAAATAGAGCACCAAAAAAGTTGTAAACTCGGTCGATATTTTAAAAACACATCAGAAAAGTCTGACAACACATTACCGAGTTTATTATTTTTGCTTTATATTGTAAAAACAATTTTCCTAAAATATTTAAGGATATTTCGATTACAAAAATTACTAGTATGGAATAACTTTATCATAATTGGCTAAAATGTGCTTTGTTGACGAAATTGTTATTATTCTATAAATTTCCTCGTCACGCGAAATCATAGAAGCCTTTTTTTGTCAAAAATACTGAATGAATATTTATTGAAACGTGTAATGATTCATAATACTTACTTTTGGAGTTCAATAAGCAGAGTGCTGCACCAGCTTGCACATAATTTTCCTCGCATTGGCAAACTTCATCTACGCAGACAGAGTGCTCCACCAAGCAGGAATTTCCTATTTCTTCAGGCGAGCATTTCTCTCCCAAAGACAACATATTTTGGATATTGCGTGGTGAAGGCTGCCTCGGAAGGATATTCTGGTCACTGTCGTCAACGATCGTCTGTGGATTTCTTACGAAATCGGGACCTATAAAATGAATTTTACTAAACATTCTCAAAAATTATTACAAGGTTTATTTGTAACGTAATTTTCAGATTTTTTATGCAAAAACTTTTATTACCTGGCGAAGCTAATCTTGGATAGTGCCTGGCATCTCGGTGCTTTGGGCCATATTCAATCCTAAGAGTATTGAGAGTTCCTTCTTCCTCTGAGTCATTTTTCGTGGTTGGCCTAACGTCAGGCAAGGGTTCCTCCAGCGATGATGGGAATATGCTGCCGTGTGGAAATATGACATAACGGCGATCTCTGCGACGTTTCTCTCCAGAATGAGACTCTCTTGAGGTATAATCATAATGAATATTGCGTATTTTTCGTAGAGTTACAGCTGCCACTGCACACATAAAGTTAAATTCAGATCAAGTTAGTTAATTTCAAGCGATATGTAAGTCTTTTTGTTGATAACATAGCCGAATCTCGATAGTCGATGTACAATGTATTTGAACACATAAAGTAATTCTTGATAGTATCGGTTTAAAACCGACGCACTGAGTTAGTTCTAATAGTACTGTCGTTTGATCGAGGCTTGACTATATTTTACTAGCCGTTAATCATTTTGTCTAGTTATTAGAGAAGTTTTAAGAAAATAGATAATACAATTTATTACAGGAAGCAAACCAAATAACCAAGCAGTGTAATATTAATGACAGAAATGTTAGCAGATTGGAACCATCACCAAAGCCCGTCCATTACGTTATTTACTTTTATATCAATAAAGATAACCAATGATTGAATTGTCGCTATATGGCACACATCGACCGTCTGTTGTGACTCGGGGTCTTCCAGGTGGGCATGAGCAGAATCCAGAAAAACAAAATGATCCGCCTTCACAGGGCTGTCCCTCCTCTTGTGGATTACAGGCACTTCCAATACGACGAGGAGGTTGTTCACGAGTCGCTTGGATCGGAGTTTGTGGTGGGGCAGAAGGAGCTAAAACAAAGGAGTGGCATTATATAACTAAGAAGTTCATCGAATTAGACAATGGCCGTCGATAAACTCTTTCCTATGACGAACAAATGTTGGAATCATTTAAAAAAGTATAACCTTGTGAAAAAAAAACTAATAGTACAACAAAAGGATAGAGTAATTAATATGAAAATGAAAACATAAAAGAATGGGCTAACTGTTTTCCAAACGATGTTGTGTTGGCAAAGGGTCGGATGAAATACTTGAAACACGGTTACATATTCCATTCAAATACCGAGTGCCACCTGGGCACTCGCACAAGGAGCGGCTCGTAGAGCATACGGCCCCGTTTGAACAATAGCGCAGATCTGTGACCTTAGTAACAAAATGCGGGAGTGTGCACGATGTTCCGATTTCGACATATGAGATAGAGATTGGCTTCAGGTTTTGTTGTTGAGCATTCTGAGCAATAGACGTTACTGAAATAAAATTTAATTGTAGGAATGACACATTAAAAAATACAAAAGAATGGGCTTACCCGGTTGTTGGTTGGAAATGCAAGCCCGACCATCTTGTTTGCTCCCATAGGGACATCGACAAATTCCTTCCACCAAATTGCATACCGAACCATGCACGCAAATTTCGCTGTTATTGCATGGCATACCTGGCGACGAGCGGAGTTTTTCCACACACCTACCACCTATAGAAATTTGGCTGGGCGATACACATTCACATCGTTTTGAGTGTTGATGGCAAAATGAAGATTGTAGGCAACGTTGATTCGGCATGGCACAGCTCTCTCCAGGTAAAACTAAGAAACCACATGATAAATTGTATCATAACATTTCATTTGCGTTGCATTCTTACAAATACTTAGATAAAGATCTACAGTATTCCTTAAGAAAAAATATATCGCATTTATGCAACCATTTTGACTGATCTCTACCACGTTATGCAACTCTTTAAATATGAAAAACACCTGATCGGAAATTAGTCGGAGCACATTGTCCTCCAAAGCTGACTTGACCTCGTGGACAGACACACGTACCAGAAGCACAAAATGATCCGTTGGCGCATTGTACGCCGACTACGACACAATTGGATCCGGGTCCAACGGACATCAAAACAGACCTTTTCGTGCGAACTACTCGCTCTGTAAGTTAAATGAAGGAAACTACCCGGAAAACGAAACAAACATAAAGGAATAACTGAAAATTAATGCAGAAGCCGAACAAAAAGATAGTCGAACAATTATACAGAAATTATTTAGTTTGAAATAATTGCATAGGTTTGGGTACCTGGATTATAGGTGTGTTCTCCAAAAGGTCCGAAATCGTCGTCATCCAAAAATTCGTTATCGTTCTGAGGAATAACTCCACCTGGCTGATCCATAAGAACTCGTTCAGCCTTGCAAAGTCCATTGTTCCCGCCCCAAACAGTTCGGACACACCGGCATTTGGCTGTGGGACAAGTACTGACGCAATCCTCATCGTATATACAAGCTGTGCGAAGGTATGTATTCGGGTGTCGTGGAAATGAAAATTCAGGTTGATTTAGAGCATTAAGTCCGTTGTCTTGATACAAGCCAGGTGGTCGTAGTGAGCGAAGTCGTCGATTGAAAAGATTAACACAAACGCCGCCCACAGCGATTTGACCGGCTAAAATTAATTCGTATATATGCAATATGTATCTTTCTAAATTTGGTACAAATTCAAAATTGGTATCGGAAAATTTAGATAATGTGCGAAAATGTAAGACTGCAATTTGTTGATATATTATGATAAATTAATGTTTCCGGCATTCCAATTGGGTCCTATTTAATAAAATTAATGCTTCCATTAGCTTCCTAAAAGAGAAGCCAACTTACATGGGCAAACACAGAGCTGTCTGTTGACGTCGCAATATGCCCCACCAGTACATTGTGTGCTGTCAGTGCATGGCCCAAGACTACCAGTGATTAGTGTGCAAATCCCGTTTTGTGGTGTCATTCCATTGGGACAAACGCATTGTCCAGCTTGGCAATTCGCACCGCCTAGGCAGCTCTCGCCGTTTGCACAACTTTGACTTGGTTGGGCTAAAATATTTATTTTAAGCTTAGAATATATAGTCAAAAATTTTACCTGTTTGACTATTTCTGCAAACACCGTTACTATTCACCGTCGGAGCGATACATGTACAGATCTGAATTTGATACATTAAAACATATTTTCAGTTTTTAATTAATTTACCTTCACATCATTACAGTACGAATTTTCTGGGCATGCTTCACCATGTGCACATGACGCACCAGCCAATACCGTGTTTGGTCTGACGCATTGTCCTTTCTGAGCCACCAAGGGCGATGGACACGTGCACACACCCTTAAAGTTATTTACGTAAATATCGTTTTTCAACCAATTGAAATATAACCTGCACACAAATCGCATAACCGGTACATCTTTTAGACGCAGAGCAAGGTTGTCCAGCCACAGCCCTCTCCACAACGGCACATTCAGAGCCCTGCACGACAGTGCCTAAAGGGCAAGTACACAGACCTTGTTGACAAGTAGATCCGCCCAAACAACGTTCTCCACCTGTTGGGCAAGCACCACCAGGAAGAACTAAAAAAATCGAATCGGAGTTAGAGGTTAACATAAACTTTAGATGTTTGATATTGCCAAATTTCATAAGACATTCCAATTTTAATTAATATACAATTAAAATAGTAATATTAGATATATATTGACCTGTTGGTGGGTATTGGCAGCTCCCGTTTATAGGCTGAAGGAGTTGTGGGCATTGACAAACATTATCTTTACATATGGATCCACCACCGCATTGCACCGCCTGGTTGCAGGATGATGAAGGAGGTACTAAAAAGTTTAATATGAAATATAACACAGCAAACTGTCAACAAAGTTGCACCGCTTGGGGTGCGGCTCAATGTGGAACGTTATTCAGAGCGCAACATTTTCCAGAGTTCGGTATCAGCAATTTTTAAGGCTTGCACATACCGTATTCCCTGTAATTACTCACCCCTCTGTATGGCTTGTAATTCTTCTCTATTCTTAATCATTGGAAAGAAGCGCTGTGCGCTATTTCGCTTTTCCTTTGTTTCCCAAAAAATATTTCTCAACAGACGAAGTCAGCGCTCTGCACACAAAGGAGGCAGAGCCGATGGAAAACAGGCTGGCTGGCTTGTGTAAACCTCGTTCTCTTTTGTTCGCTAAATTTCTTCAGTCACTGCTTTTTGGACGAATCATTGATTGCTATGCTTATGCGTTGTTTACTACCAATTTGCTTTTCTGACGAAATAGAGTGCAGGCGCTCCTTTCCAATGATTAAGCATAGAGACTGTTTATAAATCAGACAGGGGGGAGTAATTACAGGGAATACGGTATTTGTTCTTGCAAAATCCTTTTTAATCGAACTTCTCAAAATAGATAAAGCCAGCCTTTGGATAAAACATATTTGTAAAACACTAAAACCAATTCTAGGGCTAATTTGATGTTATAAATTTTTATCATTTTCTAAATAAAACCAATCAAACAGTTTTAAAACTACATGTAAGTAAAAACTAGCCTAAAAATTTCAAAATGTAACATTAAAAATGGTCAGCAAAATGACGAACATACAATCTTATTTAAAAACATTAGATATAATTATAGAAAAATGTTAGTCGCATATAGATTCTCAAAACAGCTTTAAAATCTCTCCACATTTTTATTTTATAGTAAATTTAACTGGAATACATTTGCTACAGAAATCACTGGAGAAACTGCTGAAAAAGAGTGCAAAATCATCCAGCGTTGAATGTATTAAATATAATACACAATGCCGAATTACTGACAAGTCAGAATTTCTTACAAACTATTTCTGAAATTTTGTTTATGGTATGCCTTAATTTGAACGATGTGCCGATGAATAGAAACATTAAGTCATCTAAAAATTTACCTGTCATTGGTGTGAAACATTGTCCATTGATCACATTGGTCCCCGGCGGGCATGAGCAAACTCCGTCATGACAAGATGAGCCTCCGACACACTGTTCCCCGTTGGTGCATGTCTCTTGGGGAGCAGATCTGGCTTAAATTCCATAAACTGTGAATTTTAACGAATGTTCAAAACTTACTCATCAAGCATACTCCGTTGTGATTGCTCATGCCATTCGGACAGGTGCAAATTTCGTTGACGCATTGCGATCCGCCAGAACACTGCCGATTGACGACACACGGCTGGCCTGGGGCGACAACGTCCATGCACATTCCATTATTCTCAATCTGATTGGAACGGCATCCTAAAACGATGAATTGGTTATACGCAGAAGACAAGCTTAGTCACAAAAAACATGAATTATGTATTACTTTTAAATCACATATTTTAAAAGGTTGCAAAATATTTTATTGCTTCCAGAACTGTAGGACACGGTTGGATAACTGGGCACCTCCGAAATGGCCCGAGTATGGTATCAGTCGACTCCCCAGGCTTTGCTGGTAACGGAAAAAATACTCCCAACCCGCTGAGATCCTTCTAGAACATTCTAGAACACTACCTCATTTTCTGAGGTTTTTCGTTATTTGTGCCTCATTTTCTGAGGTATTTTATTATTTTGTGCCTCATTTTCTGAGGGTTTTTCATTATTTGTACCTCATTTTCTGAGGCATACTATATTGTAACTACCTCATTTTATGAGGCTCGCGGATCAGGCTAAAACAACCCTTATAAGGCGCCAAACTAGGATTTAGGCTTGGGCCCCGCTGTGCACGCCTAAAGGGACTTAATCTTAGGCTTAAGCTCCCGAACAACCCTTACATTAGGCTAAACAACCCTTACGTTAGGCTTAAGCTTTAGGCTTAGGCTTTAGTGCAGGTACACCTTATAATATATGGTATTACAGATGTGGTAAGCCTCAGAAAATGGGGTACAAAATAATAGAATACCTCAAAATATGAGGTACAAAATAATGGAATGCCTCAGAAAATGAGGTACGAATAATGGAATGCCTCAGAAAATGAGGTAGTGTTCTAGAATGTTCTAGAAGGATCTCAGCGGGTTGGGAGTATTTTTTTCGTTGCCAGCAAGGCCTGGGGAGTCGATTGATCCCATACTCGGGTCATTTCGGAGGTGCCCAGTTATCCAACCGACCCCCTGCTGTAAAATTACCTGGCGTACAAACTCCATACTGGTTTCGCATATATCTAAAAGAAAGCCCCTTTAATACACAATAAAATTAGCCGAAAATGTGTTAACAAACTTTGACTTACCCGCGTTCACAGGTGCTCATGCATCGAGAACCTGAGAAAACACCGTCATTAGGACATCGACAGCGACTCATATCGCATAGCATTCCTGGATAGACTGCATGGCATTGTGTTGAATACAAACACTCTCCACCAGGTTTCACTGCTGAAATTTATAAAAGAGTATACAGTACGAATTTCACACTTGTGCGCTTCTTGTAGTATATTCCAAGAAAATATAAGAAAAAATATACATCAGCGATGTAATATCTATGAAAAAAGTATATTATAGTTTGGAAAGCTTTAGTACAGATTTTTCATAGACATTGACTGTTTCTGATCACTTCTCCTGGAACAATTTAGAATGACGAGTAATGGCCCGAGTAAAAGCCCAGAGTCATCAGCCGTGCATTATTAGCACTTTTAGAATGCTCCAGAAGCAGTAAAAATTGTACGACTTACCAAACTAAACTATAGTTTAAATCACAGATATACACGCAATATGGGAGTACAAGAAAGGAAAAATTTAAGTATCTTAGATTTTGCAAAAAATATACAAATACTTTCTTACCGATGCAAGTGAAAGAATTTGTGTCAAATTTGTAATCAAAAGCGTTTCACTTCTCCAAATTTTTTACTTCACCCAAAGTGTTTTTTATAGCTGTCTTACTTGGTAGGCATGATCCTGTAACAGCAGAGTATACCATTCCGGAACCACAACTTTCTCCACACGTGCCGTCAATTGGAATAGGTATGTGGGACGGGCACACGCACTTCTCCAGCAGGCAATGTGCGCCCTCGACCACTGCAGAACATTGCATCGAATGGCTGCATGAAGCTGATCCGGGAGGAACGACTAAAATGCCCATATACGATATTAACGTAATGTCAGTGACTGCAAAAGAGATTTCCTCATCGCTATGCTGCTTCACGGAGAAACGTAACTGATAAATTAAACTATTTTCCATGGAATTGCAGTTCTTACTGCAACCTACTTACTCAAAAAAAAACTCACTTATCTTACTGCTTCAAAAAAGAAATTCAACCTGGTTTGCATTGACCAATTTCTGCGATCCATATCTCTCCTCTTTTTGTACAGTTCTTGTCAGCGAACGTGCACGAATGACCATCTGGACTGATTTTCATTCCATATACACAGCGACACGTCAGTTGTTGGCAGAATGAACCCATCTCGACCGCACCACCTAAAATACGAAAATTTAAATACCAAATTGTTACTTATTTAGGACTCACATTGTTGCGAATATTGACAAGGAGAACCAGGTGTTGCTTCTAGAATTACAATAGTCCTACTTTTATAAATACTCTTTCAAATTAAATTTTATATAAAAATATGGAGGAGCAAAGTTTTAATTATAAATCATAACCACATTATCGCTTCCAGATACCTATGTAGTAAGGTTTTAGGTGCTAATTGAATCGTTACTTTACTTCCAAAATTGTTGTCATGAAAAATTAAAGGTTTCTTCCGATCGGTATTCCTAAGAAGAAAGGAAATTGTTATGAACCTTAAGCTCTCTGAAAGGGAAATTTTTAGGAAAAACTTTACATTTTAATGCAGTCCAAAATTACGGCAGATGAATCTTTCAAACAGAGTCTCAGTTGATTTAATTTGTTACACGTTGGATCGCAGGCAAATTTTAGAGTTTTTAAGGAATTTGACTCACCTGCAAGGCATTGACCAATTTCCGATACATATGTCTGACCGGTTGGGCAGGACCCATCTTTGAGACCAGTGTTGGCTGCGGCAATACAAGCAGATCCGGCATTGAGAGCTCCTTCGCGACACTTGCACACCCCATCGCAAAAGGCCAAAGGGTAGCCAGCACATGAACTATCACTGCTGCACACGCTCTCTGAAAGTATCAAATCAAGAATTAGTTGTACACCATGAAAATTTTTAATAGTAAAACAAGTATAAATATGTGACAATTTATTCAAGAATTCGGAACAGAAAAATAAACATCAATTTTTATGTCTAATCGGGGAAATGCCGGTCCACTTAGCAAGAAGAAATACCACCTAAAAATTTCTGCAGCTGTAGATGGTGCGAACTATCGTTAACCCTTCATTGCCGGAGCCATAGAAAAAAGGCAGAATGTCTGCGTTACCATTAGCTTTCCTTTTGGTGAGCAGTCTTTATCAAAATCATGATGTCTGCCATTGTTTATTTCTCTTTTCTATGTGATCTATTTACAGACACACTCTTTGTATGAATAATGAACACTCATTCCTTTCTTTCTTTTTGTGAAGTCTTTAGCAAATAAAAGCGTATCCGATCGGATACACTCGGCAATGAAGGGTTAAATGAGTGCAAACTCTTTCGCGAAAACTTTTGGAGGAAAGCTATCGTCACAGGCTTACACTAGGCTTAGACTTCTAAATTACAATACCGAATTTGTCGATAGCTCAAAACAACTGATCAAAGCTCTTTATCAAAATCACATTGTTTATTTCTCTTTTCTATGTGATCTATTTACAGACACACTCTTTGTATGAATAATGAACACTCATTTGTTTCTTTCTTTTTGTGAAGTCTTTAGCAAATCAAAAACGTATCCGATCGGATACACTCGGCAATGAAGGGTTAATGTGGTTGTTCATCACCACACCTTGTAGCCGTTTATCTATGTAAACCGTCGAATAGATATTGCGAAATCAGTGGGTTACATCGCAGACACAAATGATTTAAATATAGTTTCAGCGTATTTTATTTGCGCTGCTAGATACTGCCTCTCATGAGATAGGAGGGAACATTTCTACAGTGCACACTTTGCGCCAAAAGCTTAGTTGTCCCGCCGCGATAGGCCCAATCGCGAGGCGGCTGCCTCGCTCTCTTCGTTTCGAACGAAGAGAGAGGTAAGAGACGAGAGACAAGCAGAGAGTTTAATTTGTTGCTAGTGTGCGGCGCACCCTCTGCTTGTCTCTCGTCTCTTACCTCTCTCTTCGTTCGAAACGAAGAGAGCGAGGCAGCCGCCTTCCATTCGCGTCCGCACAGCCGCGAATTTGAAATCACTGATAAGATCTCCAGTGCATTTAAATTGTGAAGAAGTTCCCTCCTATCTCATGAGAGGCAGTATGTAACTATTAGTACATAGTTATAAATGCTGTCTATCAATAACCTAAAGGCATTTACATTAATAAACAAAATTTACCAGGCGGTGCTCCAGACATGGCTGATGCCCCATTTTCGGAAGGTGGTGGCGGCGGAGGCGGGGGTGGGTTTTGGAAGTATCGAGCCGTCCTCGGCTTGGCCAATCTACCAGCTGCAATACTATTACTCAAGAGCTGTTGTTTCAGAAGTTGGTCGTCCAAATTGTTGCTAAGCGTAATCACGTTCGATGTTTGAGCATAGCGATCTCCATTGACAGTTTGTATCGGATAAGTCGCTGAACACAGTGCAGGGTATATAATTAGATGTAGAACGCATAGTGAAATTATAGGAAACAAATTAATGGTAAATATTGTGACCATGGAAAAGATTTACAATTATTCCGATGAGCAAACTGATAAATAAATTTTCATTTTATTCTACGATGATTCAGCAAATATGATGATTTCACAGACTTTTCCGGTAATAAACCTCAAAATAAAGCACCTGACTCGGGCTTTGAGACAGGAATTTTTTTTTCAAAATGGAATGGAAAATGATCCATCATCCAGGGAGCAACCAAAAATCTAATTATTTCCGGTGAAAAACAAACGTAACATAAATAAAAGCGTAATTATAAAAAATTTGAGTAATCGTAAAATGTGATTCGCAATCTTTGTTATTTACTATTAAAAATTGTTTCGCTACAATATGAAACTAATACAGTTCCAGAAAATAATTAGGAAAAGATACGATAGGTAAAAGGACATACGAGTAGTGCAAGTTCCTTGACTAGCCATCATACCATGTGGACAACGGCACTGACCTTCGGTCGAGCAGGTTGCTTCCGGATATGCCAAAGAGCACTGTCTTGAATCGACACAGCCAAAATTACCGGGAAATATGCCTAGTAAGCAAAATTATTATAGAAAAATTTTGTGCCACATGATTTTGAGAGAATATTGATCAATTTGAGATCTGAAATTCGAAACATACCTTGATAGCATTTTCCCGAAATCTCTACAAAATTCGATAGACATTCGCATTTGTATGTGCGATCATCGCAAAATTCGCCATTGCCCCGGCAGTCCGAGTTGCGGAAACATTCATTGCCCAGAGTGGTTTCTATAAAATGTTTACCTGAGTTATCCGGAAAAAATTACAATGAAACATAGTTTAAAATTTTTTTCTGCATATCTATTTTATTTCTTTTGTATTTAACCTACATCAGTTTTGTCCCACATGTTCTCATATGCGAACGGTCAAATTCCTGAGAAATTTGAATAACAAACTTTTATTCTTATGGAAAATAAAATATATAAATTCATGTCTTTTGAATCACAAAAATTTTACCACCGTCAATAAGGAGGCATTCATCGGGACCGTTGGGATGGAACATTGGCAGGCATTGGCACACTCCATGAAGACATATTGAGTTGAGAACAATGCAAGGCTGGTCATTGGGTGTTCGGTTGCAGAGAGCGCCGATTTTGCCCGGCTCGATTGTTGTTGCCATTGGTTGTGATAGCAGAACAGGGGATTGAAAGTTTCTGTATTGCCCATGGCCGCCATTTATCAAGAGATCAAAGATCAGCATTACTAGAATTTATTGTTTTAAAGTTTTATTTTGTCAGTTTATAGGGATAATTTTGTCTACGGTCATTCTCTACGGAAAAGCGTGGAGCATAAAATGTAAAGAATTTAATCTAAACGATAACAGGTTTTTTATGAACTACTCTATAATACAACTTACCCAAAAACCATGACCCTTTCTTCTTCTGCGGGGAATGGACGCGATACTTCAAACACTGTAGCATGCTATCCAGTGAGTGTGTGATGCCAATACCAAATAAATTCGATAATAATATGAATAAAACAAATTAGCAAATTTTACAAGTGTTAGCCAATAATAGTAATAGTAGCGGTAGCCAATATAAATCGTATAGCCATCCTCCTGTCATCCATTTTCGTCCATTTGATCCTGGATATTTCGAAAGCTCATGAGCATGTGTGGTGCTTTCTTTAGTGGGCGCATTATTGGTCAGAGCAGGACTGACCTTGTCTTGATTTGGGCATATTTGGACAGCAGACCACGGCTCATCACTCAGCTGTAGAATTAGTATTGTATATTGCTATTTACTAAATATGATCATGGCCATAATTTTATCCAAAGGAAAAGGAATAATACTTAGTAATCAATAATCTTAAACATCTCAGCACAAACTAATTTTGAACACAAAATTTAGACAGAGTATAGTTTTTGGCTTTTTTGATATTTTTCGATCTCTCAGATCTCTTAATATTTTAAATTTTGCTCTTAAAGACCGAACGTTGATTTGAGACAGCGCATATCTTCACTGGACATTAAGTAGCAAAATTAAAATTGGTTATCCTCCAAAATTTTACTTACCGCGCCATAATTTTTGCTTGATTTCGCAATCCAATCACGTCATAACTTTGCGTATAGACACGCGAGAGAGTAACGATTGCAGTGGGTGGACGAACAAGCGGAGGAGTCCGCAGAGACACCTCTTCACATGGATATCCATGACCAAGCAACGGCTGCGCCAACTGTGAACCTCGCTATATTTTAGTTAAAATTTATTTAAAGTCATGCGATGATAAATATGGACATGAAGCATTGAACTTTGATTGTGTGGTGGCACAAACGATGACTAATTTCTTTTTATAATTCCATAACTCCACGTTAGGATTTAATTAAAATGAAGACCACGCACTTATTTTCACGCAAATACTCGTTATATATTTCCTGAAGTAAAGTACCTTTGAATATGTATGGATCCATAACTTACTGCAAAACTAATTGCTCATTATGAATGCCTTTCATTTTTACCCATATTTCGTCACTGGTTCTCGAAATGCGTCGGTTTTCCAGCGCCCAATCGATCTTATTAATTTTCTCTATCGATTCTTGGCCATCAATGGCCAAAAGTCGAACAGTTGTTCTTTTCCTGGCTCTTGATGGTGCCACCAGTCACTGTGACAAATAACTCAGTCGAGACTTTCTCTGGCCCGTCTAATCCCGAAGTGGTAGCCAAAGGTGGGGCCCATCTCGGCGACCCACTTCAAATCAAGTCAGCAACTACTTAGCAATACTCTTAAGCGATTTGTTGTGCTCTTTTCATAATCCCTGCTTTCTAGCGCTTATTTACTTTATTTTCCCACTCATTAGGGTTTACGATCGGTGATGCTTTTGCGCGTGTTATGTATGAAATTTGAGTAGAAGACAATTCGGGCTTTTGTACAAATGTGACAGATATCGAGCTGAAGTGTTTCCGATAGCCAATACTTTCTCATGTTTCTACGTGTTTTAGGCAGTTCTTAGAATATTTTGAGTAACTTTTCAAAAATTACTATCTTACAAAATTTTTCGTAACTCGAAATTTGGTTTTCGGCTAGGCTGCCTGCTAATGTGACGTTAGTTTTTGCCTGGTTCTGCCATATAGTTTTACTTGCGTACCTATCAAAATAAGGTTTTTGCCACTTCTGACACTGTTCGTCATTTTTGAAAATTTACATATAGTAGGACCCAGCAAAAATTAATGTCACATTATGAATTAGCGAAGTCGAAAACTTTGTGAAAAATGTCTTTTTAGCGAAAAATTTTTCGAAAATATGGTCCTGGCATGATAAAACTGAGAAAAGTATGTGCATAAATACGAAAACCTGATCGTCTTTTTAGTGTATCGAAGAATCTCCGGATAGACGGTTTTTATAAAATGTTCAAATTTTACTGTGCAAGGTTACATTATGCAAAAGTGCATTATGCTGTCTACCTAACATTGACCTTTATTTAGTTTTTAAACAAAAATAAAGGCCAAATTTTTAGACCAAGCATATAACTTTGTTCATGGAATATGGCCGCAATTCTCAATGAGTAACTCTAATCCTAAACCCACAATAAACAAAACCACCATTTGAACCAATTGTTCTCTTTCATTGCTCAAAAACACTGTGTCTCTACTATCAGAGTGGGTGTATTATTCTTTCGTCTTGATCAGAGTTCGTAATGAGGTCACACCCCTTTTTATCTCGTGGCGTAAAGTCAGAGGGGAGGCTTGGCTTTGTTTTTGTCTACTATTAGAATGTTTATTGAAATCCTTTGTTCCCAAAGTTGCCAGCAGTGGCAAGAGAGTGGTCCTTCTTAACCGTACTTAATCCACAAATTGAATTGTCTCAAAAGAACCGCATTTGTTTCTGAGTAGAAATTCTGTGACACCTGAAATCATTCAATTGAGATGCTTTGATTATTAGATGAGTCACCAGGTGATATATGAATGACTCCATAATAGTTGCTGCTTTCACCTACCTTTTGAAGGTTTGTTTTATTCTCGTGTTTTGATTTTATCCGTCAAAATACAGTACCAGGTGGCGAACTAATTTTTGCAACTGATATTTATGCATTTAAATTCGCGCCATTTCAGTTTAACCCCTATAGAATGGGGCTAGCTCAAATCTGATAGCTCCTATCTAAAAAGCGATTTTAGATTAGATTTGAGCTAGTCGCCTTTAAAAGGGGCTAAACCGAAATAGCGCGAATTTAAATGCATAAATATCAGTCGCAAAAATTAGATCGCCACCTGGTATATTTCATTGCCTGTATGAAAATATGCTAACGGCTTGTTTGTAGCAAATACATTTCCCGTTAAATCATTCTTTCGTTAAGCGGTAATTTTCAGACAAATCTGCTGCATGATACGTTTTGTTCTGGTCAATTTTTCGGAATTCACATAAGTAAAAGATAAAAGCCATATTTAATGGCTTTGATCCAGAAACCCACGAAGTCTGAAGAGTAAACTGGCCAATCGACACTATTAATTAATCACTCACACTGTCAAAGTGTGTAATAGCCGCTGGACCAACAATAAACACTAGCCGACTCACCTTTCGTAGATCCATTATTTTTATTCTCAATCAGTATATCGTTATGTGGCCTTTGGGTGGGAAAAACTACCACATCCTTGGTTAGCCCTATGAACGGCTCTTTTTCTTACCCTAGTTTACAGCAAGTTTCATTGTATTGCTATGCAGTGAAGTACAATGTTATAATTCCTTTATAGCACTTAACAGTTAGGAGATCGAAATCAGACAAAGTTCATGTGCATTTGAGTTTTTTGGTAACTAATGACAATTTTTGGCGGAAACCAATAAATTTTCCCATTTTACAAATATTGACTGAAATATAAATTTGGAAGCATAAGTTAGTCCTAATGCATTCAATAATTCCCTAAAAAATTTAGTTTCATTTGTCTCGTGATTAGCAAAATCGATATTCTGTTTCTCTCCTTCATCTTTGCTATGAATAAGTTAGAGTTCATTGTTTTGCCGTCCAAATGTGAAATAAAAATTTCGTTGTTTGAAAACCTCACTTCAGATTTTAATAATAAAAGAAAGCTCCAGGCTGTCGCCAAAGGAAACCATTCGTCACCCAACCTGTGCCTTTTATTGTTTGATGGCCAAGAGCGGTCTAAGGACCAAGTTGGGCAGAAACATCAAAGTCATTCTCGGCAAACCCAAGAAGCTGGATTTAAGAAGCGCTATGCTCAAATTTTGTTTACCGTCCAGCGATGCATGGGACCTTCGTCCTTGCTCAACTTTTATTAGCATTGCCATATGAATGAAGAGACTTTTGGCCCAACTTGGCCTTACTCAGCCGCTCTTTTGCTTCCTAATGTCTTTCTGTGTAAGAATAAGGGACATTAGGTGGGTGCAGGGATTCCCCACACCGCGGAAACTCCATTAGCGCGGTACTCGGGACTTGCAACTCGTCGCCACCCATAACCAAATTGGCCATGCTCTTGGCTTTGTCTTAATTTTTGGTGGCCATTCACGGAATAAGTTTTGACAGTGCAATAACGTCGGCTAATTTTTGCGGTTTCTAGAATTGGCAGAGCTCTTTTACGAGCAATTTTTTACAGAGATATTGCCCATATTCACATTTTCTTCAGCAAAAAGCGTAACCTCACATTAGAATAAATTCTTCAAATTGTATTAAATAAGGCCAACATACTCATCCAATCTACAAAAGTTTATTTTTTATACTAAATCGTACATATTATGTCATACCTTATGATATGTTGTAGTTAACGGTAAAGGTAAACAATTTGAAATCTTATAGGAGACTATGGGCAATAGTGACAGTCATCTGAATCGAATGGACTCTTCTCAGCAACTCTCTCTTATGGACCAACCGCCAGTGAATTATAATTACCCCGACATGAACGTTATTTTTAAAGGCATTCCTAAAATGATGCAGGTTAGTCATTCCGTTTATTCGTATATCGTTAATTTTCCAGAGATTTAACTGAAATTAATACGAGTCTATAGTTAGAAGTTTTAAAACAGCAGCGGATTTTAAAGCGGTTTGATTCTCATGTTATGCAACTTATGATGCATCTTTCCGCAGATTGGATTGATCCAAAATATCAGTTTTTATACCTATTTCTAAGCATAGATATGCCAATACAATTATTTTTGTGCGATTCACTGCATCTTATGAATATACATCTACATATTTTTTTCTAGGTCGCCGATGATATGCACAGAATGACAAATTATATAATGGTTAGTAATTTTACTTGTAAATAGATTTGGTTTAAATTGATTCTCAGTTTAAATTGATCCAAGTGCAGTTGTAGCAGGTTTCTCGCTCAAGTTGCAAATAATGTCACAATTTGGATCAACTATTTCGCAATTTTATCTAGTTTAATGAAAGTATGTACATCTTTTTATTTTAAAAGAAAGTAGTTTTACTAAGTAAGCTACTAAAATGATTTACTAAAAACTTTTTGCATTACCAACTTTTTTGCGTCTCTTCGGAATTAGTCGCTATATAGCCTGATGTTGAAAATAATATACTAATTCTTCCCTTCACCAAATCCGGGGTACTATTCGAGAGGAAAAGTTTAAAAAAATTATATTTCTTTGTAAAAATGCATTCTAGAGATGATTTATATAATAATATTGGCATAAATCTCATACGATTTCTATAAAATTCGGTATTACTATAAAATATTTTGCATTTTTACGTTAAAGCGCATTTATTTAAACACTCTTTTTCATACGTTTTAATATTTTTGGAACAGAAGTGGCTTTATTTGGAATTTGTGCGAGAACCCTGTTACAACTGCCCTTGGATCAATTTAAACTACAACATATATTTTCCTCAGAAATTATCATTTATTTATAGGATCTGCGGAATATGGCATTTGCAATGAGCGCCATCGGTTTTATGGCAGTAATAATGTGTGCAGCTTTTAAGCTATACCAAAGCCGGAAGGTGGCACAACGTCGGAGAAGTCGATGCAACCACCATCATCACAGGACATATCACCACAATGTACGCTTTTTGTTTGATAAATACTAAATCCGCACTCATTTTGAGCGGACTACTGCTATGTTTCGCAAATTTTTAGCCAATGTTATAAATTTTTATAGTTCATGATGAGATGTGAGCTTCAACAGAATTTTTATTTGGGAGTAATAAGAGCGCTAAAGTTTTTCGCCATAAGTACATCGACTTTTAAAAGTTACTCGGGGAATTTGTTGTAAAAGACTATACGAAGAATGAAAACGTGATGGATGAGGTTTAAAAATTGTTTAAAACTGCGGAATATATTCTTATAGAGAAAACTTGGGAAATGTGTTTTAAACACTTACTCCTCTGAACAAATTTTCATCAGGCTAAATAAACTATTCTTCGTTAAAAATTCCAATGTAACAGGGAATGAAAATGGTATGTTGTATTTCGATGTTATAAGTAAAAGGATTTTAATGAGTAGGTACATTAGAAATTAAAAAGTCACATTGAAGTTAAGAGACCTCAATGTTAAATACATGTAAGGTGATGCGTGCCCACATTACTAACAGAGAAATCACCAATTGCATCAGCTTACCAATGAAATCACACTTGCTATTATTGTGAAAAAAGATGTCTTAAATGTCTTATGCAATACTAATGAAGTATATTAACTAAGGTAATCATTCAGCGACTTGTTTCAATTTTATATTTACGTCATAGATTACGTATATTGTGTGCAATGTTGCTAATTGGTAAGGTCCATTTTCGATTTCATTGGTAAGTTTTCAGTTGGTAATGTGGGTTCACGCACCTGAAATGTACGTGAATAATTTGTACCTGTTAATACGTTGTAAAAATTGTGTTTAAAACACCCATCGATACTTAAAAATAATCCCAGATTTTGCTCGCATTAGTCTATGAGTTTTATTTCAGAACGTAGACAGCCCCTTTCCGGTAAGTAAAAGCTCAGAATCTTGGGATAAAGTACACTAAAACAGTATTTTTGTCTTTAGGATTGAAGACTTATTCAAAATGTTCCAATTTGCATATAAAAAAGAAGAGTAAAATAAGCTGCAAAAGGTTGTTGTCGTGATATACCGTAAACTCTCTAATTTAACCCCCGGGGGCAGAATTATTCAATCGACATCTAGGGGGGGTAAAAATAGAGGGGGGTAAAATTACGCGATCGAGGTTTCGCGCCGCGCCTCCGGCGCGGCGCGAAAAATTTTTGGGATTTTTGCTCAAATTTGCTCAATTTTTGCTCAAAAAATTCAAAATTTGAATTCCCGCCCAAAAAATTTAGAATTTTTTTCGAAATTTTTGCCATTTTTTACAAAATTTTGGCAAATTTTTGCAAAATTTGGGAAAATTTTGCAAAAAATGGTAAAAAATTCAAATTTTTGGCAAAAAATTTGAATTTGCGCCAAAAATTTGAATTTTTGGCATTTTTGGAAAAATTTGCATTTTGGGGGGGGGCAAAATTAGAGGGGGGCATAATTACTCGATCGACCTCTAGGGGGGGCAGAATTAGAGGGGGGTAAAACAAGAGGGGGGGTTAAATTAGAGAGTTTACGGTATAATACAAATATGAGTCTTTTTTATATTTATTTATATAACGGAGAAGTTTTACTAAGCATTAAATCTTTCACTATAAATATGTCTTAAAAATGGGCAAATTTAATGAAAAATGCTAATTTCTCGCCATATAGAAGCAGCTCGTAGAATATAAAATTTGTCAATTGATAATTTCCGTAAAATGATCAGTGCGAATTTAGACAGACAGCGAGCAAAGTTCCCTTTCTCGGCCAGGTGGCGGTGCTGGATCTTCTCGATATTCCAATAAACACCACCTTGACTGGAGCAGGCACGGAGCAGCAGCTATTGACATGGAAAAACTTATTGAGCAGAGCCGTCAAACACCTCCACATGGCAAGTCATATGCTGTAAATGCAACACCGAGCAGTATGCACGCCATTACTCAGGGCATTCAGAGTGGTTCTATGTCCGAATATGCCCAACCGCTGCGCGCCACTACGCCCAGCGACAGTTCTCCGCCAGCAAACGTGCACTCGCCGATACAACTACACTCAAATCAAACCCAGCCTAACGGTGGTCATGTGATCAAAGTCAGTACTGCTTGATATACATTTTAAATTTAGAAGCATTTTTGTGGGATTCATAGATTTCCGCAAACAGTCTTTTGGAATAATTTTTGGGATTTGTACGAAATCAAGCGTGGTTTCATTATCATTGATTTTGAATTCCCAGACGTTTTTGTTCTGCTCAATACTCAATGCGGGTCATTGTTTGGTGTGAGAATAATTCTAGCAATTAATAACCTCACGCTTCGAATTACTTTAAATAAATCTAAATTCCTAATTTTTTTATTTTAATTTTATTTTATTTTAATCATTTGTGTAAAATCCTATCAATTTCTTCATGGATGTTCTTCAATTTTTCGGAAATCAAAGGAACGTTATACATAGGAAAATTTAAAATAATTTTCCTATTTTCTTTTTCAACTAACATTTTCAGAATACATATGATATAAAAATTGTATTTAAATTTATGTGAAATTCACAATAGTCTTAAATTTGCTACATTTTTGTTACATATTTTTCTAGTGCAGTATTCTTCTCTTGTTTTGTATTTTCATTATTTCAAATTATTTTCTATTAAAAAGAAATCGTTAGATAAACCAAACGGCTGAATATTTGTTTTTAATCACAAATAATTTCTTATTTTGTGGTATGCTTAATTAGTTATCATAGATTGATTAATTCATAAGCTTAACTAACGCATAATCACGGTAATTCACGAGTATGTGTTAATATTTTTATTACTTATGTGTCTGTTAAATAAATGTTTCAATAAAATTGTATGTATCGTATATCTTAACATAAGCATGCTGTGTAAATAATGCTACAGTAGGAATTAATTTTGAAATATTTTGTTTTTATAACATAACGAGCACAATATAATACTCGAGTCGAATAACACTTATTTGCTTAAAAAACACATACAAACGCATTATAATTACTAATGTTTTGAATCATCATAAGTTTATTACTGTAAAACTCCAATTAAGCGCTCTCCATTGAATGGCCATAATTTGTTCGATAGAATTAACGCTACTTCATATTGCTAAGAAAATACATATATTTTCTAAAATAACTTCAAATGCTATGAAGTCAGAAAAAATTAATGGACGGAACAAATCATCTGGCCCCTATTTTCTGCGCTCAAACGGAATGCTTTCTTTTACACTGTCTTAACTCTTACACAAAAAAGACGGTGTAACAATTTTTCAGGGCGTGCCACTCCAATAAATACAAACCATTCACACTAATAAACTCTTGAAATATCTCATTATTTGACATTTCCAAAACATAATATATTCAGTTGCTTTTATTACAGAGACTGGATCCAGTAAAATTGACGGTCGATGAAGTGCCTTACGCCGACACATAATCATTCGCTAAAGAATGAGACAAATCTGCCAACTATGAGTTTCCTCAGAATGCTAAGAAAAATACCGCCATATGTACTTAAAATGCCTTAATATATTTGTTGTATGTAGTAAAGAATTTAATGTTTTGATATCTTTAAAAATAATTCGCATATAAATGAAGTTCGAGAAAACAAAGTGCATTGTATACATTTCTATCATTAAACGAAAAGCTTTGTTATCATGGCAAACACCCAATTGGGGGGAGGTGGTTTACTTGAATTTTTACGAACGCCAACGCGTGCCAAAGGGGAAAGAGACCTCAATGGGTAATTCTAATTTTACCAGGAGCTTATCAATGGTACGATTGTAACTATTTTAAACTATATGGCGCTGAAGACTCAATTATTTGTAATCCCCACAAATACCTCTACAAATTTTACATGTAAGTTTTTATTTACCATACATACAAGTGTCATTCGATACCATATAGACACATAGAGCATATTTAACAAACTTCACAAATGAATAATAAGAAAACAAACACTGTTATCATGTGATTATGTATTCAAGTAACTAACATTTAAAATAATTTGGATGTACTCTATAGCAAATAAATATCAATAAGAGGGACTTAGGGAAGAAATCACAAAGAATTACAACTAATAATTGAATGTCCAGAAGTATTCATCGGTATTGACATGTGAGCGTTAAAAATCCTGTTAGTACAGAATTAGACTTTTTAATTAGTTCCATGTCAACACTCGGTCAATTTTTGGATAATCATTGACGAGAACAATTCTCTAGAAAGTATATGTACTACGTTGAAAATTTGAGTATAGTGCAAAAAATAACAATAAGCTCTACCATTACATAAAAGTATTACAGCTCATTTATCAAAACCATTTCTGACAAATTGCTTGACCATGAAAAATAACTTGGCTAACGTAAGTGTAACAATTGAGTATACATAAACTTGGTTGCTGGAAGACAATCGATAAACTTTTGTAAATCCCAATGTTGAATAAAATGCTATAGTTATCTGAAATAAATCCTAAGCACAGACCAGTAAAACATAAAAAGTCGTAAGTAAAACATATAAAATCGAGGATAATTATTTTTCCTCATAGACATTCTTCATTGCATCTATCCAACTTTTAACCTATAGGTACAACTGCTTCATTGGTATGGACTATTTAATTTGTTTGACGCTTGGGTTTTCAAGGCCTTGTCAACAATTCACTAATAAAGACAATCCAAAACTATGTTGTTCTTTTTATTGTGAAGCGGAATAAGCGGCCGCGATGCTGTCCATAGGATTCGTAAGCTGAGCGTGCATAAGAGCGTGCTGGTGTTCATGATGGAATGGCTGTTGATGGTAGTGATGCAACTGTTGTTGCTGATGGTGCGCAGCAAGTTGCGCAGCTGCCGCTATCTGAGCAGCCAAATGGTGCTGATCTGCTTGATGGTGGTTCTGAAAATTGTATAGAATAACATCACATTTATTGTGGCCTATTCAGCGACATTGTTTAGAATACAGACTAATGGTCAGAATAATATTCTAGTTTATTCTACATTATGTTAAAATGCAAAAAGGTACCATGTAAGATGTGCCCTGAGGTGGCGGCGGTGAGTGAAGTATCGAGTGCATCCCTATGGCATTGTGTCCGGTTAACTGGCCGTGGTGCTGTGGCATCTGAAGCGGCGTAGCAGGCTGACTATGAGGGTGTTGCTGCTGCGGAGGTGTCACAGGATTTAGCCCACCCATCTGAGGTGGCGGGCACATTGGTGGGGCACCCAAAGAGCTCATTTCTGTATACACATTAGAATTTTGCGGCATTTGGTTGGGGTGCGGATGATCAATTCCGGGCTGATTAGCTAGTGATTGACCATGATTATGCAACAGAGAGGGCAACATGCCCGGGTTGAGCATTCCAATATTGGCTGCACCATTTGGTGGAGGCAAGTCGGGCATGTAGTTGGGATCTAAATAAAAAACTATATTAAGATTCACGGATTGCATATAAATTTATGTTTGTATATGTTGTGGTCCAAGCTAATCATTTAACATTTCATAACTCTTGGGACAAGCTTTGCAAACTGGCCTATTTTAAGCTTATCTTAATGCATGCTATGGACTAGATCCCTAGATCATAAAGACTTAATCTAAATTCGTACTTTTATTTTTCTTGTATAACACTTCCTGCAGTGTTATACTGGTATAACCCGTTTCTGGGAATATTTTAAGCATATATGATCCTGAAGTCTAGACCCAAAGTCTGATATAGTATCGTTTGTGCCTTTTTAGCATTAAATAGGATTTTCTCTACCCTTTTCGTCAGATGTTTAATCCCATTTGGCCTTTAGAACGTCAATAAATATATAAGCAGTAAAATATGTGTGCCTTTGCTGCTTTACGTCAGATAACTTCCGAATCAACTATCGAATTTTTATAGGATATACACAGATTTTAAAGATTTCAGATTGAGCGGTCCCCAACTTGTGGTTGTACACATAAATGAGTTCACTTGTTGTTCTCATGGCTTGTTTTCACAACTCAAAAGATAAAAGAGGCAATGCCAGGAAATTGATTCACTTTAGACCGCCCAAAAAGAAGAGTTGCGCTTAATAGGGCCTATAAACAGACGGATAGCGTCCCTAGGGAATTAACCGAAATGTCCCCATTCTATAGTCCTCCTCTAGTGGAACTGAGGCATCAACAGCCTCAATTTCATGGGCCTAGCTAATCCATTTATGTGCTTGGTTCCAAAACTCTAAGCTTTCACCTCGGGAAAAGGTGGGGAAAGTTGAAACATCGAAAAAGGAAAGACATACCGTAGCTGAGTTCCGAGTGCATGTCTAAGTCAGACGATGTGTCCATGTAGGCGGCGTTGCCTAAATAGCCTTGCTTTAATAAATAAATAATGGCAGTTTTAAAAATAAATATTGTTTGTTTTGTAAATATGGCAATCAATTTACGGATTTTTCATTATTTCCGCTTTTCTGCTGAAAGAAGGAAACATAAAATTAATGAAAATTACAAGGCAAAATGAAAAGAATTTCTCATAATTATGGAATTCTGGATTTCAATTCAAAAGTATATTGTGCTAATCAAACCAGAATTTGACCTTATAACAGTAATTAGTGACACTAGAGGGAAGGGCTGAAAAAGTGTGTATCCGTTTGTCGCGAAAGTAATGCGAATGCGATTCAAATGAAAGCTTGGTCCCGCAGCGAAGCTGCTTTGTCTTCACCAAATTTTCTTTGTCTCCACCAAATTTTGTTTGAATCGTATTCGCATTACTTTCGCGACAAACGGATAAAACATTCGTTATTGAAGTTATTTTGTCTGCTTATGAGGTTCATGACCGAAAAAATTTTCGTTAATCAAAGCATTTGACATTCAATTGTCGTTAGTAAAGTTAATCGTCTAAATCACACACAAAATAAAACTCACCATATAAAGGACTTCTTCCTGTCAAACTCTCGTCGTTTGATCCTGCTGAATCACTGTCTATGGTCCTGTTGAACATGGCAGAGCCTGGACAACTGTTCCCATTCGTGCCTATGCTGGGGTTGGAACCACCACCTCCTCCATTTACATTGTTGTTAGAAGCTGCATTGCTCCAACGTCTACCGGCATCTTTCTTCAGGCGCTTCTCTTTAGCACGTCTATTTTGGAACCAAACCTGCAAAATATGTTACATAACTTGTGTCGAAACTTGGCCATGTATTAATAAATTTTGGTAAGTATTTTATAATTAATAATATTTATAGTTTTCAAATTATGAAACTTTATGCTGTATACATAGATTGACATATCTATAAACAAATTGTCCGAGTGACCTTATGTGTAAAAAATTATATAAATCACGTGCGACTGTTAACAAATAATTGTTTTGCAGCTATTCCAAACACAAATAATACCTGCACCACTCGCATGTCGAGTCCTGTTTGCGCTGCGAGTTGTTCACGGATATGCCTAGCAGGCTTAGAACTGGCCTGATAGGCTTGCTTGAGCGTCTCTAAACTTTTAGCCGAAATGGTCGTTCGAGGGCGTTTATTGCCACAGTCCATTTCACTCTCTGAAAATAAAAAAATGAAAAGTTGCAAATATAATAGAAATATTATTATTTTCAATTATACCGCAAACATATGTCGTTGTAATGAGATATGTGATGCGAATATGTAATTAATTAATGTAAATTATATTATCAGTACAACGATTTCTTTCTTTCAGTAAACGAAACTCTGAATCATAGAAAGTATAGTATAATAGTTCGCACCTGAGGTCATAAAATGCGAAAAATTTTAAGAAACTAAGCAAATGAGGAAGACGTTCGGAGGTGTACGCGTGAAGACTTAAAAGCCTTTCGATATGATAAAGTGTATAAAATTTCCTAAGGCAATAAAAGGTGTCGGTTGACATTAGAAGCTCAGGAAAATGAATCAGGCTTTTTGTAATGTAATTTGCCTTTTAATCAAAACAATTGGAAAACCATAATAATTAATATTTATTTGTCAATTTTGCGGTATTATTTTTCTTATTTTCCGCCATCTCACATGATTAACTCGAGAATTGGTTAGGATATTACTGTCTATTGAGATGAGGTTAAGCCCTCAATAACAAACTAAATTATATTAAATAATCAGCATTTGATTAATAATGTATCGAGATTAGAATTTCGTCGCTAACGAATTAGCGCTATTTTAAGCACCTAAGAACATAAAATATTTAATCACTTGTCTTTCGAATTAATGACCGCGGCTAACAGGAAAAGTTAACCGTTTCGGTTGGACTTGGACTTTTCATCCAAAACTAAGACACACCGTAAAGCGCAACTATATGATAATGAAAGGTGGAGCGGTGTTCATTCGCTAGGTTTGGCGTAATTCAGGGCTTTTATACTGCCGGCGGGTGATTCCTCCCTCCCACCTAAGGCCATAGCTTGAGAAGGCTTGGCAGGCTTCTGCTACTTTTTTGCGCCGGAGGATTAATATTTCCTGCTCCCCGCACGGTGAAGGCTTAGTTTTCGGGCAAGCCAACGTGGATCCTCCGGCACCCAGTCCTGAGAAAATGATGGAACAGAGACAGGAAGAAGTGTGGGGGAGGGATAAAATGCTGGGCTTGGGTACTGCCGTGGAAGGGTTCGCGATAAGGGCGAATGGGTGGGTGGAATGGGTTTGCAGTGCTGGCTCTGAGCTTAGGTGAAGAAACCAACCCGCAGCAAAAACTGTTAGCGGTCGGGATTCGATATTGCAAAAACGTGGATTCATCAATTGAATGCGGGCTAAGGTCATGGGTAGTAGGTTATCAATGAGGAGTTATTTAGGTTGTCCCGATATACGGCTCACTTGGCTAAATTTTCCATAACCGAGTGTTTCATAAAAAGTGGACCAAAAAAGTAAAAATTTACCAGTAACCGTTCGCAATTTATAAATAAGTGCAAAATTTCCTTAAAGTTAAATTACTTCACACTTCGCATGTGAATATTAAATTATTTAACAATTTCTATATTTGTTAATTAACTGTATCCTAAAACTATCAATTTCAATTTTTAGTTGTTCAAACTACTCGCCAAAATGAACTTTAGTCAGAAATTCCCCATGACAGATTTCAATATTTCAGGTAAAGCTAAAATAAGAGTGGAACCATAAATTTCCAAAAGGTTACAATGTCTACCGTAGTTCCACAAAGTTCAGTCAACCCTCACACTTACGTTCGAAATTAATCAATCAACTTCCATGCGGAAATGGAAGAAGAATCTCTCAGTCTGTCAAAGATAATGGCAAAAGGTAAGCGATATCTCAGATTTGCGGATTATTTATGGATGGTCTGAGATCCCACATGAATTTCGACTATATACAAATTCACGCTTAAACATTTCTAAAGTGTCGAGACTATCAAACGCGATTTGCGAGTCTGACGATAGTCATGCCACAAAAATGCATTACGGCCCATCAAAAATGTAAGGGCCATTTTGAACATGGCATATATCTCAAAGATAAGGTCTCTCCATTAAAGCTCAGTTGGCGCGCGGAAATCCACACGAAAAACTGCCAAGGTGTAAGAGCAATGGCAGTGGGGGTTGTGCGTGACTTCGTCCTACTACTTTTTACTCATTTGATATGCACAAATGTGCATACCTCTCACCGCGCAGGGAAATGTGTGGGAATAGAGAAACTTAAAGCTCCCGCTACCGGAGACCCCAATGGTTTCCCATTTTTCACCAAGGAAGGAAGCCAAAGTGTTAACTTTCTCGGGCCCCACTACTATGCGGATTACGAAGTGGGTGACGCCCACCCCCTCACCTCGGGGTGTATGGTGTGGGGATTGGAAGATGTCAGCAAAGAAGTCACATTTTCACGCTGATAAGCCGATTTTGAAAACTGTAAAATGTTCCAGGAACTTCGCTTCACGATCAGAACGGAAGTAGAAACGTCATAAGCTCATCATTTAAATTGGCTTTCGATAATATAAAATATCTAAAGTTAATAAAACATTGAATGTCAAATGCGTTTAGGATTCGTCTGGATTATGATTTTTATGCCAATAAGTATAAATATTAAAAAATTTTCCAATGGGTGTCTGAAAGATGCCAGGTGCAAAAATGTTTAACCTGAAATCTAACGCAAGAACACATAGTTGCTGTCATTTTAAATTTTCAGTAAAAAATGGTAAAAGTTGTAAATTTAATCTGAAAGATTGATTCAGCCTCTGGTATTATTTTTCCGAAAACAAACGACTTTTTGTTCTCGTTGCACGCTAAGCGATATCTAATCGCATGGTCACATTTACAGGCTTATGTGCACTCATAAACAACTCACTCATCGCAGCAACGAATTCGTAACTAAATATGATAATCCAGGAAAAAGCGCCTCAACATAATTATGAACTCTATAAGCTCTTAACAAGGTTTATACACGCATTAGTGTCATATTAGCATATTCTAAGCATATTTTTATTACTTATCACGACTTAGAATGAACTTCCGTCTGAATAGTGTCAGAAATTATGACGTGAAACATAAAGTATCAATGTATGATAATCAAAATTAACGCTTCGAGGACAAAACTAGATAAAAAAATATATATGAGATCAGAGAAAGTTCAATATGGCCATACTTGTTCCTGAGAAATACACTCTTGAGGTGTACCATGCTGGGGGTAGGGCTTATTGGTGACTCCGTCATCGGATGGGCGCTTATTAGAGTGCGCATACATGCCCGAAGGGGGAACCAATATGTTTAAAAAATCGTGGCGGGCTAATAGAGGAAAGTTATGGCCAAAGACAGTTTCCCGCCAAAATTTGTTGCATTATGCCTATTCAGGCCCGTACCCAGAAAAAAATTTCGGGGGGGGGGGTTGAGATTTCAGGGGGGTTGAGAAGTGAAAAAAACGCATTCTTAGGGGTGCATTTTTCAAAATTTTCTCCAAAATTTTTAAAACCATAGGGGGGACCCTATTGATTTTTTTTGGCTTCCGAATTTCGGGGGGGGGGGTTGCAACCCCCTAACCCCCCCTAGTTACGGGCCTGTGCCTATCTATCCTAAAGCATAAGCGTATGGCTATGGTTAAGTCTAAACCTAGGCCTAATAAGTATGCCCTATAAGTTTTGTTCGCCTAAAGGTAAGTTATGATTTTTGGCGTTCGAGAAAATTCAAACAACATCCCAACGAGGTCATCTCCCCTTGAAGTGCGTTCAGTCTCTGCTTCTACCTTCTATCACAGTAATGAATCCTTTCACATGATAAAAAATAACATTTCGAAGGATTTTGCTGGATACTAAATCTCATGGAACTAGAGGAGGAAGCAACATTCATGTCAATTTACTCAATACATTTGCTAAGTTCATGGGAACGAGAAGCAGGGCGGAAGGATTAAATTTTTTTAAAGTTCGCGCACTCCCAGTCCTACGACACCGCACAACCTTTTTCGCGACTGGCGAAGAGTAGGTGTTGCACAAAATCGAAGAAAAATTCAAGAACACCCGCCGACACGCCAGGATGTTAATGCCGGAAGCCATTTGCGAGTGACTTTTAATCCAGCAGGATCGCTAATATACCTCATAGCTCGCAAATCGGCTTAACAAACATCATACATGAAAACCAGGGCTTCGTATAATTTTTATAAAATGAGGAATTTCTAGAAAGAAGGTGAAAAATCTAAACATTTGTTGAAATAAATAAAACTTTAGTACAAATGATAAATGATAGTTGTGGGTGACATATTGGCTGTAAAAGTAAACAACTATTGGTACAGGATTTTTGTTTAGCCGCGTTAAGCTTTAAATCATGGGAGTTTTCCTTGCACCATTTTCAGTCTTTATTACACCAATTGCAGAACATTTCCCGCCAAATTCAATCACTAAAGGACAGATCTGAGCTAGAATCGAAGTTGTAAAACGATGCGTCATGAAATTCTCACACCCTTGAGGGGTCGCTTAAATATAAGCACAAACCAAGCTTTTTGCAAAATTTACTAAGAAATTACTCCCCTCTCACAAATTACCTATTAAAAATGGAAGATACTGGCTTGGAATGCTCTTAAGTATCAGCGCAGAAGATAATTGATTTAAGTAGTCTTTTTTATAGCCTTGATATAAGATAAAAATGAATACTAAATAAAAATATATTTTCTTACAGTGTGAACACGAAACTAAAAGCAACGATCATAATTTGGTTAAATTTCCGGAGACTCACCCATCCTAAATTAACTAAAAGTGCATGCCAAGCTACAAACGACTTCCATGTTCACTTCCGCTTTTTTATTAGTGGTTTTACTTTACAATAAAATTTTCTTGTAAAATGAGTGGGGGATTAAGGAAAATGTTTGCTAAAGGGCGCGTGAAAACTCATAAAATAATTAAGCAAAGTCCAGGCACTTAATCTCCCGTTCTTTATCCTTCCGTCAAATTGCTTTGAACTTGCATGTTTAATCTGTTGCGGATAGCAAATTATTTGACACTAATGCCATCCGTCAGATGCTCAGTTGCAATTTATTTCGCCTCCGCAAAAATTTCGAAAAAAAAGCACAAATTATTTAGCAAATTTGTTTATTATACGATAAAAAGATAATTCGGAGACGTGGAAGGATTTAAGAGCTTTAATACTCTTGAACGTAAAAAAATCGTATTGCATCTATACTGCTGCTCTTGATAAAGAAAACATTTTGTTCTAGTATTTTGGTGACAAAATAGTTGGATAGACAAAAATAATTTCATTCAAGTTACTAAAGAATATTCTACTAACGAATAAGTGAATTTTTAAAATAAGTGAAACGCCAATATTTTAAGTGTAAAAAACGAAATTTCACAAAAATTTAACCCACCTTTAGTTGCGTTCTCGAAATCGTTCCTGCAAACGAGCCGACCGTCCATGGGAATTAAATAGAACTGATCACCGGTACTGAGCTCCCGTTTGCAAATAACGCACTGAAAGCAATTCACGTGGTAGACGTGACCGTTAGCCTTTCGTACTACGCACTTTTCGCTGATAAAGTTACTGCAGCGAGAGCACTTTGGACCGAATCTCCTGAAAATACACGCTTATTAAGAACTGGAGTCATTCGGATGGATTTTCGTTCTTTGTGCCAAAGGAAACTGAAAGTTATAATAAGTTCACATAACATTCACGCAATGTAACCTAAGGGATTTTTCTCACGCCAAAACGGTCATAAACGATATCGTCAACTTTTTGCGTTTGCTTAAATCTGCAAGTTTTTATTTAAGCTTTATCAAATAGCGTTTCCATTTTTCATAACTTTATTATTTTACGAAATTTCATAAATATTTAAGCGGTAATTTTTTATTCAAACGGTACCGGAGGAAATGTTCTTTGCAGTAGAGGTGACCCTGTTTGGAGAAGCACGTATTCGACGCGAACCGTTGTTGACAGTCGGCGCAACGGAGACACTCCTCGTGATAGCAATCTTCTAGCACCTTGTATAGGTACTTGTCACGGATGGGCCTTTCACACCTGGTGCATACGCACAGCTTGCAATTCTCGCCTAAATAAAATGCTTATGTTAAAAACCGTAAATTATGCAGATATGTAAATATTGAAATTAAAACATAAAATAGAACAACATCCAATATTGATTTATTAGGAATCCATTTCAGCACCAATCGAACTTGGAGCATTAACTTTCAAAACATTAACTTTCAAAAGTGGACGATCGCCCTCCCACAAAAATATACCACTGGTGTTCGACAAATGCACAAAACAGAGAGCAAAATCCGCTACACACCTCAAACTTATATTCAAATGGCAAAGCCGGTATCGGTGCCCTTTGCGCGCGATCTTTTTATTGCAAAAACGGATATGTAAATGCCAGCAAAATGCGTGACAACTATTGTTCTCTGTTTGCCTTTGGCAGTTTTAAGCGTTCTGTTGCGAACTTTCGGGCCAGTTTGGAAAGATATCGAAACGCTTTCCGCTGTATTTCTGACTTTTAGAGTCGGACACACGGAATACTACAAATATATCTGGAAACGCTTGTAAAAAGATAACTTCGGATTTTATAAATTCACATTTGTACTTTTGCTCATAAATCATTTTGTTAGCATTTCTATTTTCGTGCAGCGAGATATCTAAATAATCGCATTTTGCTTTGTATTTTCCGACACGTAATTTCTTTTATAGGCTATTGTTAGTTTTGGTGAACAATTAATCTATTATTAATTTACGTCATTTCTGCTTCAGGTGATATTTTTGGGCTGTACTTCCTATATTTGAGTTGTATGACACAAATCCTTCTTTACCGCACAAAATTAGGTTTCCCAAATAAATAAATTGTATCTTCCATAATTGAAGTCTTTCCATTGCAAATTTCGCTCCCAAAATGTGCTCCTGGATAAATCGCAAATACACGTGGCAAAAACATCGCAAATTATTTCATCATAATCTATATTATAAATTTTATTATATTGGACTGGATTTCATATTGGACCCGAATCAATATGGTGTACTTTTTGCCTTCAATAAACTCCATCCGTTATTCTGTTCTCTTGCCAGTCATTTTTTGGCACTCAAACGAAATCAGTGCCAATCCCCGCAAATCCCTTCGCTGCATACAAATTGCGCATTTGTCAAGTGAAAAGGGAAAGACCCAATAAATTCTCTGTGGTATGTGCTATGTTAGCTGTTGCAGGCAACCTGATCCCCACAGACGCTTTGTTTGTTCCTTATTTCTTATTTATCTTCCATATACACCCTTTGCACTGGAAGGGGCCCGTTTCACCAGCAAAATGTGCCGGGTTGGGACGGTGTGTGGATATGGCATGTGCTTCTGCTGCCGGGGATTCACCCTCGCCACTTTTCCGCTTCGCAAATTTATCTATTTATTTTATTTGGGTGAAAGGGCCACTCCATTTTCCAGCTGCCTCTCTCGGCTTTGACCTGCCGCTTATGGTCATATGCTTATAGCCACATTAGAAGGCACTTCAAACCCACCGGAGCAGGAGGATAAATGCTCGGAACCTAGTCATCCTCATCCATACAAACACATAACTGACATGATTTTAATGTATAAACGAATTCGTGCAAAAAAGGTAGAATTAAGTTGCCAAGGGGTATGGTATTTTTATTACTTCATACCTCGTTTATAATATGTTGCCAGCTCATGAAGTTCTTCTGCTTCCATAAATTTTGCAAAATGGCGCATAATTTCCATAACTAAAGTTTTAGCTGCTTATAAGTTTCTCCCAAGGTCCCAAAAATCAAAGCTTTCAAAAATCAGTCTCCAATTCAAGCTTATTACAATTTTCTCCTACAATAAAACTCACAATTTCCCGATTGGCCATTAAAATTGTCTAAAATAAAAATGGTAATTGTGCAAATAACTGTTCTCTTCAAAACTATCCCCTGATCTCTTTGGGATAGGTGAACATTACTCGGTTTTGCCCATTTTCAACTGCCAATTCCCTTGTCCATTGAAAGCGAATTACCGCACTTCCAACAGGCACATCTCCCATAAATTCGACCAAGCGCGTAATCGAATCGGACCAGAACCTAGACACGACCTTTTCCCCGGGGATTTGTTAGATACGGGCAAGTCCGGTGACTGGACTTTTCTTATACACAATTAAAAGAGACACACGTTTGAACTTAACAATAGCACTTTTATATTTTCAATTCATTTTTGGTTTTGATAATTTAGATACTTATATTAAGAAAATATGCAGTAAACACGTTTGTGGCTGAAAATCAGTCTGTATTTTTTGGATAAAATTGTGGAATGAAATGATTAGGTTCTCTTGAATTTGGGAAATTTGTGCTTCAAAATTTTAGCTAAACTATCCAAATAAGGAAAGGGTGAACTGCTTGCGCAAGAGAAAAATTGCATGAAACATTTTCGACCTTGTCCACCTTGCATTCCCACAATCAATCAGAACCCGGCCTCAATGTGATGAATCAGCCGGAAGGTGGCGTTATATAAAACATTTTGGCTGGCAATTCGCAACAATGGAAAGCCTCAAAGGGAGGACGTGACAATTGGTCGTCCTTTTGATGTTCCCCCATTGCTCATATTTTCCATTTCCGCTTTGTGTGAAAATCTTAATTAAATGCGCAACTTTGACATCTCTTTCCTCCTTTTTGGGATGCAATTGCAGGAAATATTCAAAGGTACAAAGGGAATGGGATAACTTTGAACAAACAGTTTGAATATGGTTTAAAGCGAAATTTATGAGTATAATCAACTTAGTGAGAAAAGGGCAAATGAAGCATAAAATATTAAAACGATGATAAAAAAACTAGTCAGTATATCAACGTTGAAAACCGCAAATATGTAATGCTTCTATGCCGTTAGAAATTTTAGTACAAAAATGTTCCAGGTTAAACGTTTTCTTACCAAAAAAGTTTTGAATGGGAAAAGAAAAAGTCACATAGAATTTTGTTGGATAAAATGGTTTTATATATTCTAAGTAATATTGAACTAATTTGCTCGGGCCATTATTTGAAAAGAAACCTCCCTTAATATTCGCTACTTTCAAGACGTACCGGAACAATAGCAGGTGTAAAGAAAAGTTCCTTCACTCCGATTTTTGCATGTTAAGGTGTCTTCCCATATACAGTAGCTGTCTTCCTTTACATATCATCCTAACTCTTCTCCTCTCGCTCCATGCGCATTCCTTTGGCTGCTCTCAAGAAATGAAGGAAATGAAAATTAATGCACAACGAAAGTGATTGGTCTCTTGCTAGGCGGTGGAGTACAAAACTATTTTCTCTCTTATAAAATGACGTTTCACGAAAAACACTCCGAAAAGATATTTTTTCTGGATGGGATGTCCCGCAGTGCACTGATTGGGTGATCCCTTTGGTTTCCTTTATGCGGTGTCTCTATATTTTTGTTCCCAACACCACAAAAAATGGTAGGTATCCCACAGGGTGTTTTTGGAACATTCCCGGCATATCCCCTTAGGGCGGTTTTGGCTTTATGAAATGTCGTGAGCTGGGTGTCATGTCCCGGGAACAGCTCTTCGCCGGATCCATAAGTTGGTGATGGATGTGTGTGACAGCCGACGGTCGCGGCGGCATCCCAAAGGGCACTGGCGGGTTTATTCAATAAAGCAGTGCCGTAGCACCGCACATATTCAATCAATTCGGCACATGAGTATAGTGTAATATGTGGTAAAATTGATTTGCATTCTGCTGATTAAAACCCACATAATAACAACCGATAAATTGGTGTTAGTTGAAATAGAACTTAAACTAACTGTTAAAAAAATTTAAGTTGAAAACATTGTTTTTAAAAGATTGAGGTTTGAAAGTACGCAAAATATTTTACATCGGGAAAGATTTATTTATGCAAATATACTTGAGTTGCAAAAAGGAAACCTAAAATATACGAAAATAAAATGAGATGAAGAAACAATAAAATTGAATTGTAAGCACAAAACTGATGTTAGTGTTCCCAAAAATAAACGTTTTTGTGACAAAATGGATTGATATCACTTTTGCAAAAAAAGGTTTCAAAAGGTTTTCAAAGACCGAAATAGTGCCTTGGAACAAAAATGGGAAGTAAAGTGACAAAAGTTGGAATGATGTTAGCAATTGTCCAACCTTTAATATGGTCGCACCCAACATTTCTCAGCTCACACTTAGCAAATGTTCCCAGGGTTAAGAAGCACACGTTACCTTTTGTTTCAACTCAGTGCTAAGCCATTTCGATTTCGGATCATTATTGTAGCACGTGGGAATGATTTCCCACTTTCTGGGCGTTATAATTTTTGCTGGTCCTGGGAGTATCTAAAATTGAACCACAAACCTGATTCTGATCCACTAGCCAGCGGCCCCACAGCACCCGAAACCTCTTCCCTGTGCGGAGAGTCGGCTTGAGAATGAGTTCTGGAGTCCTCGCCAGTAACCCCAGAGGGCTGTTGGTCGTCCTTAGCGGACGATGTAGACGGATTTGTGGTTGCGGAATTGGACAATATCTCGACCATTGACTGTATCCGGCCGTCCGTATCAGTACTACAGCCCTGCCCGACGTTGGCGCGCAGGCGAAGTGTGGGCCCACTTCCGACGGTGCGGCAGGGCGGTTTCGAGGTCCTGACTATAATGAGAGTGGTAGCGACTGAAAATGGCCGTATCAATACTAAATATCATACTTATAAAGCTGTTCATTTATTCAGAATACCACGAATACGCATAATTATCAAGAAAAGACGTATTGTAACGTTGATAAGGATTCGTAGTATGCTTACAGGATATTAAACACTTATTATAAGATACAATTATAAGCTGGTTGATGAGCATTTGAGGTGGATAACAAGAAACTGTATTTAAGACCTCGCACTAACGAGGTAACGACGATGGGCAACAACGAGGCAACGCTATGCTGAGCAACAGTAACTTGATGATCAAATTAAAATCCTTTTAAATATTTTCTCTTCTTTCTTTTCGAGACTTAAAAAACAATTAGTAATTCCTCGGTTCAAAATTTATCATATTGGCTTGATATGCTTAGTTTCTATCTAAGTTTTATAACAACATAATCTATTCCAGTAAGAGATTGGCATTCGATTTTATGTAATGAATGAATTCGTTGTCGAAAACTCATAGTTTCCATAATAAAAATGTCTACGTTGCGATTTGTACACAGGCTAATTTTGTTACATAAAAACTTAATAATCAATATATGTGTTAATGTCAATGCCTCTGAGAACAGATAAAGATTGTCCAACGAATTTAGAAGTGAGAATCTTGTGAGAAAGTTGAATTCTTAAAGTATAGATCCGCAAAGATTTTAATTAACCGAAAAATCAATGAACAGCGGCGTAGTTTAGGAGTTTCGACATATGCTGAAAAGATGAGTATTGACAGTGACGATACTGTATAGATTGTGGCAAGTGTGATTCTGGAGTGAGCAATAACTAGTTTAGGGAGAATCGCCTTTTTTGAATCAATTTCGAAGTTGGGCAGAGAATTCACCCTTCCTCGAGAAAGTGTAGTATGCCCAAATTTTATTTTTGTTGGCGCTTTAAATTATTATGTCTCAGAGTATTGCGGAAATACAAATATAATAAATAAGTTATGACAAACATAATTAAAATGCATTAATTTATTGAGGCAAATAGAAAATGTACAGGGAAGATGTACTGATGAAGATAACATATTGCTAAAATACATTAATCACTAATTAAACAAATAAGTTCAAAAATCTTGAAAATATCCTAAAATGTACTGCACAAAGAGAACGCTTGAGGGCTTATTAAACTTAGCTTCAAAACGACAAAACCGAATCCACTAAAATCAGGAAAATCTATTCGTGGAAGTGTTTTTGTCACAATTTTGAGCGCTTCGTTGTATTGGCCATTGGGAATAGCGTTCATTGACAGACGAGCGATACTGGCGGTGCTGTCACGCTTCAATACCTTGGTGGAACTGACTAAGCCATGAGGCACACGAAGGGAAGGGATGAGTCGGGGTAAGAACGGGCCCAAAGAAGGCTGCAGGGTCTGACAAATAAAGAGAGGAGCAACCTGCCGCGTCTTCCTGACAGGCCCTCCCCTTTTGGGTGGGCCCAAGCACTAACCCACCAATCGCCGCTCTTCCGGACCGCAACCTACTAAACTGAAAATAATTGGCGAAGTTATTAGGATAATACCAAAATCTGTATTATCATGAGTGATATTCAGAATCATTAACGGAGCGTTACGATTTTTGTTACATCGTTTCCCAGATCGAAATTTCCTGTTTCGCCATTGCTCAGGATGCTGCTATTGCAAGAAAATGACCATTTTATTGATTTAATACATCACTGGATAGGATAAAAACGTTCTTGTATTAAATTAATATCGAACAAAATTCTGGAATTTTATTCTTATTTTTTAGGAGATTTTTGGTTTCTTACGAGGGGTGCAATACCTGTAATTTTCTCTGAATAATGGGGCTTGTTTCAATATTTGTGAGAAGTTTTTTAGGTTTAAATTTTAGGATTCTAACATTTCCGGCTAAAAATTGTGAACCTTTTATTACGTACGCGCCCATTTTCGGCTATAAATGAGACCTACTAAAAACACAAAGCCCGGTTATAGTTCCAATTGTGAAATTTAGACTATCAATTTTTCGATAATCTTGTTAAAACAAATCTTGTATACGATCACTTTTTCATGTACAAGGTTTTTGCCCTCCAGCAATTTCTATAAGGGATACTTTCCGTGCAATTCTGTAGACTTCAAATCGGAAAAGAACCACAAAAAGGCAGTTATTTTTTAATTAGTTTTGTAGAAAGCGCTCCCCATAATTAATCAAGGTGCTTCGCCCTTTTCGGACAAGGATCCACAAAAAACACCTCCGCCTACCAAAATTTATATCGGCGAAAGTGGAGGAGACATCGTTGGAGGAAGAAGCGCGGAAAAGTAATGATCCAGCGTCTGTCGATATTGGGCGCTATGCATGAAGACTACTCCACCTTTTTCAATTTGCCTAATGCACAGCAGCGCGGGACCTTTTATTGTTGTTGCCAGGCGGGCAGCGCCTCCTCTAATGTCGCGAAACCGTAATCCCTTCCAAACACCCCAAATTCCTCAACAGCAAACAGCTACAAATGCATACGTTACACAACATATCCGCCAGCTAAGCAGGACCCCACAAGGTCTGTTTGGGGACAAGACATTCCCGAAATAGGAAACTCTGGGTGCCAAATATGAAAAGACTTATCACTTACGTACATGGACTGACATAGACATTATGTGATTATGATCCTTAACAGATCCATAAATTAACGTCAGCGTTACTTCGATATTTTGTAAAAGAAATATGTAACACATTCCATCATTGCAACACTCCGGATAACGTAATGGTATTACTTTTTATGGAAAATCAGTTTTTCGTTCTTTTCCACTCTAACCTATTTTGCAAAATCTAACCATTACCGATATTATCTCAGAATTATGTTTGAGATTAGCTGGGGATTTAATACTGGCTTCTGTTTTTAAAAATAAAATTTTCAAACTAAATCACAAAGAACCTGATTGAAAATTGATTGAAAAGTGTAAATAAGTATTAACTACTAAATAACTAATTTAGAATCTGATTGGGTTTCTGGAAATATATAAGTGAATACATTTTGAGAACACATTCTCTACAATGGCCACGCTACTTCTATGATGGAACTAAAGTTTAGATCATAAAGTGGTGACAGTACCATATCTTTCTTATTTATACTGTATTGTTTTTATTTTTCGGTGTGGATCTGAGTACTCGACGCAGTGATGATTGTAGGAGCGGTACATTTCATATTTGAATGTCAGCCTAATCATAAATTAAGCCAAGAGAAATTTACTAGCCGCTAAGGTTAAGTCGTGCAATACCAATGAAATATTTATGAGAAAGTCAAGCTGGTTTCGCTGCCAACTCCGCCTCTTTTGTAGGTGGATCGGGAGCAGTAGGAAATCCCGGCTCCAAACTTCAAATTGAAATCTTTATACAATATCCCCAGTTGCGTTGTATGAGAGGAGTTTGAAATGCGTGAGACTAATACAACTAATGTATTCAGTTTTATGTTCTTAAGAAAAATAATATCCTGCAATTTACAAATTTTCGTCTATAATCACTTACGTGACTTAAATACCGACACACATATATATATCACGCTCGAGTTGACTTAGTACTGCTGATAAAGAAAGAAATATTTCCTTGCATCTCGGTTAAAATATATTATGTAAAGTATCAAGTCATGCAAAAGAACCAGCAATTTTTTAACGACAACTGTAGAATTCAAAGTACGAAATTTGAATATATAGCCTTACGCATTATTTTTAATGTAAGTGGAGAGAAGTAACGGTAAAATACATACAATATGAATGAAAGAATGAATGAATTGAGATGTGGGATAGTATTCTGAGAAAGAATATGTAGAACTTTAACAACTTGAACTATAGTACATAGAGCATAATTGTACTATTTTGTAAAGTAAAAAATCGATAAATGGCTCACAGATTAGCTAAAATTGATTCAATGAGCTGAATTGGATCCCAAATTTTAAGTCTTTCATGGCGTATGTCCAGAGCAAATGTTGCATAAAAATAGGCGATAAAATGTAAAACTTTAGTTTTGGGTTAGAAAACACAGTGCAAGCACCAAATCGTTTGTGGGATGTTTGCGCAAATAACTAGTGCAGGTGATTATTTCTTTAAAAATAATGAAACATAAAAGTGAGGAAACAAACACAAATGATTCTGATCTGTTTATTCTGCAATTCCATGAATTTGTCTAATTTGGCACTGGAACAGAATTGATTGAGAGCGACTTTGGAAGTTCAAGTGAGCAGACTTAAATCCGAAATAAAAAGGCGGACTTCACGAGACCGCGACAATAGTTGCTGCCATCGGCGACCAAAACTCGCACCAGGAGCAAAGCCAATGGCAGGCAGGTGTTAACCTTTGAGGTCCAAAACCATAGTTCCCCTATCGAGAAGACTGCACACAGTGGGGAAGTCCAATACCTAATCGCCTAATCCAACTGTCCCTACAGCAATGAGTAAATGCATGGAATGAATGAATGGATTCCCTCCATTTGGTAGAAAAAAAAATAAAGGGAAGCCCCGAAAGATTCGAGACTCACAAAGGAAAGTCATCCCTATTGTTTGCCGATTGAAATCACTTAAGTAACTGATTTATTATTCCTAATAAAATATTATAGTAAAACATAACAACAAAGGCAATAACACGGGAATGGGTTATATGTTAATTGGCATAAGTTAATGTGGAGTTCGTCGATCACAGCACTTTTTCGTCGGTATGGGTCCATTTTGGAGTTTGCTTTTCCTTAGCAATAAACGACTTGATGCCCTTTTGTGCGTCGGCCATTTTCAAATTCTCACACATCACAGCCTCGCCTTGTCTGAAATTAACGAAAAAAGTCATATTTAGAATTTCCTTATATATTTACAGTCAAACTGATGACAAATGTCATTTTCCTATGCCTTTTAAAAATTTTGCCTGCATTTTATTATTCTATAAGTTGTATGATAAAAATTTTTATTTAATGGAACTTTAAAGCTAGAAAGAGTTCAAAAGTAACAAAAACGCAAAAGTTTAAAAGAATTAGCTATCACGTCCTTTTAAGAATACTATTCGGTGAAGTCCAATTATATTTGCTATTGTGCAATGCCTATTGTACTGTAAATTATGGACTTGGCACAATCCATTAGCTCTCTCTCTCTGCTCAAGAATGACAACCAGAACATTGTCATAAGGAAAAGACATATTAATGACACTGCTTTCGTTCCCGCAAGCCTAATTGATCCGCACTCCCGACTATAACAATAACAAAGGCCAGCACTGGGTCATAAAATTGGCTGGCAGACTCAGTGGGGATACCTCAATGGAAAACTGTCCATAAATGGATATCCCAAAGCAACAATAAAGTGCGATTCGTGGCACCAAAACCATGCATTTGACTCAAAATTAGAAAGAGCGAAGCATCTGTCTGTCCCCCTCCCATTATAGGACATATGGCTCAGCTAAAAAGTGATAAAATTGCTTAACGGTTTACGATTCAGCCTTCCTGGCTGGATATGCGGGAAAATCTAGCGCCGCGGTGAACTAAGTCGGTCAGGTATTTAAAGTAATATCGAAATTTGATTTTTATATATGCGACAATACTAAACTAAAATTTTAAAATACTAGAATATAAAATATACCAAAAATATATTTTCGAATTTAGAATACAAAGTAAAAAAAGATGTTGAAATTAAATTTCCGGGGTAAATTAGCTGGTTCTTCAATGTATCGTGAATGCGGGGGATTAATTAGAGGATTTAAGGTATGTTTGAAAATACTGTGACATGCGATACAAAACCACTTCTTTGTGTTGTTTTTTATGTCGGAATAAATCTTAGCAAATCTGCATTGACATTTCCTACAATGACAATCCGCACATCCATTGCCTTCCTTTTTGAAATCCACAAGACTTAAAGATACAAAAGTGCGCTTCTAGCACCTCATAAAGCTTTGTCGATGTGCGAGAGTGATCACGAGGTCCGAGATCCAAAGCGCTTCACATTCATTGCCAAGGGCGGATTATACCCAAATTGGCACTTCCTTCCGACAACACCACTACACAATATAATTGCGCCCATATTCTCCAGGCCATGCTCGGTGAAAAGCTAAGTCACTGCGGAGCTAATCAAGTAATGGCCTGGGTGGCTGTAATGGGCGAACCAAGTCGCTTATAATGGATTACCCTTCGTATTGGCATATATTAAGAGGGAAGGGATTCTGAGATAATCGTCTAATCTTAGCTAAGAAGCGCATTGTCACCTGTCCGTTGATCCTTAAGAATGGAGCTCTTACTGCTGATTTACTCTCCGGGCCATGAATCAAAAGTCATATAATGGAAAAAAACATGTCATCAAAACAATAATAATAAAAGAAATGATGAAATTTTAGACAAATAAACTTTAGTTTTCAGCATAATTGCAGGAAAGTCTATGAATATTGCCAGAGGTCTTTTGCAATAGCATATCTTTCTGTATTTTACAAATAGGAGGTATATAATCAAATCTGCAGGAGTTACCCAAAACATATGTCATAAGCATTATTGTTAGGTGACATTACATTGTTATTCTGACTTGATCACACCATAATAGTATATACGTAGTACGCGCGACAATCCATTCGCCATAATAGCTCATCTAACGTAATCGGCCATTCCGGTTCTCCAATTCAAAAAGCTTCACTTCCTTCCTAGACCTATTCTTAAAAGTGGCTCTTATGTAATTTCCGTTTAGATTGGCCTTTGCCTTCCCGACCCACTTGTGTACCAAAACACCCAAATAATCTTTCTATCAAGAGATGCATCTTCAATACATGAGCATATGCCACCTAAATTTTGGCCTTTTGTACCGTATCCTCAATGTTTCCTGTCTCACACACAAATCCTATAGATGATAAGCTCAGAATGCCGCATGTCGAAAGGACTCTGAGACGGGACTTAGCAGGGTCATAGAATGTGAAAGGGCGTTGCATAATTGAAGAAGCGCTTCGCGTTTTGTGTTGTTGTCGGCTTGTAAGGAATAATGAAATAATAATCCGTCAAAGAGGCTGTTACTACAAGAAGAGGACAAAGCTCAATTCAGAATTTGAGGGAAGCGGAAAAGGCACGTATAGTATTGGTGATGAAATTAATCAGACCCTTCACATTGCCACTGGAGGAGTCGAAAAAGATGTGACTTCGTATGGTTTATATGCATCGCAGAAATTTAGATATTGAAGAAAAATATTTGCTTGATCAGGTTGTCAATCTTTATTGATGAATAGAATTTTAGACTGACAATTCTTAGTCATTCTTATAATTAATTAATTTTAATAGCAATCTTCCTCATATTCTTAGTCACTCTTATAATTAATTGTACTAGAAAGAATAAAATTTACGTACCTATAAACACCATTCAAATTTGCTTGTTCGATTTGAGAATAGAAGAATGCTTTGCCCAGAGCTGTGACACTACGACTCATATTCAGAATTGGTTCAGCCACACGTAGGGACTCGTCCTTCACTTGACAGTTTGGCACCACTCTTGACACAAGTCCTGCTCGTAAAGCTTCTAAATACAAAAAAGTGACTTGCTTTCAATAAATGTTGCAATACAAAATTTGAAAATAGTTTTCGTTCATCTTGTTTAAATGTGCAAAAATGCAATTTCTCAGAGCATATACCTTTAATTATGTACTGTCTTAATTATGTACAGTACATAACTGATATTACAGGATGATTGAAATTAGGTGAGTAAAAAAGCGATATTGAAGCTAAAGTTCAACGCATAAGATATTACAAAGACTAGGAAACATTAACAAAAAGGGCTATACTACGGCTGAGACCCGCCACCCAAATCGCCCTAAATCTGGTGTCATTCGACTCCACTCGTCGAGCTGAGTCGAACGGCACCAAAATTTCCGGGGGGCTGATGCTTCTAGAATTTTTTATGCCCTGGGGCGTTTCTCAAAATCCATGATACCCCCTATGAGTCAAAAATTTTTTTTCGCAATTTTGCCTGAAAACGTGTAATTAGGGGTTTTCCACCATGCTGATCACGAATCCGAAGGAATTTTCAGCCTAAGCTTAAGTTTAAGCCTAAGCCTGATGTAAGGGTTGTTTAGCCTAACGTAAGGGTTGTTCGGGAGCTTAAGCCTAAGACAAAGTCCGATTGTGCGTGCGCAGCGGGGCCCCAAGCCTAGGAGTATGCCCATGTAAGGGTTGTTCGGGAGCTTTGGCGATATATGCCCTGAGGGCATATCTCGAAATTGTGAGATCCAATCTTGAAAATTCCTTCGGATTCGTGATCAGCATGGTGGAAAACCCCTAATTATACGTTTTCAGGCAAAATTACGAAAAAAAAATTTTTGACCCATAGGGGGTATCATGGATTTTGAGAAACGCCCCAGGGCATAAAAAATTCTAGAAACATCAGCCCCAGGAAATTTTGGTGCCGTTCGACTCAGCTCGACGAGTGGAGTCGAATGACACCACATTTAGGGCGATTTGGGTGGTGGACCTCAGCCGTAGTAGCCCCACAAAAAGTTACCGCCAGCTGTGATAGAACGAGTTGTCAATAACATATCCATAGCGAGCTTACGTGGTACATTGCGAGCAAGAGGAATTCCAGGAGTGGAGCAAAAAATACCAGCTCTCAACCTGTAGTACCAAACTATATGAAGAACAAAAATGTTACGAATATATTGTGAGTGCAGTGTTCTGTATGCCCTCATTATCGGAGCATATTCTTTGATGATTACGATTAATCAGGTTGTAACATACCCAGGTACTGAGAACGTGGATTGTTCTGACGCGACAACGATATCGCAAGAGGCCACAAGTTGACAACCAGCGGCAGCAGCTACGCCATCAACCTAAATTGGGAAATATACAAAATGGAAAGTGTTTGTATGAATATTATCGAAATTTATTTATTTTCACAGTACTAAAATTATACAGTCAACCCCTGATAACGTGCGTCCCCCGATAACGTGCGCCTCCCGGTCCGGTCCCGAGACGCGCACGTTATCGGGGGTTGACTGTAGTTCTAAAACTATGCACATCAAGCATAATGTTTTAGGAAAAGTGTCACTTAAATGTTGTATTTTGCTGTTGCTTATTTTCACATCATACAATTAACAATGAAAAACAATAAAAATTGTTATTTTACGAATTATTGACACCCTTTCACATATCCCATAATTAAAACTGACCTCTGCTATGACCGGCAACTTCATATTCTGAATCAGCTGCATGAGCTCTGTACATTTTTTGAACACTTTCTTGTGATAATCCACTCCTGGCCTTTCTGTCTAAATAAATTAAAATAGAGCTAATACATAATGAAACTCTTACCAATTCCTTCAAATCGTGCCCGGCACTAAATGCAGGTCCTTCGGCAGCAAGAATCACCACTCGCATTGCTTCATTCTTGTCAAGATTCTGCAGCTCCCTGTGTAATTCATTCATCATATCGTAAGAGAGGACATTTCGGCTTTTCGCATTATTTAGTACCAATCGTGCTACTCGATTCTCACAATGCAATTCCTGTTTTAGTAACTCAGAAGGAACAATCGTAGCATAGCCTCGCTGGTTTAAACTACAAATATGGAATTTTCCCAATTTTTGAATAAGGCGTCGACAATTACTCATTCTCCTAAATTTAACTTGCAGAATAGTTTTGAATGAAAGCTGTTCGTATATTTAAAATCCAAAATTATGAAGTCCAGAACGCCAAACCTAACGCCAATACACAAAACCTCATATCTGTGTGCAACAAAACTTTTTGTCTTATTATTTCCTGTGCTATTGTACAATATTTTGTAGGTATCAGTACCCATATTTACCGGTCAAACGCGACAGGTCTATATGATAACGGTGTCCTTATCATGAAACAAGGACTGGACCCGTTATTTGGTACGATATCCTCCTTTTTAATGATCTTATTCAGTAAAATACATTAATTGTGGAACATACTATGAAGTGAGGTTTAAAGAGGTACACTCGTCATAGCTTAAGCCAGCTACACGGGTGCTTACTTAAGGCTTGCTAAATCAAAAAACAACCTCAAACCAGCAAATAACCTTTGGCAATCTCAATTTAAAACGGTCATGAATGACCAACTAACGGTTCACAAAAATGGGAATTCTTATATCTGCAAGTACAACAAACGAAAAGACACCTTACAGGAACATCACTTTGAAAGATGTAATAAAAAGGGTAAAAAACCATGTAAAATATGTCCTCATCATGATAACAAATTTATACATGGTTATGGTAGTTATGTTTACGAAACAGTTAATCAAAATAATTCCGAAAAAATAACCTGTACAAGCAAAAATTTGGTATACCAAATACCGTAAATCCTCTAATAAGTCCCCCGGGGGACTTATTGTTTCGTAAGGGTTTTCAAAAAAATTTTCAAATTTCAAAGTCAATTTTCTCCGATATTTTCAATGACAAAGTTTTGGCATTGGGTTTTTTCTTACGTAACTCGACGAGATCTATAAGAATATGCACTTAGTTTTTTTCGGGCGAAACCGCAAGTACGTTTGGCATTCTGTTTGAGGGGGGACTTATTTGAGGGGAGGGACTTAATTGAGGGGAGGGACTTATTAGAGGATTTACGGTATTCTGCAACAAATGCAAAATTAGTTATATTGGCGAAACCGAACAAACAATTAGAGCAAGATTTTCACAACATTTAAAATCGGTAGAAGACAATAAACTAGACACACTACTGGTAAACCATTTCAACAACATACATTCAATAAATGACATGCGTATTCGAATTGTCCACAAATTACATGACAACTGCCCCAAAGCAACGTTAGCATCTACTGATGAGACTCGACTAACGTAGTAGTAAGCTAATTCTATCCGTCTAGGTTTAGAGTCGAAACGGTTAGAATATCATTAACATTTTCCATCACTCTTTCGTACTTCTCCCAAAAACAATCTCATTATTAGGTAACAAACTAAAAATATTATTAACAAAATACTATTAAACAAGCAGTTGGGAAACTAAGGCGTTTTCTGTGCAGCACAATTCAATGCAGTTCAGCGCAGGCGCACAATTCAAGAATTAGAGGGAAATTTCATGCCTGATATAATTAGTCGTCATCACGAGGAAACTTCGTAATCAGCTTTATTATCAGTGGTGAAAAGGAGAATTTTCATATAATAATGGCATAACTATTATAATTATTACTATACATTTTGTCTGCAATAGTTTCATATTCCGCGTTTCAACACATAAAGTGTTTTATTCACAATATTCAACCAACACAAACACATTAAAAACTAATTTATTTCTTAGCACTAATTTTGTGTGAGTTGTGCTTTGGAAAAGAGGGCACCGTTGGCATAGTCGAGATATGAGAATAGGTAATCGGTGGGATAACATCCAGGTTGAGTTCCCATTTCGAGCGATTTCCTTCGGTGTCCACTTCATCGCTTTGCTCGACGACGGTCAGCGAACTGAACCTATAGTTCAGTCCCATGCGGTACAGATCATAGCGAATGTGCGGAAGGTCTCGTCGGTCTGCAATAAAATTTTGGTAAAGATAATTAAAAGGAAACTAATTTGAAAACGTCCATTAATTTTCTGTACAATATGACACAAGGACAATCTGGTTATTTTACTAAAACATAAATGAGGTATGCAGTTTAGCTAGTAGATTTTTGAATCAGAAGTTCAAAATTTAGTTCGAATTCTTTTTCACAACTAAACGTAAAACACACCTAGCAGATGACGAACAATTGCGTCGATTGTTGGCGCATGGCACACGATCAATATATTCCCGATACCATCTTCGTGCTTTACCTGATCCAATATTGTGCTCACCACTGCGGCAATTCGTTTATAGAACTCCGCTGGCTCTTCTTCCTATATGTATTGCAATTATAATAGGTGAATAAAATTGAGAAATGACTACTTTGAATTCCATATTCATTTTTTTGAGCTTTTCCAACTGGTAAACTTGTTTATAGTCCTCATCAATATTGTAGCCATTCTCGATAAGATTAGGAATTGACATAAAATTCGGCAAATACATTTTCTCCTGAAACGCAAAATTTAAAACATTTGAAAAAAATTCCCAGAAAAACTATGACTATAAAATGGTTATATAAAATGAACATTATTCTAATTGTGTTAAACAAAGAATAGAACATCATTATAACATAGAATACGCGTTAAACCCAAAGGGTAATCTTCTGCTTAAAAGTTTAGGTTTCATAATTACCTAGCCTAAAATTAGCTACCTAATTTTTCAAAGACATATTTGAACTAATATATCAAAACTTATTTTTGCTAACCAAACTATTCTTACTAACCTGCATGCTTAAGTAGATCCTTAAACAGATCAATATGACATACCTTCCAGTAGAAAACGAGAGGATCCAGTAAGCCAGGTTCCACGCAAATCGTCGGAGAACAAGCCATGTGCATTTCGGCCAGCATCGCAGCAGCACTCTAAAATAATTTTCAACCAAATAAGGTTATTAAGTTATATAAATAAATGCTCAACAATCATCACAGATGGTTCCCGAAACATCTTCAAAGAATGTATAATAATCATGAGCCAGCTATATTTACAGGAGAGGAACTTGGATATTCTCCATCCACTCTTGGTAGTACGTAGACTTCCGAGGATAAAGGGAGAAATGTATGAAATTAAAGATCTTTTGCATATTTCGAATCATTTATTTTTTAATAAAATGCTTTTTGTTATATTTAAAGGAGCATTAGTGGATGATAATCAGCGATTTCAAATGCCATCGTAATAGTGGTCGAAGGATACCGGCCACTTTCACAAAGTGGACATGATTCCACGATCGTTCGTTTTATTATGATCCCAAGTTTTATTTGTTGTCTATCAGTGTAGATAAAATGATCGCATAACATTAAAGTGAACTTAAAATTGTACTGTTAATTAACAACATTGCTATTACTTAAACTATCGCGGTCTTTTAATCAAAAGTGGTCGTGTTCATACGATCCCTTTTGGAACACTGGCACTTATGTAAAATTAAATGTAACGAACCTGAACGCAACGTAAAGCTGGCGCCGAAAACACTTTGCGAATTTGAAGATCGCGCATGTAGAACGCTCGAGCAACCAATTTGCAAGATAGAGAGCCGATATGAAAACAGTTATTATTATTTTTCGATCTGTCCTAATATAACACCTATGCCCCGTTAAGGAGTGGGGCTGAATTCATAATTGTTTTTTGAATTTGGCGAAAACGAAACAACAACGGTGGCAAAAAAGATTCTACAGTAGGAAGAAAACCTCTGCGCCAAAAAACTTACCATGGTCAAAGGTGCATCGTATTTAAACAAGTCAGCTTTTTGCAATCGCTTGTTGCTCGACTTCCTATTAACGGTGCTCGCTGGCTGGTTTAAATCTATCTAAAACTCATTCTTTTGGATTAAAATGCATTCGAAATCGGTTACTTTACAGGTATTGACCATTTCGTGGAACAGGGCTAGGTTGTGAGTATGTGCGTTAAGTTCGATATCAATGTTTAGGTTAAGTCCAAGGACCATTTTATTAGAGTAATAGGCCTGGCGTAGTACAGTTTCAGGGCACATGTTACCATAAGAATCATTTTCCACAAAAATACCTTGTATTGTGAATTTAGACCTAGTTTAATCTGCTGAGCGTCTAACTGGTCCAGTGGTAGTTTGTTTTATACTACTACCATCGTCTTAGACTAAGGACGTACGAAGAAAAAATTAGCTTTAATCTATCTCCCTTCGCGCTCTTTTTAATAAAACATACCAACATTAAAAGAGTATAATATATTTTTTCTCAATTATTCATATCAACAAAAAGCATACCATTTTGCCCAATTTACGTCTCGTTTAAGAAATAAATGTCCGCTTACATGAAAATTTTGTCTTTATTTCGCCAGGGCAGAAAATGGTGAAAAATACAAGTGGCCAAAATTTTCTGGAACAACTGGTCAAATAGTTAATTATTGAAATATGTTCCAGGTTTCATGAGGTAATTACACTTTGGGGGGGTTTCCACTATGGGGGGTAACTTAAACTTAAGTTTAAGCCTAAGCTTAGGCTTACTAACTTAAGCTTAGGCTTTATTTAGGCTTAGGCTCAGGCTTAGGCTAAGACTTAGGTTAGGCTTTAGCTTAGGCTTAAGCTTGGCTTACCCCCCCCCTAGTTGAACCCCCCCCCCAAAGTGTATTTGTCCGTTTCATGTTCCCAATTGGTAATTCGATATTGGTGGATGGGAAGCCGAATGACTATTAAAAAATTCGATAATTTTAAAATTTTCTTCTCATAATCTATGCAACCAATTCCTGTAAAAGATATCTTGAGAAACTAAAATTACGTGTACCTGTCTGTAGACGTCATCGTGGAATGCCTTATTGCTCCAGGCGCCAGTGAGCCGATCGCATGGTTCGCCATTTCGCATCAAATAGATTCGCATGTTAGTTCGAGAACTTGATTCGATTTCCACGAGAGGCATGAAAATTTCCGGTGTCGAATTTTTCATTTCAAGAATTGCGCAAACTGTGAGGCCGAAACAGATGAATTAAAGTTATTATAATAAAAGCAAAATCTAATGGAATTTATTGCAAACTAAAGTCTCTGTTTGAGAATAATTTATTTTTGTAGACTTTATTTGTTATCAATTTCATCACTATTTTATAACAAAGAAAATTAACTGCTTCGCACCAGAAAACAAAGACATTTACTACAAAAAGCCATTATTCTGAAATAAGGCCCATTATTTGAAGTAATGTCTTGGATTTTTTTAAAGGCATTGCTTGTATCAGTCGTACAAAAAGTTCAAGCCAACCCAACGACCGGGCGACAGAACTTTTTGTACGACTGATATATTGGGTGTTCACGAAAGGTTCTGCAAAAAGCTGCATTGTATAATGCAAGAATTTGTTACTGAATATTTTCACGAAAATGTATAGTTTGGTTTTTCGAATGCGCTGAGCCCGAAAACGTGATTAGTTTTTAACATCGCGCGATTTTGCAATTTTTCAACATGTTGATAATGATGAAATCACAATCATGAAAATTTGGATGTTTGCATTTTCTGCAAATTTCCACATTTTCGTGGTACGATGTTAAATTCGGACTCAGCGTAGTCGAAAGCACACAAAACACTTAGCTCTATATTAGTCGGAATACTAAAAACAACATGTCGGGTTCAAGTGAATGCTCATTGCCGTAAAATTTTGCGTATTGGTAAATACCAACTCTAATGAGCTGAGGGCATGTAACGGTATTGAAATATGGGGCGGGAACGGACCGAAATGGGTAAAACCAGATTCGAGTTACACAAGCGCAATATTGTATGCGATAAAGCCTTTAATTAACTGTGGTTTGACATCACTGCACACAACGAAATTTGCAAAAACTAATGTGACTAAACAGAATTTAGTCCCTCCCACTAGAAAGTTGGAAGCTCTGAGGACGGCAAATGTGCGCACCCGGATCTCGCGATCCAGACGTCAGCCAGAGGCGAAAACCAAAAATTTTCAAAAGTTCAAAATTTAAATTCGCGCCAAAACACAAAAACGTGTTTTTAAGCGTTTTGGCGCGTTTCTAGACGGCCGAAGGCCGAGTTTTTTAACGTTTACGTTAAACCAAAAAAACACGGCCACTCTCCACCATTTGAGTTCAACGAATTTATTGACCCGACGGTTAACTAGCACCGCAGGTGCTAGTTAATCGAGCATAAATAATTTTTCAGTGATAAAGTAAAATCAGAAAAATGCTTATTTTTTAAATATCTATTTACAATTTTTATATGTTTTTATATTTTTTTACATATATGTTGCAGTTAGTGTTTTCCGGCTAATAGTACCGCTAACTAGTTATCGGCACTATTAACTGAAAACACTTTTAACTGCAACATATACATTTCATTTTCTGTAGAGTAGAAAGTACTTTCAAAGTACTGTCTGTCTCTCGGTACACACTTTCTTAGTTGCTGCATAAGCAAAAGTGAAGGAGTATTTTGGTATGCAAAGTCTAACCTTCACATGCTATAAATTTATCATGACCATTACGTTCGTAAGTCTTATTCGTCTAAATTACAATGACATACTGGTATAATTACATTGGTCTTATTATTATTAATCAACTGTTATTATCAATGCATTGAAATATAAAACATAGTAATAGCTCTTCGCGTTTGATTTCGTATTATTGCTTATTGGACCATTGGAATAGGTGAGGAGGGAATGCTTGTAATTAGTTTGATAACTTCGTCTGTCCGTTTCGATTCAACGTCCATTGATTGAAGTCGAGCTTGGCGCCAGGCTTGCCGTTTCTCTAAATCCACGGCTTTTTGCTCCAGCGTGCTTAGACTGGATGAGGCGCGGGAGCCAAAACTGGTCTCATCAGGTAGTGCTGGAAAGAAAACTGTAGGCTGCTACAGTGAAATAACCAACAATTAACTTTATCAAATTAATTTTCAATTCACTTTTGGACAATTACTGTTCATTTTCGATTATTCCGCAAAATATAATATAGAGGTCTCCAAAATATGTCTAGGACAAAATATTTATAAGCTATGACAGTACCTTGTGGAGGAACTGGGGCGTTTGAGGAAGGCGGAGATATATCTCCGCTGTTATTTGCGGCACGAGCAGCTGCCTTCTCCGCACGAATTTCCGCATTCCGCGTTCGCACAACGGCTGGCCCATTTCTCGGAGAAGTATGATTGGGCTGGAGTGTCGACCTGGGAATACATTTTATAAATCAGTATTTCACACTGTATGTGGCAAAATATCTCTTAATCGTCATGGCACTCTGCAGGTTTGCAAACTTAAAATTTTCGGATTGTCTCCATATCTCATGCGAACTATTGAACATAACAACTGCATAAATCCTGAAGGGCGCACCCCGTCCCCCAAAAGGCTTCGAAATTCAATTAGTGTAAGATTTGTCAATACTTATGTTAGAAACGTATCTTGAAAGATAATCCAAAAGCAGAAAAAATTTCGTTTTAAATGAATTAGGCAAATTATTTTACCCATTCCTGAGCAACTGATTAAAACAAGCATCATTTGATAATTCGAGAAAGGCGTCTTCTTCTTCTTCTCTTTCGTTGTTGACATCCGAATTTTTTGCTAGTTGTTGTGCATTTTGCAGCCCTCTAAGGCGCCGATTTTCTTCTTCATCTTTGAGCTTTTCAAGATCCTGAACATTATTATAAAGTAGATTTACCTTAACAAGATTTAAGTGAAGGAAATTATTAGTTTCATTGAATTTGCTTTCAACAAACTATACCCATGGAAAAGCCATAAATTCTGTGAAAATTATTAGAGCGTATATCGCTATTGACTTCTCCCTTTTATTATAACGCTATACCTGACTACTAACTAGCGGTTTCTTCATAGGTATTCCTGAGGGACGACTATTATGTTCAGCGCCGTTGGGTAATGTTTTTATTGGTGCTTTCTTCTGAGCATGGATCTCTTCCTCGAATTTTTTGAGTTTCGAGGTGAATGTCAATTGTTCGGGAATCTGCAAAATGTAATAATATATTTTATTAATAAATTAAACATTCTAGACTCACCAATTTTGGTTTGGGCGCCACGGGCGGTGGGGGTCTATTTGCATAGCTCGCAGTTGTTGGAGCTGAGGCACTTGAGGGCAGGGGAATTTGCGAAGCTGTTGGACCGTTTGCAGCTTTGGGGATTGGAGAAGAAGTAGCCAATGGTTGCATGGTAGGATCTGTTGAAAACCTTTCAATCATATTGCGATAGTCTGTTCGTGGGGTTGGCTCTGGAGTCTCTTGCTGTTCATTTCTATGACTAGTAGAAGGAGACATTCCATTGAATCTTGCATTGGATTCCTGGAATGATTTACAAATGATTTACTGTAAAATCGTTGCAAATATGTATTTGCAATGACAAAGCTATTCGAAATATCCAAATTATATTAGTCTCCTGAAATCAACAACTATGCGGCAAAGCAAGCATGTGCAAAAGAGAAGCAGCAAAAAGTTCAATAGTCGACAAAAAATCATACTTTGTTAGTTTGCGATGTTTCAACTGCAACAAACAAACTGTTCATTGACTGCCCACCAACAAGGGGTTGCGCCCTTCTGTGGCGTTGATTTAAATCTCTCGGTGGAGGCACAGGTGGAGCCGCTAAAGACGGCAACGATTTAGACAGCGATAAAGTGCCCAAAGCACTTCCACCGAAATTTGGGGGCAATTTGAAATTCCCAGTGTCGTCTTTGGCGCCCACGTTTGGTAATGAGACGTTTGACAACTCATCTTCTTTATTTTTGGTTGTTTGAGTAGGGGAACATCGTTCCACAACCAAATAGATATCGCTTCCTATCGAATTAGCGGTAAGCAACGTGACAACTTGATCGTGTGTTGCATTTTTGACGTTCACGCCGTTGACGGATAGCAACCGATCACCAAACTGCAAAACAAATAAAGGGTTTTGGAAACATTGCGTAACAAATAATATCTAACATGCTACTTTGATAAATGCAACTAAAGTTATGAAGATTTAACGATAAGACATGTTTATGACTAGAAAAGGACGTTTATAGAAAAGGATAAGTATTACGACTTAAGTTAGGATTTGTATTTTTTCTGGATTTTGCTGATATATTTCATAAAAAAAGCCCAAAAATCTTAAACTAGTTTGGACTCATAGATGGAAAATCAAATCGTTCAACACCAAATAATCTAATTTTAATACCTGTAACTTTCCGGTCCTGAAAGCCGGTCCACCCATTGTTAGACTCGATATGACTACAGGATCGTTTGTAAGGCCCGACCCGGATATGGCGAATCCAGGTGAGCCTCCATCTCCTGACCTGCATGTCACAGTAACTGAAATAATTTCCGGTAGACCAACGGTTGTACTTGACTGCGCACGCGTTTGATCTACTTCCTGATTGTGAGAGGCAGGAGATGCTCTGTCGATAGACGGCAGACTGGCATTTAGACCGTTCAGGTACTTATGTGAAAATACACCGTCCGTCAACTAAACGAAAGCAGAAGCGTACAGAAGCAAAGCTAAGCGATAGAAAGCGGAGTGAATTTATTCAAAAACTTTCACTTTTTAATATAAAAATATATGGACATGTATATATCGGTTGTATGTTGAAAATCACTAACCTCTTTGTCCTCGTCATTCTCAAAATTTTGGCTTCTGGGTGGTACGTTTCTTTCAATGAGAACTTCCAGTACATCTCCGGCTTGTTTTATGGTTTCAACCACTTGTGCGTGTGCTAAATTAGCCAACTCGATGTTGCTCACTGCCACAATTCGGTCGTCCATGTGAAAGCCTGCTTGAACGGCCACCCCGCCTTCATTCAATTGCGATATGAATACACCCATGCGGCCCTGAAAACAGAATATTTCCAATGACAAAATTTCGAATCTATGTAATTTAAATTCCTATAAAGAAAGATGCACACAAACCTTATAAGGAATTGAGTCTGTGCCGCCCACAATATGCCATCCGAAACCGTTTACTCCACGTTGAATGACAATTTTCTTTAACTGCTTTTCTTCATGTCGAGCCTTAAAAATAACACAGCTTTTAGTGTTTATAAACAACAATTTAACCAGTAATCTAACCAGATAGAAACAAATTTTGGATAAAAAATTAGCATATGCCGACTTGAAAATTATTTTACAAACACATTATTTTATATTAGTGATCTAATGTAAATTTTACCCCTGAGAATTAAAATTACCGTGGATGGTTGGCTTCCCGCTTCTGTGGGACCTTGAGCGGAAATCTGCGAAATTACAGATTGTGGACGGCGTTTCAATACAGACCGCAATGGACGAGTCTCCACAGGCATCGGAAGTTCAGCTGCAGATAGTCCGTCAGAGGCGCTGATGGGAATCGTCTGAATTATTTTTATAGTACCAAAATTATATTCCAGTAGAAAACAACCTCTTCTTTAATCGCAGGTGGAATTACGCTATCGACCAGGTTCGTGAAATCTCCCGAATTTCTGCTAAGTCGATTTTTCGGCGCGAATGGTTTTGGATGAGGTGTATCGTAACGCTCAAAGCGACCAATTGGAATTTTGTTTTCTTCATCTTCTTCGGCCTGTGCAGACGTGTTTCCTTCTGTCGTCGGAGAGACGGAAGGCGCCCATTCTTTGCCGAAGCTGACTCGGGTGCCAACCACACATGATTTGTTGCTTGGTTTTGGCATTGCTGAAAATCAAAGTGGTTAAGAAGAGGAGAATTATGCATTCAGTAATTTAGCGGTAATATTATAAATTTGAGACAATCAGGAAAACAAACAAATTTTCAACCTTTTTCAGGGTAATTTGCAATAATTTGAAACTGTAACCATTTCCATAAAACACTTTCTCATAAAAGTTCAACCTGGTTGATCACCCTTCTGAGGCAGCAAATAGCATGTTAGCACTTTTATGTTGGTCACGGGTTCATGCGTTGCACTCAATTTTGGTAGTGATGGTTGGTTGAATGAAAGCCAAAGTGCCGAAAATGTTTTGTAGTTGTAGAGTACAGAGAGCGTGTAAGGCAAATAGGTGAGGTTGTTATCGATGAGGTCGAGCACTTGCAATTGCTCCAACTTTCCAATTTCCATCGGAATCTCGCGGAGTTGGTTATGGCGAAGGGTGAGAACTCCCAAAGAGGAACATGATCCGATTGTAGTCGGAAGATATTGTAGGTTGTTTACATTAACATCCAGAAAGCGCAATTTCTTTAGATTACCCACACTACTTGGCAATTCCTAAAGGAAAAAATTATACACCATTTTTACATTAACAAATAACTGCAATTTTACAATGAAATCGCTAGGATTATAAAAGTCGGCTTTTCATATAGAACTATGGATATTTTTATTCAGCGTTAAAAAGCATTAGCGTTTATTATCTTGCTTGCTTAATTTCGAAAATCGGTCGATTTGACAATTTCTAATTAAAAGTTGACAATTACTTTATAAATATTCATTTTTAATAGAAGCGAGGAGAAATTTGCGATATTTTTACTACTTTTTCAAAAATGGGACATATATTTCCAAAAGTCAACATTAAAGTAACATAAAAAATACTAAGTTTTATCATTTCTTTTTTTGACAAAAACAGTATGATTGATTTGCTTATATTTGCTAATATAAAAAGGCGTGAAATTTTGGCGCAAGCATCTGAGAGCCATGTTTTTAGCGATAATAAAATTGGTTATCAGAATATCTAGCACTTGTTCAAACGAAGTGATTTTGTTACGTACAAATTTTAGCTAGGAAAGAAAAACTCACATTTAATTGATTTTCGCATAAGATCAAATCTGTTAGAAGGGAACAACTGCAAATGGCTGGCGTGAGCTCCGCAATCCGATTTTTGGCAACCTTCAATATCTCCAATTTTTTCAAACGACCTGAAAATCTGGGATTTTATCTTGGTCAAATCCAGAAAACATTCAGGCATTAAAGTAAGCTAAAAAAATGGCTAACCTATGGAGTTTGGAATAGATCCAATTTGATTGTCACATACGGTCAGTTCTGCCAAATTTGTTAAATCGCCCAAATTATTCGGAAGAGAGGTGAGATTGTTACTGCTTAAATCGAGAGTACGCAGTGATTGGCACTTGAGAATATCGTCTGGTAAGGTACCGACCATGTTGTTTGCAAGATCCAGTATCTCGATGCTGGAAAGCCCGTCCAAGCCCGATGGCTGAAAATGTGGTATAGAATATCACTGTAGAATAAAAGTAAAGGAAATTCAATAAGTATTTTTTAATAAGTTTTTATACTATTCATAAAATTGGGTAATCAATAACTATACACATAGTTGTAAATAATATTGAGAACAGAACAATGAGACATAAACTTGCAAAGACAGCGAATAAACAAAGTTATATAGAAAATGGCAAATGGGATTGGCTCTTATATATATAATATCACTGACTTTAATGTCATAATTTAATTTTTTCTGTATCTTTAATTGAATGAAAAAAGGTCACATTAATTTCATTACTCTTACTTACCAACTCTGTGAGGTAGTTTTCGCACAAATCCAGCACTCTCAGTTTGCTTAGTTTCACAATTGACGGCGGAAGAAAACGCAATTCACATTGACTAGCATCCAAATATGCAAGATTGCTGAGGAGATCGATGTCCGTCGGCAATTGGGTTAGAGAGTTGTTGGACACGTTGAGGTTAGAGAGCTGGCTCAAATTCACAATTGATTTCGGAAGGCCGGGCACAATGTTAGTGCTAATGTTCAAAGACATCAAAGAACGGCACTCGCCGATTTCCTCAGGAATCTCCACAAATTCTGAAAAACAAATTTAATCCTTCAATTTCATAATGTCATGATACATATATTTCGTTATTATGTATGTTTCATTTACAAAAGTTTGTTTATGTATGAGCAGTAAATTAAACATAATGATTTGGAAAATCATAACACGAATTCGGAAACAAAATTGAGTTCAATTCGCATTCAATTCATCCATTTTTAATTTTTTCTGTTATTCAAAGTGTACCCTTTGAAGTCACAATGGGCAAAATTATAATTAACTTATTATAAACTAGCGAAGTGGGGCCGCTTCGCGGCCCTCACTTCGCTAGGAAGCGGTTAGCGTGCACAGCGGGAGATTGGGTTCGTCATCGCTTCGCGCACCGCCATCAGTATGCCCTCGTCTGTATCAGTATGCCCACCGCCATCAGCGGTCAGATTGGGTTGTTCGGGAGTAAGGGTTGTTCGGGAGTAGAGCAGCATGAGACTATTTCGGGCCTTCGGCCCTCAAGAAGCTGTTGTTCGGGAGTAAGGGTTGTTCGGGAGTATACGTTCTAAGTTCCCCCACATTCCAAGGGAGAAGGTCGGGCGCTACGCGCCCGACCACAGGACTGGCTCGCCGCCTGCGGCGCCTCGCGTATATGGTTAGGGTGAGGTCGACAGTCGCGGCCTTTGGCCGCTCCTTCTGACTAATTTGTGTCTCTGTCTAACGGCCCCTCAAAAATAGGGGAAGGAGTGACAAAATTGATTGGCCGCTCCTTCTGACTAATTTGTGTCTCTGTCTAACGGCCCCTCAAAAATAGGGGAAGGAGTGACAAAATTGATCTTTGATCCCTTAAAAATAGGGGAAGGAGTGACAAAAATTGGGTCCGGCCCCTCAAAAATAGGGGAAGGAGTGACAAAATTGATCTTTGATCCCTTAAAAATAGGGGAAGGAGTGACAAAAATTGGGTCGGCCCCTCAAAAATAGGGGAAGGAGTGACAAAATTGATCTTTGATCCCTTAAAAATAGGGGAAGGAGTGACAAAAATTGGGTCGGCCCCTCAAAAATAGGGGATGGAGTGACAAAAACTGGGTCCGGCCCCTCAAAAATAGGGGAAGGAGTGACAAAAATTGGGTCCGGCCCCTCAAAAATAGGGGAAGGAGTGACCAAAATTGGGTCCGGCCCCTCAAAAATAGGGGAAGGAGTGACAAAATTGATCTTTGATCCCTTAAAAATAGGGGAAGGAGTGACAAAAATTGGGTCCGGCCCCTCAAAAATAGGGGAAGGAGTGACAAAATTGATCTTTGATCCCTTAAAAATAGGGGAAGGAGTGACAAAAATTGGGTCGGCCCTCAAAAATAGGGGAAGGAGTGACAAAATTGATCTTTGATCCCTTAAAAATAGGGGAAGGAGTGACAAAAATTGGGTCGGCCCCTCAAAAATAGGGGAAGGAGTGACAAAAACTGGGTCCGGCCCCTCAAAAATAGGGGAAGGAGTGACAAAAATTGGGTCCGGCCCCTCAAAAATAGGGGAAGGAGTGACAAAAACTGGGTCCGGCCCCTCAAAAATAGGGGAAGGAGTGACAAAATTGATCTTTGATCCCTCAAAAATAGGGGAAGGAGTGACAAAAATTGGGTCCGGCCCCTCAAAAATAGGGGAAGGAGTGACAAAATTGATCTTTGATCCCTCAAAAATAGGGGAAGGAGTGACAAAAATTGGGTCCGGCCCCTCAAAAATAGGGGTGGGTCGGCCCCTCAAAAATAGGGGAAGGAGTGACAAAATTGATCTTTGATCCCTTAAAAATAGGGGAAGGAGTGACAAAAATTGGGTCCGCCCCTCAAAAATAGGGGAAGGAGTGACAAAAACTGGGTCCGGCCCCTCAAAAATAGGGAAGGAGTGACAAAAACTGGGTCCGGCCCCTCAAAAATAGGGGAAGGAGTGACAAAAACTGGGTCCGGCCCCTCAAAAATAGGGGAAGGAGTGACAAAATTGATCTTTGATCCCTTAAAAATAGGGGAAGGAGTGACAAAAATTGGGTCGGCCCCTCAAAAATAGGGGAAGGAGTGACAAAAACTGGGTCCGGCCCCTCAAAAATAGGGGAAGGAGTGACAAAAATTGGGTCCGGCCCCTCAAAAATAGGGGAAGGAGTGACAAAATTGATCTTTGATCCCTTAAAAATAGGGGAAGGAGTGACAAAATTGATCTTTGATCCCTTAAAAATAGGGGAAGGAGTGACAAAAATTGGGTCCGGCCCCTCAAAAATAGGGGAAGGAGTGACAAAATTGATCTTTGATCCCTTAAAAATAGGGGAAGGAGTGACAAAAATTGGGTCGGCCCCTCAAAAATAGGGGAAGGAGTGACAAAATTGATCTTTGATCCCTTAAAAATAGGGGAAGGAGTGACAAAAATAGGGTAAGGAGTGACAAAAATTGGGTCCGGCCCCTCAAAAATAGGGGAAGGAGTGACAAAAATTGGGTCCGGCCCCTCAAAAATAGGGGAAGGAGTGACAAAAATTGGGTCCGGCCCCTCAAAAATAGGGGAAGGAGTGACAAAATTGATCTTTGACCCCTTAAAAATAGGGGAAGGAGTGACCAAAATTGGGTCCGGCCCCTCAAAAATAGGGGAAGGAGTGACAAAATTGATCTTTGATCCCTTAAAAATAGGGGAAGGAGTGACAAAAATTGGGTCGGCCCCTCAAAAATAGGGGAAGGAGTGACAAAATTGATCTTTGATCCCTTAAAAATAGGGGAAGGAGTGACAAAAATTGGGTCCGGCCCCTCAAAAATAGGGGAAGGAGTGACAAAAATTGGGTCCGGATAGACGGAAACACTGGTAAGAATGACCCTTTGAAAAATTTTTGTCTAAATTTTGTCTAAATTTGTCTACATTTTAGCTAAATTTTGACCTCAAATTCGGATTCCCCGCTAAAAATTACCCTAATTAGGTACCTGTCTAAAAATTAAGCACCCACTAAGAATCGAAGAGAATGGCGGGAATTCAAATTCGAATTTTCATGCGAATGACAGACAATCACAGGTTTAGCTTACTGGGGGGATTTTAATGCATACCATTCTTGCTCAGATTGAGCTCCGCCAGAGCTTGCAAAGCACCGATTTCTCCCGGAAGGACCTTGATTTTGTTCTCGCTTACATCCAAGCGCCGGAGTTTGAGGCATCGAAAGAGATCCTGCAAATATGCTGCATGTAACTTCATTGTTTGTGTAATTCTTGGAACACTGGCGTTAACAAAAATTGATAAAAAAACAATATTCCCCGAAAAACCCAAAGGTGTGTTTCTAATTTTCAGTTTCCAAAAATGATTTTTAGAACAAATATGATTTCCTGAGACTTACTTGACTTCTTTGTCCTGTCCAATTTTATATTTTCGACGTATACAGATGCAAATAGTAATATAAACTGGCATTTTTCAGTTTTACAATTATTTCTGTTTTGTTCTAGCGAGTTGTTGCTAGCGACACACAAATACAATGCCAAACATTAATATTGCATTTTAGTTGAATATAATGGGATAATCTAGCTACAATTCAGCAAAATTTCAATAGTTAATGTTGGGCATTTTGTCTGAAATTCAATTAAATCTTACAAACCTGCGGCAAATCCTCAATGCCATTGACGTTGAGCAGTAATTCTTCTACATGCTTTCTAGCTTTAAATATTTCCTTCGGCAGTTCTTCGAGACGTAACTGACTGAAGTCGAGACTTTCGACCATACCGCTTTTGCACGCGAACAGACCATTTGGAATACATAGGAACTTCATTTCAAACAGAGAAGATGGAAAGTTGTCTTGGCGTTCGATCAATTAGTTAAAAATAATAGTGTAATCGACGGCGTAGAAAAATAGTGTTGCTTAAGCAACCATTCCACAAACTTAAGCGATGCCTGAAATAAATTAAACTTAAATGTAATTTAACTATTCGATAGTATATGCGAACCCCAAAAATAACCAGCAGTCCATTATTGTACCAATACAAATATGTCAAATGGCATACTATATAGGGGGATATGTAAATTACACATGAAATATTAGCCCGCTAATTTTGCAGAAAATGAACATAAGAAAGTCCAAAATACTGACTCAAGACTTGTCCCTCTCAACGAAAGGGCATTAGGTTCATGTTTTGTTGTGGCCAGGACGTACTTTTGTGGATGGCCCTCACGGGGAATAATTGAATGCGTCATTGGGCTTTTTCTTGAGTGAGTGCTTCCCTGGCATCCAATTTGGATGAGAAGCCTAGCCTTGTAAGAATTCAATCCTTAGAAGGCTGAAGTCCACATACACAAAAATTATATGAAGAAAATTAAAGCAGGACAGCTTCCGTTTAGTCCAAAAAATACAGCTGTTTTTGTGGGGCAGACAATATTGATTTCTAAGGGGCATATAATTATTCAGACTACACATAAGAAAAGGCGCTCAGTGCGGAAGCTGGAGCGCTCACATAAAATGATAATGTCCATTTTTGGGGAAATGAGTGATACATTTGGTGTATGCCTGAGATGGGATTTGGGGCTGAAGCATTAGCGAAATTAGGTCCAGAAGGTGTCTGCGGGGTCATTTTATGGTTTATGAAAGAGCGCTAATGAGATAAAAAGTGAAAATGTTTCGGCCTGGTGCATTGACACAGGTGTTCGCTGGTTTGTGAAATTGCAAATAGCGAATTAAATTGTTCTTGAAACGTTCAATGGCACAAAACGTAATAATTTTCAGTGTGGAGTGGTCGTAAAGTGATGAACGGTGATAAAGAGAAATCAAGTTGTTTCGAAAATTCACAACAGTATCATACGAAAAGCCACAAAATGCAGAATGACTTCTTAAAATGCAAAGTGATAATCGGTTTATGCAAGAAAATGATTTTTAGACAAATAGTCACACGCGGCAAAAATAAAATAGGTATAATTTGATACCTCGTGAAAAATTCGCTAAGAAATAGATCAGAATGAAAGGTAAATAATTTAACATCCCTTTTTATATGCACATATAATCCATATCTGTGAATTTAGCATAGAGAATGACCAAGGAAGGCACAGTAGAGTGATGAAAGGCAGTAAAAAATCGATCATCATTTGGGACGGTCATTGGAAAAGACCGAAAAAGGCAAAAGGGTGAGGGCTCACCTTGGGAGTGTGTCTTTAGAGGGTTATGGACGGCCTTGACCAGTACTGTCCTCTGCATAGCTCACTGCACTCTCCCTTGGTTGTGCCTATGATTTGAGGCAGCTAGGGGACGACGACCCACGTCTCGCCCAACCCGAAAATTTCTACACACCACAAGAATTTGTAATGTATATGCAGAGATAACGGGGCTTGTGCTGACCCGTCTGATAAAAATCTCCTCCTCATATAAATTGATCTATTTATAAGGGAAAACCCATTGTAAATATTGGACGGGATGGATCGCAAAAACGCAGTTATGTGCTAGAGAGGAGCAGTAAAAAGATAAGAAAGTAATCGATAGGAACTATTAGGAGTGGGACAGTGCCGCGGCCGCTTTAGAAAAGCGCTTGTGGAATGAATCACCGCAATTCACAACCAAATAAATAGGCAATTCGTATAATGCAGCAGGCGCCGATTTAATCAATATACAAAATTCGAAGGAAGGGAAGAAATGTCATTTCAACAGCTGAAATTGGAAACAGCGAAATGTTAGAACAGGAAATTTACGAAAATATGCCGCAAAATTTTCTATAGAAAGATATTTGGAACAGTGAAGTGACTTTGTTAGAAAACCATTCAGGAGCTTTTATTGGAAAGAATAAAATATTTAGTCCTGCTCTGTTAGTCTTCCGTTTATAACTGGGAATAAAATTGTTTATAGGGAAATTAAAGGTAGGTTCGGAAAAACTTCACAAAAAATAAAAAAGTAGCACTTTAAGTACACAATTGTAACAAAACAAATTTGAGATGCATACAAACACTAATCCCAAAAATACACAAAAATGTATAAAGCCAACTTAGATGCACAGCAGATAATGTGTGACAATAGCTAAACAATTCCGACAATATAGCCGAATGCTAAAATATGACCTTAACTGGCTTATAAGAAAAAAATGAATCTATGCGTGACTCAAAGTCGTCTTTGCAAAGGAGGAAACTCCGAGCGTGGCTCTGGAAGGTACACCGATGAATCATCACTTGTTATAGTGACTTTGAGTCGCATTGTTGTATCTCCCGCAGAGAAGGTTGTCACCAACTATCAAAATAAAGGAAAACAAACAAAGCCTAGAAATACTCCAGGAACATAAAAAGTACTGTGTCTATTAAAGCTAAAAAGGGATAGGTAAGCGCTTGAGACTTATTTAGCTCTAAATCAATTTATGTTTCTTATAAACTATTCTTGACAATATTGCCGTTCTATTTCAAGAACAGGAATTTCGAAACCTGAAGCCCATCCTCAGAGAGCCAAACATGAATGGAATGCAGTGTTTATTTGCTGACCGCTAAAATAGAATCGATAATCGGGAGAGATGAATAATGCTCTCCCCAAGAGACAGTCCAATAAATGGGTCGTCGGTAAACAGAGGGAACACAGTCGGAAACGGTCAAAACAAGCCATACAAAGTATACAGAATAGAGCAGCTGCTGCAAGAGGAACACCGCGAACTAACCTGGAGTGTGGTCATCCTGGCAGAAACCCACAACCAAACGGTTGCTATGGGTAGGTGAGAATCCAGACAGTTACAATTAAATAAATTTCCCATGTGAATTCAATTTCAATACAATTAGCATTGAAATTCTTCGGAATATCTCACACTATGACAATTCTTCCATCTTTTTGCCAGTTTTCAGAATATATGATTTTGTGCACAAAATAAATTTTGAGAAAACGAATGAATTTGTACCAATATTTTGGCAAAACAGTGACTGACAACCTCCAGGAGCACTCATGTAGCAGGTAAGGGTAATTTGGTAGAATGGGATAGTAATAGCCAATTTGCAAGTAAAAGAGATTTGAGACCAAACATATAAATGATTAAATGAAATAAAAAATGGTCAAGAAATTGACCTACGATCAATTAGTCAGAGTTCTGCTAGTAAAATTGGATGGGTGATGGAATTCTTAGAAATGCTTCACAAATTTGTCACGTATCTTTAATTTTTATCAGACTAGCAAACTGTCAACTTCTTGACTATTTACCTGCATCATTATTTAACAAAAAGGGCGTTTTAGCTTAATGTTATTTGCATATAAACAAAAATATTTATCATAAATGATTGTTAAAAATCGTATAAACTCGTCAGCAAAGTTCCACGTTGTGGTACAGTCAGTAATAAAACCAACAAGTCAGCTCTCCTCTCAATAAATCCGCTCAACAAATCCGCTCAATAAAAATCGCGCCCACAAGCCGCTCCTTTCAGGATCATTTGTCACGATGACACGCACAAAACATACAACCCAACGACAATGATTAGTGATGACCAATACCCCTTCCTTTGTGATGTTGAAAATAAAACTAATCACCGAAATAGCCCGCCGCCACTCAGAAATATGTGTGCGGTCTGCGAGAGACAAAATTAATAACAAATGAGCAGAGCGAGGAGAACGTTGGAAACGGGAAATGGACAGCGGCGACTCAGCAGTCCATTGATTGTCTTTACAGCAAAGGGACTAAGAAGGGGAAGTCAGGGGATATTACTATGTGGAAGCCTCGGATATAGTGAAGTACGCATATAGTTATGGGTGGTGTGGGCAGACACAGGGGTCGCCGTTGGTGGGCTATAGTGGTGTGTGACCAGTGCAGCATTCGGTCTTTCTCTCCATGGCCATATGGAGATGACCAGTACACACATCGCATCTTTTCCTTAAGCCACCTGAGTGGAGCTATTCCGCAGGTAAGTGGTGCATTCATGTGTGGATGTTGCCAAAAAACAGTGCCTAAGCTTTTGCCGCAATAAAACACCTATTTATGATAGAACGCTTAACAGGTTATAGTAAAAATAAAATTTATTTTGTAAAATAACGATACAAATATTGCACATTTAATACAACAAGGACCAAAGCATTCATCATTAAAAGAAACCAGTTTAGGTTATAAATTGTTAAACTGGACATGGGGTCCTCTTTCATCTTTCAAAGCTTCTATTTCGATAAGAATTTCGCTCGCACGAGGTATTTCAATCGGACTTGATTTTCATCATAGACAATATACCTGAAAGCAATCATGAAAAAGAATCCCTTCAGTTGTTAATTCTAAATCATAAAAATATTCACGTTCTTCCACATATTTTTAATGTGCAGAAATTTTTTCATAATTGGCGAAGTTTTCATATTTAAATTTATGTTCGTTAACATCATGTTGTAAATACTCAGTTAGCAAAAAAGGTTTACAAATAGCACAAAACGTACTCATTGTAAATCAAGTCGAGTCCTTTCTCGTCCGAAGTAACTGGCGTACCGAGCGGTATTTTAACTCCATCCTTCTCCACGGTCTTTGTCGGATCAGGCATTGTACTACCCACGCCTAAAATCGCACTGTACTGTAAAGTAATGTACTGTAAAGTAATATATGATAAACAACCTTTGACGCTGTGCTTGCCAGGTTTCAATTTTCTGATATTCTTGGCTCTGCGTTCCTCTTGGATCTCTCCGAGTGCTACATCGCAAAGCAACAAAAGCCCATCTGCGTCCAATGCGTGACAATAGTTGGCAGATTTGCTGACCATGTCCGCTGTGTAAATTCCCTTTCCGAACATGTATCCGGTCTAAATGACATGTTTAAATCAAGAAAAATTTGCAAATAAATACTTACCACTGGAGCTTCTGGAGGAGCGATTCTTAGTCCTTGGCTCAGTATGCCTACATAATTCGACGTTCGTGACCCATGCCTTAAGTCGCTCATATAAACTTTGATTTTTTTAAGACGTCAACTTACCATAAAAGATGACGATTGCCCACATCTGCCTTGAATTTGTCGTCTTCACCTTCGCGATTTACTTTCATGACCTAAAATTGACAAAATATGTTGATATCGACAAAATTGTCGAAAGAAGAAATGTTAATGATACTATCGCGTATAAAATTTTCCCATTTTGGTTGATTGTATGTCTTTTTTACCCGAGTGAGGCTTAAGCGGCAATTTATAATAGGGATTTTAAACTCCAAAAAGTTTATATGGATAGCTTAATTTTAAAATCAACTAAATTCTACTTTAAATATCATAAACATAACAGTATAAATAACTTTTGAGACAAAAATTACAAACCTCTATAATATCTAATTTGTACGATTCATGAGTAGCACCGTGCGTATTTTTTGCATATTCCTTGACCAATTTGAATTCCTCTGACTCTTTTTCCAACACCTAAAAACGCATAAACAATGTTTCCGACATATGTTGTAGTTTATATTGACACTTAGTTTATGCTGACACAATACAAACACAGACAAATGATTTTTTGCTCATATTTTTATAATGACTTAAAGTGAAGCTTCGGCTACAAAAGAATATGCCCACACTTAATTCTAACTGCTATCCTAAAGCAAAAGCTTCATTCGGAGCCATACCCGACCTTGAGCTAAACTATGACCACCAAATTACTTTGCGTCCAGGCAAACTTATTTTCAAGTTAAATTACAGCACACACCTCCATGTTACAGTTCAGCTTCTCATAATGGATATCGAACATATCCTTCTTTGGATCGGTCATTTCGGATGCTTCGCTCTTTATGATATTGTATGCTATCTCCATTTCCAGTAGATTGTCCAACATTTCTGCTTTCGACTAAATATCCATAATAATACTGATATATTCCTCAACCGCAAACTAATGCAAAAGTAATATACAGTCTGACCTCGTTTATCGGAAACGATTTATTTTGCCGATTTGTTTCCGATGACTGAATTTCCGATAAATGAGGGAAATTTGTATGGAAAAAATCCTTTCTTGCCAAATTTTTTCCGATAAACGAATTTTCGTTTAAAAATTTGAAATTTTTGGCAGGAATTAGAATTTTGTTTAAATAATTTTGCTATTTTTGCCCAATTTTAGGAAAATTTTTGACAAATTTATAAAAAGTGGGCTTAAAAAAAGCAAAATTTATAGAAAAAATTCAATTTTTTGACCGAAAATTCGGAATTTTTGGTGAAATTTTTTGTAAAATAGGCCAAAAATAGCAAAATTTTCAAATCAATAGGGGTACCTTATTGTCACATTTTTTCCGAAATCGTTTCCGATAACTGAATTTTTCCGATAACTGAGGGAAATTTGTGTGAAAAAAATCCGTTCCGGCGAAATCGTTTCCGATAAGTGAATTTTCCGATAAATGAGGTTCCGATAAACGAGGTCTGACTGTACCTTAATCATTTCTTTAGTATTCAACAGCGGAGGGCTAGCAAGTCCATGATTGTGTGGTATTAGAGTATAGAAACGGTTTGTAGCATCCAGATAGTCGTTATACGACGGCTGTCCCTCTTCAATCAGCTAAAGAAAAATATTTGCTATTATAAACTCGGAAGCTAATTTGGTTTTTAACTTTTTAAAACACGCCATTTAAAACTATATAATAAACTCGAAGAGTCAATTTTAGGATATAAAAGTAATTTTATGGTTATGAGTGAAAGTTAAAATATTGAATACCGGAGAAAATATTGAAATTTATGATAAAATTATTCCATTGCTATAAACGACAATTTTACATCGAGTAAAGAAATCCTATGATAAATAAGTATAAACTTTTTGGAGCTGCGTCAGCACGGAATACGCATTCAAAATATGCTTTCGCGACAATTTCCCGAGCGGCATCTTCTCCATATCAATCTAAACAAGTTAACCATATTGTTTTAGAACACAAAACAATGCTCGATTACCTCAAATTCCTTCATTGTTGCGGTCATTGCATCAATGTCAAAAATCATAGCGATCAGATTTTTGATTTGCTTCGGCAGCGAAGATTTTGATGACTCTACGTCAAGAGCTGGAAGATCGTGCTTGTCATCCTGAAAAGAAATTTATATGAAAAGCAAAAAATTTACAGATAAAAGTTGCCTTTCCGTCGTAATCCAACTCAATAATATCCAATGCGAAAGGGTGTTTCTGAATTAGACAATAATACATTTTCAAAAACGATTTCAAATTTGATTTTAAACCTTGAAATTATGCCGATTTTTCCATTCATTTCTAGTTTTATCCAAGAACTGTTTCTCGAAACTTTCTTTTGCATCGTCCAAGTCGGGACCGAAATCCTCTAAAATATTTCTGCAATCATAATAGGAAATTATTTCACAATGGATTAGAACAATATTAACTCTATTAAAAATAAATATATTTTTTTGCTCAGTTATATCAAACTTTCTATTTTTATTTGGAATTATCCCCTCTAATAAAATTTTTCTTACCCAACTTCGTGCCACCCACTTCAGTTCCAACGCGGCCCCATGCTCGAAAGACGTAGTACCTAAATATATAATAAACAGAATATAATATGTGTTTCAATAAAGGTAAAGTTCACTAAAATCTGTATATTAGTGCAGTTTATCGTATATCTTATGAACCAACTATCGCAAAAATAATTACAATTACGTACTCATTAGTCTTATCGCTCTTTAGCAATTGCAATTTGTAAAAAGAATTTTTGCCCGACAAGACATCCGCCATTCCCAATGTTGCTTGCCAAGGAAGTTCTAAAAATGTAAACACCATACAGATAACGAAATAAATTCTTTACTTGTTTCCGGATCGATATACACATGAGTTGTCTCGGACACCTCACCTAAAATATAAGAATTTACTGGTTTTCTTTGTTTTTTAAATTTCTAACATTCAGGTCATTATACTAATATTTAAGCTTTAACTGGGTAATATAACGAACTGCCTCTATTAAGAGAAGTATATAAGAATTTGTAATGACAGTTTCGGATAGAATCCATGAGGAATGAATTTTTCGAAATTTATTGCAAATTTCTCTGAATGAAAAAGGTAAAAATTGGGGGCTTATATTCTTGGAATCTTTTCGTAGTGCCGGTAAATTGTCTTTTTAAGGTTTGAAATGTACGAAATGCCTTTTGTTTTTTATTGAAGCAAATAATGATGTGCATCACAAATGTTTCATTATTATTTAATTAGCGTTCTATAATCCACCTTCAAAACGTGTTTTCTGAAGCAGCGTTGATTTCTAAAAACTTACAGCTAGGATCTACCACACATCCGTGTTTCACAACCATCTTTTTTGATCCTCGTTCCTCTGCAAATTAAAGATAGTATATACCTCTGTGAAACCTCAATAACATACCAAGTTCAGATTTACCGGACTTAGACTTGCCGGGTTTCTTTGCCTCCTTTCCCACCGTGTTCAATCTTTCGAATGATTTTGCGACGGTGATCGGTTGCTCGGTTTCTGATATTGGTGCATAAACGCGACATTTCAATTTCTACAAACACTGTGCGTAATGATATTGACAATTTTAAGAATAAAATAACATACAGGAGACTCAATATTTGCTAGAAACTCGTGTTTCTTTCGAAGCAATTTGGAGACCTTGAAGCACGTTCTAAACGGTAAATTGTTTTACTTAACGCACGTTCCAAATGATTATACGAACCTGGTCGGTACTTTCGTTGAATACGCACATGGAGTATACTCACTAACATGTCCTTTGCATTTATAGGCGTGTATTGAACTACTTAACCATGACCAGTTATATTATTCACATCTGTTAAATAATTACCTGAACATCAGTAATCCACCGCATTCGGGACATTTTTCAGGAACTCCGAAGACTATACAGTCGCACAATATGTCGAGCATCTGTAACGTAATTGCTAATTATAAACTAGATAGACATTATATGGATGTTCGCACAAGTTTAAAAATTATCGTTCACAGACGTTCATAAGACATAATATGTAAATATATATGTTTGAATAATATGTTTGACTGAAATCATAAATTTCAATCTATTTATTTTACCGTTTATAGACGCATTACAGTAGAAGCACTTTTCAAAACTAACAAAAAGCTTACCGCGTCGTTACCACCTTTCTTCGGTTTATATCGCCCGTTAGCTTTAAGCAATTCTTCCATTTCATCTTTATGCAGATTGTCAGAGAGCTCCTGCCGAACTTCCCATAAAATATCAGTTTGCTTCTGCAAAGGATGCAGAGACCATTAAATACAGTCGAGTCTCTTTATAACGCGGGTCTCGAGACCGGACAAAATCCACGTTATATGGAGACGCATTATAATGATACTCGACTTATAAGAGAGAAAACTAGATTCAAATTAACTTTGCATTGTTATTAATATGTTTGTCGGTTTTTAGTTTCATTATGATTTCAGTATGATTAAGCTTGTATTATGCTTACATATAATAGTATCTAGTAAAGTTACTATACTAATGAACAAAAATATACCTTCAATTGAGTACGAGTATCGGGATCTACGGCAATTTTTGCCTTTTTCTTAGAAGGCTCTCCATTTTTGCTGGTTTCAGCTGTGGGCTCAGCTTTGGTTCTAAATCTTAATGTGTATAAAAGCATAAAATAAAAAACAACGTACTCTTCCATGGCCGCAGAAAATAATTCTTTCAGTTGAGATTTTTCATCATCTTCTAGTAATTCATATCCAGTTATACTGTAATAATAAATTTGTTATATTTGTAAAAAAATAAAGATCACTCACTCTTCTGCGCTTTTATGAAATTCGTTGAGATCCTTAAAGCAATTTGTGTGGTAGAATGAGGATTTATATGCGATCCGCATTTCACCCTTCTGGATCTTCTCTTTGCATTGAAAACACTTTCCTGCAGCGGATTTTGCGTGTTCGACTTTTGGTGCAGCAGATCGCGGCGTCCCAAAATCATCGGGCAAATCTATACGAAAAAATTTTCAGCAATAAAGATATTCGTAACATTGGATTGCTAAAGAATTTGATGTGTCTATAAACTCCCTGCATTATTTTACGTAAAAATCTTCTTCATCGTAGCCAGAAACTTAGTGTAAAATTGATTGGATTTCAATCAAAAGCGTTTTTGCGATTACCTTCCAAGTCAAGAATTCGCTTTCGAATTGTCTCTTGGTCTTCCCATTTGAGCCATTCCATTCCACGGATCGCTGTTTCGTTCATATTGCTTTTCTTCACTCGGCGCCAGAAACAACCAAAATGGAACCTGTAACATGGGTAAAGAAAATTGCCAAAAGTCATCCGAAACCAATTTACCAGTTGTCTTGCCAACCGTCAAAAAATCGGGATGGGAATCGAACAGCCATGCGCAAAGATCCCTAAATAAAATATAATATTTCAATCAAGTCATACTGTAATAATTTATAAAATTCTGGAAAGATGAAACTTTGGATCATCCTGATTGGGTTTCGGCTGTGAACTATAGGTAGGTTTCGGTAAAATATAAATTGAATTGTCTAGTAAAAATATATGGACAAAAAATGAATCCACATTGAATAGTTTTACAGGTAACGAATAGGAAATATTTGTTGGATTCAAGCACCGAAGAGACCGTAACTGAGATTAAATAGAAGTATTTAAATTTTTGTGTGAAATACCTGCGCAATCGGTTCTTTACATCCCTTGCATCCGGCTCTTCCACTTTTCGCATATTCTGCAGCATATGGCAATTCCTGTCGCTCAGCAGACTGAGAGACTCCTTCGGTTTTGGGCGTTTCTTTCTTCGGACTTTCCTTTTTCTGAGTCACCTTTTTTGGAGTTTCTTCGTCCTGGGTTTCCTTCTTTGAGTCTTCTCCTTTCTTAGAACGTTTTTTAGATGAGACTTCCTTTCCACTCATAATAAAAATTGTCTAAATTCCACAATAAAATAAAATACACTTAAAATCAGTTGAAGGCAATCAGTGAAAGTATTAAAACTGACTAAGAACATATAAAATGATATTCGGTTGTTTTAAAAATTATGTCGTTTTTATTTTGCATTGTTTTCTCTCACAATTTTTTGGCTAGATATCGTTTTTCAGTGAGCATTTTTCCAACCTATCGAATCGAGAAAGAAAGGGGTAGGAGAGTCAGCTTTTATGAGAAAATTTTTGGGCGTATTTTGAAAATTTTGTAATTATTTGAAAATGGTACAATTTTTCTTCTCATTTTTGTCAAAAAATGCCATTCTTGACGCTCAAAACTATTCCAGATTCGGAATCACCGCATCAAAATACCCCTAAAACCCGATTTTATGGATTTCAAGAAAAAATGGTAACATAAAAGACCGATTTTTCCGAAACTCTGGCTAAAAATACCATTTTTTTCTGGCTAAAAATGCCATTTATGGGTAAAAATAGCGTTTGAGAAAAGACTGACTTCTCCGCTCCCTCCCCCAATTATGCTGATTCGATAGGTTGGAAAATGCCTCGAAAAACGATCTCGCTAAATAAGAGATCAAAAATAAAAGCAACGGGAAAACCTAATAAAATGTATTGATACCAAAATACCAAATTACAACGCCGATACTATGGAAATATTAATTTGATGACGGGGCAATACGTTTTAAAGTAAAATAAATTTAAATAAGACTGACATTGAAAATGTTTTAAAATCATTAGAACCATATGAGTAAATCAATTATAGGGCTGGGCAAATGTAAACATCAGGACTTGGTTGATTACGTCATTGTTAGGGAACTTATAGAAATACAGTACATGCAAAACACAACAATACGATATTCACGTTAACGATATCAGCATAGGAAGACATTGAATTTCAGTTACAAAAGCGCTGGTATACCAAAGAAAGTGAAGTTTGTTTCAATGAAAATAAAGTGAACATGATGAACGGGAGTTTTCTAATCACGAGAAAATTTGCGATTGTAAATGTCAATATGGCTAAGAGGATACATTCTGTAACTTAAGACTTATTCAAATGACTACTCGAGTGATGAGGTCTACTCAAATTACAGATGGTTTGGATATTATTGAATGCGTATTTTACTTTTGCAAGCTACAAAATACCTGGCAACAGATGAAATGTATATCGAATCAAATGGATTTTATATGATCTGACAAAGTAATTAAATTTAAACCATGTGATTACTCAAAACGTTTATTTTGCATTCAAAACATTCTACAGGCCAGCATTAGCGATAATTTAATTTTTATAAATGGCGTAATTTCGCATTTCTTAACAGCACACAGTGTTTTGGGTGCGGTACCTTTCGTCATCTTCTAAAATGGGTGCAGCATGAGCATATATATTCTCCATTTATGGCATAACTCTCTTTTGGTTTATCTCGGGAAAGTGACATGTAACCTCACGATTTATATGGAAATTTGCCAACTGTCACGATACTCTGCCACTGAAAGGTAAACAGAGGTGAATGTGCCAATCAAATTAAAATCCAAAATTTTGAACCTTCCTTTGCGAAAACAAATCAGAAACACAGAGGAAGCATTTTTCGCGCTAATTTGAAATCCATTTCTAATTGTGAAGCGTTTTTAACGCTATAGAGTTGGATTGAAAATTTTGATAAACGACAAACGCTGTTCCGCCTCTAATAAACAATGATTGTCCACGACCACGAGATAGAATGAAACAAAAATGTTAAAATACCAATCGTTCGAAATTTCCGCTGCATAAAATGATTCAAATATGGCGTGATGTGAATTTCGCATGATAGGGGCGCGGACATTTCTTCCCCGGACAATTCGTCCCGGGACAATTCGTCCCCCGAATTATAACTGTTTCGGGGGACGAACTGTCCCCGGGGACGAATTGTCCGGGGGAAGAAATGTCGCATACCCGCATGATACGTTTATTATTCAGAACTTTGTTTGACATCTTGCTTATGATGAAAAACGTATTTATGAACTATAATCGGTTTTTAATTTCGACTCCATCCCTTTACAATAAATCGAATACCAATGGAAAACGTAATATGTAAACTTCATTTAATACATAACTGTTTCATGTTCAAATTTCATGTCACTCCATTCAATTTATCTTGGTGAAAAGGGATGCGTGACGATGTACATTTTATACACCTGAGATTGAATTCAATCCTATACACTTTGGAGGGAAATTTTGACTCCAATATACTGATTTCTCGCATAAATAATGGAAATCGTATTTTTTTGATGCAAAGCTCGAAAAATAAAAAATTCTAAAATATGTATTGGTATGTAGATAAAAAGTTGATATAGAGACAGTAACAATAGATTTATAGCCAATATAGTGAAAAATGCTCAAAAATGGACCAAAAGATCGAAAAATGAAACAAAATAACCAAAATAATCACTATTAACTAGTTAGCATCACTATTAACTAGTTAGCATCACTATTAACTGGAAATCACTATTAACTGCAACATATATAATAAACAACTGATTATCAGAAGGCATTTAATATGTAGCTGCATTCAAAAATTAAGTCATTTATGCAGAGATGGTTTAAGTTTGTGACAGAAACAAGAACGATAACCGTTAAAAATGTTTGCCGCACATGTGTGTGCACGTTATCTGTTGCCAATTGAGTCACATTCCTTTATTTTTTAGCATTTCTGGTCTACAACTAATGTGAAAACAGGAAACCGCCTATCATCCCTGCATTTATGTTTGAAAACAGGAATGATTAAAATTGAGGAATGAAAATCTTAGAGTACAAAAAGTGAAAGGTTTCATAATTGCAGCTAAACTCTCGGATCAATTCTTACTGAATAACATTTTTTCATGTTTTTATTCTACAAAACCGTTTAGTGATCTGAGAATTTAGTTCTGAACTGTTTAGCCAATTATGTACAACGATCATTAATTTCAGGCACTTTAGCTTCAGGATGATATAAATAAAACATCGAGTAAAGATCGAAAGTCTAAATCCACAAATTAGTTCGGAGGAGGGAACGGAATGATGCGAAGTGAAATATTACCATTATGAAAATTAGACAATTATAAACAAAGGGAATAACATTTACAATATAAAGTCAACGAATTTGTGATTTTCAAAATGAGAACTATTTTTAGCGTCTTTTGATTTCAGTTAGATTAAAAACTATGATCGCACTAATCTTTGGCACTGGAACATAATATCGAACAAATGTGTAAAACAATTATTTATCATCATCCGCAAATTGTATATCGTCCCTTCCACCAACAGCTATAGTTGTGGTCGGGCCGGACGACGTTCCTATTTGAATTGGAATTATCCTCTCTTTCACATCTCTATGAGCGTCGTCGGATTTTTGGTGAACATTGTTTGTAGTAAGCCCCGGTCCTGCAAGCGATACGGTAGTTTGGGAGCGTTCTTCTGAGGTATTGCCCAGTCTCTGCAAAGAGATTCAGTTAGTTTATTTTAAAGCAGCTTTTATATAAACTTTATTCGTCTCATTTCGCGCCAAAGTTCCAACATTTCATTGTTTAGAATATGGTCATCTACTTAGAGGAGTTTGCCACATTCATATACATTTTAGTTTTGCTTTTCCTGGGCCCCAGTAGAGAGGCAAAGGAAGCGCAATGAGTGGACTATAAAGTAGGAAAAATATAAAAGAATTGTGGAACGATTTAAGGAGCGCTTATGCATATCCCATTGCAGAGCAATATCCCTCATAATACCTCAAATGTCTGCCGAGATGCCCCTTATTCAACTATTAGACATATTTCAACGTTTTGCGACTACGAAAAGTTAGAAACTCACCGACATCTCCCTTACGCAGTTCAGCAGCTCGTCGGCTCTATTTAATTCCGTATCCAAACTTGCTAGACGAGCCTGGCGCCACTCCCGGGAATGTCGCATCGGGTGATTTCTTTGGGGTTCTGCGGTTGCAGATTGCTGCTGTGTGATAAAGGTAGTGATCGGACTCATAGAGTTCGACAGTATTGACGAACTGTTGTTGTCGTTAAGTCTCTTATTCGCGATTGGAGGTGGCATTGATACATAACTGAAACATTTAGATTTGTAATTCAATTTTAAATTAAAAAGCAATTAACATTTAACTATTCCTATTGTGCCAAAATATTCCTATTTTTGAGCTTCAATCATTTTTCAATTACCTAGTGTTTCTTTCGTCTTCTTTCTGAGGACCAGTGAAATCGTTTGAGCCAATGTACGAATTTGAGGAAGTGTTTATTGTCGGTGCAATTGTTACCGAATTGTTTCCGTTGGTAATCAACGTTGATTTGGGTTTTGGCGCTGTTGGAGGAGCAATTTTATTGGAAGGCAGTGAAGTTGAGAAACGAGTCACGTCTGATGGCTGAAACAGTTAACCCTTTAGTAGTACCCAAGTAATGAAATAAATTTCAGAGCAACTAACATTTTTAGAAACATTTTCTTGTCTTTGACGGATTTCATTCACGACAGCATTTTGTAATGCAGATTTCTTGGGTGGCAATGCTGGTGGTTGTGTAGATACCGGTGGGATGGGTGAAGAAGTAGCTAAAGGCTTATTGCCGTTGTTAAAGATCGCCGAAGGTGGGCCATTGTTATTGCTGAGCGCATTAGACGAAGCATTGATGGAATGATTGAAATGATCTGCCAACGAGGAGGAATGTAGTGAAGAAAGCGATGACCGTGATATCGGACCCATCGTTGCTGAAGAAGTAGAAGCATCTGCGCGGAATTCCTAAAATAAAAGGCTTAATTAAACTTTAGTTGTAAAATTCTGCACACCTTTTGCTCGAACACCTCCTTTTGAACTCCATCACAAACGAGTAACCGGACAGTGATTGGTGCTTTCCGTAATAGTTGAGCAGCTTCATCCTTTGTGCATCCCAGCAGTGAATCGTCGTTTACTTCGAGAATTCGTTGCCCGACTTGAACTTGTTGACACTGTTCCGCACAACCGCCTTTTTCTACATACTCTAAAAAAAGTTCTATTGTACTTCTCCGTCTACGACTGTAATAAAGAATTTTGCAATAAACGTTTTACACGGCTAAAATGCTGGGGAGTGGGACGCATACACAAAAATAAAATGTACATAGAAACAAATAAACGTAAGTTATTGTGAGCATATAACTAAGTACAATTTAACATTTCCCGTTAAGTAAAAAGAATTTTTCAACAAACCTATGAATATGCCCTCATCTGTTGAATCGGCTGGATTCGCGGGCGGTGAATTTATTCCTCCACAAATGCTGAAGCCCAGGGGTTCGCCTTTTCTCCGCTTAAAAGTCGCTTCTTTAAGTCCCTTGGGTTGTGGTTCGTGCTTTACGCTTATACGCAAAGTTTGACCGCTGTTTTTCAACGCCTGAAAATGTTCATTGCTGTATCATAAAATGGCGTAGAAAAGAGTTCCGACAGGGCAAATGGCGATTTGAATTTGCGCCAAAACATAATTGCATGCCAAAGGGGTTAAAAGGGGCCGCTAAAAATTTTTAATGAGGGGGATTAAAAAGGGGTCTCCTCTAGAGATTGGAAAAAAAATTTGAGTGGGGTCTTATTAGAGTAAAAATTTTCACAGTCAACACCTTTCCCTATTAGAGGAGGCTCTTTCCTGATGCTGAACAGAGCCTCCTCTAATAGGGAAAAGTGTTGACTGTGAAAATTTTTACCCTAATAAGGCCCACTCAATCTCTCTAGATGAGACCCCTGCCGAGTAATCCCCCTCATTAAAAATTTTTAGCGGCCCCCGGGGTTTTCGGGTGCGGGGAATCCGAATCCGGGGTCAAAAAAATTATCGGGGTACCCCCGGGGTACGAAAAAAATTTTTTCTGAATTTTTTTCAAAATTTTTTTTCGACTTTTCAAACTCAGTCCGAGCGGCCGAAGGCCGCGAGTCTCACTGACAAAGCCACTGGGGGTATGGAGCCCCACGAAAGATATGATTAGGCTTAAGCTCCCGAACAACCCTTACGCAACCGTAATTAGGCCTAGGCTGCCCCACGAAAGATATGATTAGGCTTAAGCTCCCGAACAACCCTTACGCAACCGTAATTAGGCTTAGGCTGCCCCACGAAAGATATGATTAGGCTTAAGCTCCCGAACAACCCTTACTCCCGAACAACAGCTGCAAATTCGCTTGTCTTTTATAGTATTGTAATTGTGTATCGTAAGCAATATTCGTGCGTTGGATAATTTTGGCCGTGTGATAGCTCATTTTGCTCCTCATAAGCTAACTAGGCGAAATTTTTTGGAATTTTGAACGGACGCACGTTGAATCGAGAGTTATGCCCTGAGGCAGTTTTACACACTATTTCTCTTTTCTCTAACCGGCTAAAATGGATTTTTGATTTCTGAGTGTTTCCGAAGCTAAATTTTTGGACCCGGGGTTTTTTGGGGTGCTGAATTCGAATCCGGGGTCAAAAAAATTATTGGGGTACCCCCGGGGTACGAAATTTTTCAAAATTTTGTTTTGAAGGAATTTCGGACTTCACGGTGCTAATTTTTTGCATCCGGGGGTTTTTTGGGGTGCTGAATCCGAATCCGGGGTCAAAAGCAGGCCCGAAATAGTCTCATGCTGTTCTACTCCCGAACAATCCTTACTGCAGAACAAAGGGGCGCCGGAGGCGCCACCTCCAGTTGTATACTAATAATGGAATTGTTTACAATGTTCTTGGTACAAGAAAGTCATCCCATATTCGTGAAAGTAATTGTAAATCAATCCCAAACATCTTTTTAGTATATTTGTAAAAGTTATTCCATACATCTTTAAATATACCAACCTTTTGTTATTAAGAAAATTAGTTTAATTTTGTGAGTAAAATTTCTCGAATGAAAAATTTCCTGAATTGAAACAACTAACCTCAACCGCTTCATTGTGCCTCGCTTTTGATACATCCTTTCCATTAACAGTCAGAATTCTGTCACCAACTCGCAAACGTCGTGATTTCGCAGCTGGAGAATTTGTTGTAATTTTTGAGATGAATACACCCGCACTGTCCGTGCCAAATGGATGCGAACAGTGATCAATTCCGCCGACGATGGACAGGCCCAACGAATTCTTAGAATCACGTGTCAGGGGAACTTCCTGAAAATTATTCATGTAATCAAGATATCAAGAAAATCGTTCAAGAGAGATCAGTAGTTTTAACGAAAGGAAGATAGAAAACTAAAGAATATATGATAGTGTAAAGCCACCGTTTTTGGTTCAGTACAAGATTAAATTAAATTCACCTAAAAGAAGTAGGTATACGATAGATAGGTTAATCTTGCGTAATCAACATTTTAAATATACTACAACGGACTTGAGATTTTAGGTACTTTAGAAAATGCTCCGCCGTTTTATGTATAAATTTAAATGTATTAGAATTTTCGTGCTTTTATTGACTAAAATTGTTTTATAAAAAATTCGTTTATAAGTTATATATGTTTATAAATTATAACCAAGTAAAAACTGTGGAATATTACTCATTTCAAATATTTAAAACTGACCTCGATCATTCCATCAAACGAAGTGTCTCCATAGGGTAAATCGGCAATCTCAATTCTGCTCCTGCCATTTTGATTTGTGTTGCTTACGCTTATTTTTTGGTCATTCGTAGGGGTCTTCGGACGTATTACAGTTTCATTTGTGTCCTTTATTGATTCAGAAGGTGCTGACTGGTTTAACTGTGTATGGTTTGTGTGTGACGCTTCAGCCTAAAAGTGATAATTTATTTTTTTGCGCTCGATGAACTGAATGTCAGCAAATAACACTACGTCTTCGCACAGTGTTAAGTTGAGTGGGCTTTGTATTTGTTGTTTCCAGCCTATAGTTTATCATTACTATTACTCTATCACGAGGTTCGTGACATAAAAGCGGACACAGATCTGCAGCGTTACTCCAGAACTTTGGCATAGTAAGACAAAAAAATCTACCTGTGTTGGATGCATAAATGTAGTCGTCGGAGAAACTTCTTTCGGATTATTTAAAAGTATCCTCTCGGTAACCAAGTTGACAATGTCAGGTTTCTGTTGTATGCACTGCACGGCTGTGTCGTGTCTTTCACCAACCATAGATTTTCCGTTTATTTCCAACACTTTGTCTCCTACTCTGAGACCACAACGCTCCGCCGGTCCTTTGGGAATGAGCTTTGATATGAATAGACCCGAATCGCCTTCCTAAAACAACGAATTAGTTGAAACACGATAAACAACCATAACCAAATTTAAATATCTAACCACGTAGGGCGTAGATTCTATGCCGCCAGCAATTGATAAGCCTAATCCATGGTTGGGTTCGCGACGCACGACAACCTGAACGAGAAGTAGATTAGTTATTTATTGAACGAAACAATTTGTTAGAATTCAGTTAATAAGAAGCATTTAAAATTTAAGCTCCACAAAAAATTTTTGAAATAAGATCAAATGTAGCAAGTGATTTCTTCCATGGAGAAAATAATTTTTGTATTCGTTTTTGTAGCAATATATTTTCTCACATTTAAGCAAAACAAATATATAAGTAAAATTCTGCTATGCAAAAATTTACCCGCTTGGTCAATCGCTCGGTATTATTGCTTGTTCCCAAAGTGTTGGATGATGTAGTGGCCTTTGCATCAGAAGGCTGCAAACAAAACAGTAACTTTCTTCATTCAAGCATTTAAAACCACTTCACGATACTAATAAAATCTACTAAAAGATAGTCATAGGGAAAGATATTAAAAGCGTGTTAAACGAAAGGAAAGATATGCGAGAAATTGAAAGCAAAATCATCGAGCAGCGAACCAATTAAGCAACTGAACGATAGAAATGATAGTAGCATATTCATAAGGGGTTTGTTTATTATCAGACTACAACATTATTGGCAGTACTCCCAATGGTATAAAACAGAATAGATAGAAGCACATAAAAATAAATTTTGGGAATCACATCATAATAAAATTTATCCTAACAAAAGCTACACTAAACTAGAAAAAAATAAGGCCAGATTTCGCCCAGGTGCTTCGGAGATGTGGCGGTTTAACTAACATCATAAATTCATTTTTGTAACACTTTATTTTTGCAGTTTTCTACCCCGGCATGCTTTTATGTTCAAACAACAAAAATCCGTAATCCCAAAGAAATTATAAATCATGCAACCAATTTCTGTACAAGTAATCGGACAAAAACGTAATAATACCAATCAACAACGACAACAACGACTCTACCTGAAGCATACCCTCTGATTTTGGTTGTTGATGAGTGGAATTTGTAGAATTTTGCGTCGTGCGAGCTGGCGCTGTTCCGATATTCGTAGATCCGCCTAATTTGTAGCCTTTGGCATAATGAGGAGTGTTTATACGCTTGAGACGGCATCCGGACGGTCCTTCGTCCGAATCACAACCTGCCAACGCGAAGCCCACATTCCGTTCCTGAATTGACCACTTGGATCACCCAAAATTGATTTGGAAAAAATGGAATAATATCCTGATCAAGAAACTGAGAATGTTCAGATGAGTTTTGAATGTATGAATAGTGAATGACAGCAGTTAGCATGAATTTTGATAAAGATAATTTCTAGAGGGCGGTTTAGAGCGCATTGGTGTTAAAGCAAGCAAATATAAAACAGACCAACCTTTATATTTTGATTGGTAGTTGCTTCGGCGCTCATAGCGTCATCATTTTGCATGTGAATATGAACCGAAGAGTGCTTCAGCGCGGATTTTGGGTGATGTGGCTCATTGAACGAAGAGGCGGACGTCTGATCTGTGCTAATCTTCTTTGTCAATGCAAGTGTCGTGGGCTGATGCTATAGTAAAAATTATTGGTATACTTTTATAAAAACTTATATGCGCTGGAATTGGCTATGAAATTTCAGTGAACAAAAACTAACCTCTTCCATTTTGTGTATGATATGTCCATCAATCACTTTCTTGTGTTTTGTTGCGCCCGCTATGTGCGGTTTTGGATGAGGAGTGTCGTGTCGCTCAAAGTTGCCGAAAGCATTTGAGTTAACAGTGTTGCTATCCAATTCCGCATCCTCAGGACTTACGTCGCCAAAGTGCACTTTAGGGCCACCCACAAAGGAGCGATTCGTGCGACTTTGAATCTCTGAAATAATGTCAATGACTTTTTGTCTTATCTTTATTAGTATTTCCTTATTTTTATTAAAGTCATAAAAATTGAAAATCATAACATATGCTGACACATTAAAAACCTGTTTCTTTAAAAAATTAAAATGTTATAAAGGACGAATAAACCAAATAAGTCATCTGCACTAATAAATATGACAGAACAATCATATTAGTATAACTAAAATTGAATTTCCATAACTTCTAAGATTTACCGTTGTGATTCACGTTCTGCTGCGGTAATAAATAGCACGTGAGAACTTTTATGCCTGTGCGAGGATCGACGTCATTCTGAAGTTTTAGCAATGCCTGTGACTGATTTTCGGAGAGCCACAGTGCTTGGAGATTGAACAGAACGCCAATAGTGTAAGGTAGAAAAGTGAGGCGATTATTGCACACATCGAGCACTCGCAATTTGCTCAACTTTCCGATCTCCAATGGCAATTCCTCGAGTTGATTATCTCGCAGTGAAAGCAGAGATAGTGAGGAACAGTCACCGATCTGAAAATAAACTTCGCATGAAAAGCTGGCTTAGTGATTTCAGACTGACTAATGGCGGAATATGTGTTAACTGATTTTTATCAACGTTTAGGTTCTCCAGTTTCTTGAGATTCCCGATTGTGCTTGGGAGTTCCTAAAATAAAGATAAATTGTTTATATCGTTTAGATTCATGCCTAACCGATATTAAATTTTGCATGAGATAGAACTCAGTTAGCGAAGAACAGCTGCCGATCGCTGGCGTTAATTGGGTCAGACTGTTATCGTCGAGCCGAAGAGTTAGAAGCTTTTTTAGGCGACCTGAATAGTATTCATTAAACATTAATGCTTTATAAAAATATGGCAAAAATTCCGATTATATCGTACCTATGGAATTAGGCAAGATGGAAAGACAATTGTGTGATAAAGTGAGATCAGCCTAAAAGGGAAACTTGAAATATCGTATATATTATAAAGTTCGCTTACCAAACTGACAAGTTCCCCAAGGTCGAGAGGAAGGCACATCAGTCGATTGCTTTGTACATCGAGTTGCTCCAAATGAGCACAATACAGAAGGCTCTCAGGTAGCGATTCTAGAGAGTTATCGTCAACGTAGAGCTCCTGCAACAAAAATGGTAAACTCAAAAATCATCGGTAAAACTTAATGTTTTTTATAAGTTAAGCAAAATAAGTGAAGAACGCCAGTTTTTTATATATGGAAAACTGTGGACTGGTAACATTCTATTTACAAATATCTGTGTTTAATAAAAATCGAGTGCTGGAGCAAAGTGTGTGTGAATTTTGGAAAAATGTGAAAGAAAGTATTCAAAAAATATTCTCGATTAAAGAGGAAGGACAGCATAGCCCATTTAAATCGGTACATACTTGATGGGTATTTTTAATATCCTAACCAGGGCCCTGCGGTCATATGTGTAAATCCGGTAATTACCGGGAGGTCAGCTTTTGGAACAAGCACCCCTAAGAATGCCTCAAAAATAAGTTCACAAAAAAACAAAAGGGTCCCCCCTTTTGTTTTTGAAAAGTACCGGGGGTTCAAAAATTCTCACCGCAGGGCACTGATCCTAACACGTCCCTAATATGCAGCACATTACAAAGTTAACATACCTGGAGATTGCTGAGAGCACCAATTTCTGCCGGTAACTCGTCCAGCTCATTTTGTCCTAGGTCTAACCTCAGCAAATTTGTAAGTTGCGTTATGGACTGAGGGAGTGATCGAAGATGGTTCTCTCGTACTTCTAATGATTTCAGAGCAGAGAGTCGTCCAATATCCTGCGGAAGTCTTGTTAAGGAAGTGTCGTTGAGAGATAGGTGAGTGAGAGAAAATACTTGCGTTATTGAGTCTGGCAACCTAAAGGATATTAATAATAATTGTGAACTGTCACCTTATTAACATGCAAAATATGAAAAGCAAAAAATCTTTTAAATAGAGAAAAATCATGAATAAGGCTATACTACGGCAGAGCCCACCCCCCCTAAATCCGGCCAAGACCGGTGTCATTCGGGCTATACTACGGCAGAGCCCACCCCCCTAAATCCGGCCCAGACCGGTGTCATTCGACTCAGCTCGATGAGTGGAGTCGAATGACACCAAAATTTTCGGGGGCAAACACAATTGGAGGTTTTTATGCCCTGGGGCAATTCTCGAAAACCATGATACCCCCCATGGTTCCAAAAAATTTTTTTCACAGTTTTGCCTGAAAACGTGTAATTAGGGGTTTTCAACCATGCTGATCACGAATTCGAAGGAATTTTCAAGATTGGCTCTCACGATTTCGAGATATCGCCTTAGGCTGCTGTACAGACCAGGGCTGGGAACTTTGATCGCGGGTCCGATCCGATCCGATCCGATACCTGGTGACCGCCAACCCGATCCGATCCGATCCGATCCCCAAAAAACCCGATATTTCCGATCCGATCCGATCCGATCCAAAATTTTTCACCAAATTTGGCTGTTTTTCAAAATTTTTCCCAAATCATCTAAGTTTGCTATTTATGCCCAAAAGTGGGTCAAATTTGCAATTTTTTGATAAAATATGCCAAAATTTATGTTTTTTTTATGAATTTGTACAATTGTACTACTTTTACCTAATTTTAAAATAACAGGAATAAATAGCGCCGCAGGCGAAAATTTCAATTTTTTGGCGAATTTCATATAAAAACCTTCAATTTTTGGCGTTTTAAGCTCAAAATTAGTACTGTTAGTTTCTAAAAACGACAATCACTGTCGAAAACCAATGGAGAAAGAACGAAAAAACAGCGCCGCAGGCGAAAATTTTTCAATTTTTCCCGGTTTGGTACAAAAATTATTCGATTTTTCGCGATTTTCATATAAAAATATTCAAAATTCTTGCAGGAGAAATGGTAACCAAATAGCGCCGCAGGCGAAAATTTTGTAATTTTGGAATGGTGGTTCATTAAAATTTTCTAAAATTTTTCCCGGCCGCGCCCTATCGGGCACGGCCGGCGGGAATTTAAAATTTGAATTCGTGGCCGAGTGCATTCTTAGGGGTGCTTGGATCGGTCCAAAAAGGCCAAAAAAACCGATCCGATCCGATCCTCAAAAAACCCGATATTTCCGATCCGATCCGATCCGATCTCCCAGCCCTGGTACAGACTCCACCGAACTTAGGCTTGGGGCTTAGGCTGCTGTACAGACTTCACCGAACTTAGGCTTGGGGCTTAGGCCCGCTGGGCACGCGGGGGAAGGACTTAGTCTTAGGCTTGGGGCTTAGGCTGTAGTGCAGGCTTAGGCTTAAGTTGAAAATTCCTCCGGATTCGTGATCAGCATGGTCGAAAACCCCTAATTACACGTTTTCAGGCAAAACTGCGAAAAAAATTTTTTTGGAACCATAGGGGGTATCATGGTTTTCGAGAATTGCCCCAGGGCATAAAAACCTCCAATTGTGTTTGCCCCCGAAAATTTTGGTGTCATTCGACTCCACTCATCGAGCTGAGTCGAATGACACCGGTCTGGGCCGGATTTAGGGGGGGGGGGTGGGCTCTGCCGTAGTAACCCCATGAATAAGTAAAAAATTGTTGTATAATGAAAATTTAAACTATGATTTAAAGTTGTTTACAAATTATGTTTAATTGTTTGAATATAAATATACATACCTGGCAATGGGGTTCGAACTGACGTCTAGAATTAGCAACTGCCGACAAGACTTAAGCTCTTCTGGCAAATCGGATATGTCTGAAAAGATATGCATATTTTAATTTCACTAAACTCAGAGTCCATGGTTGGACAAGTTTGTTTTATTCGGGGGTGTGATCGCTATTCTGTGTTTGAAATCAAAGGTTTACCTACCATTGCGACTTATATTTAGCTCGACGAGATTTTGCAACGACGCAATGTCAGGTGGCAATCGGTGAATATCGTTGTCACTCAAGCCTAGCCGCCGTAATTTATGTACCCGGAATAAAGACTGAAAATAACAAGTTTATAATAACAAGTTAACTTATTTGAATACCAACTTTTGGTAAATCCCGTATATGATTCATATCGAGTAGCAGTTCTTCAAGCGTTCTCGCATAACGGTCAATATCGTGTGGAACTGTCTGAAGGTTGCATTGACGTTTGTCTAACGAGTCAACTTGCCTGAAATATATAATCTAATTATATATTTGTTATATTTTAGAAATTATTATAAATTAGTTAATTAGGTTAGCATATAGAATTGAAAATTTTTTTCCTTAAATTTGGATGGTGTTTTCATATTATGCAGAATCCCAGTTCCTATTTTGAGACTATTTCGATTTAGAAAACTTTTGAATAAAAAGTTACTATAAGCAATACAGCATCAAAAGTGTAAATTTTCAGTGCTCAAGTTTAATCCGAGAATTTTATTATTGCGAACCCTAAAAGGAAGTGAATATGTAAAATTACTAAAACTCAACCGCTAATTTGTTTACTCGCGAAGAACTAGAGACTGAGAGATATGCCATGTGTGTGGGTGTCGATCAAATTACTTCTCTGCTAATTGGGAAATTTTAAAACACGCAAAACTTAACTCGGTATTTAGCGAATTATCTTGCTCAACCTTCAATTTGTTTCAATAAAAATTGATTTACTAGCAAATTTATTTTTAATAGGAAAAGTTAATTAAGAATATCACAAGTGAAATTAATTTTTACTAATAAGCAGTTTTACTAAAACATATTCATAAATAAACAACACCTGTTACAGGCGAAGAACGGCATACATATCCAGGAAGGCATGTCTTTGAGTTCGGTACTTATATATTTATTATAGGAGGTGAATTTCGTATATCAAAAATTTTGTTCGATGCAGTCAACAAATATTCTCATGAAATTTAGAAGACTCCCATAGATTTATAGAATAGGTCCGTAGCATCCGAAAAGTGAAGACAAGCGGAAAAGATCCATGACAGTGATACATTCACACGCGCAATGCTCTGTCGAAGGCCCGTTGGTTCAGTAAAATCTAAATTTGAAAGGTTTATACAAAACAACTTAAGTATTTTGCAGTTTAAAACACACTCTTGGGATGATAATAAATAATGGGACTTGAGTTGTTATATTTCCGGTTCATATTAAGTGGATTCTTTGGACTCAGATTAGATGGATCCCTTATCAATATGGTAATATGTCGGCATTTGTGAGAGCTCGAGTTTTGCAGGGTCGTTAGAGAATATAAAACTGTCTTCGGCTTTAAAACCATTTACCCATTTCCCTTTGGTTTGACTTTGACAAAAATTACTACGGACTGAGGCCTTTTATATAGTTACCCAAAAATAAGGCACTCAAATTCATTGCACATGCAGCGAGCCGATCAGACTCCCTCGCATGGGGATTCCATGACACAAAAATAAACTTGAGTGCCTCCTGGAATGGCTGGGCGATGATAGCCCCGTCGCAGGTCGGGAGATAATTCCCCTGTGCCCTGCATGCATATGGAGACTCCCGCCGCCGCACTAACGACTATTATCTCCATTTAACAGAGCCTGGTGGCGAAATTGGTTGGAATTAAATGAACCGAGGCAGGATAGGGTGCGTCCCTCCAAAGACTTTGACTGGGCAGATTAAAATTAAATACATTATTCATGCAAATAATCAGCAACGGAATTGGCAAAAAGGTTTAATTTCTGATAAGTTCGGGAATGGAAAAACACCCGTCTTAGCCTACCTGATACTGAGAGCAGACTTTAAAAAATATAAAACAGCTCAATTTTTATATAACTGTTATGCACTCTTTAGTGCTGAAAAGCAGGACGGAATGAAGAATACACTATAAGAGAAAAATAAATCAGAAAAAGACATATGAACATTTAATACAAGTTATAAGGCTATAGAAATATTGCTGAAATAATTCATGAGCTAAATTCATGAGCATATATCAATTCAATGTACACAATTATACGGCCTCTACAGAACACAAGCCGGAGCCCGGTCCGGCACATTTTTGTAATTCACTTTTTGGTAAATTATAACCAAAATGGACCCCTAATAAAAAATTTAAGCTAAAACCAAAGAAAATAATAACTAAAAACATGGATTAAATGGGAAAAAATATGTTTTGGCGCCAATTCAAAATGGTGCGAAAAATGAAGTCCCAATCTGTGTTTGGCACGATTATTGTATTTCTTGATTGAATTGCCTAATAAGTTTTCAGTTCACCTCAGTAAGTACCAAAATTCGAATGTTGGAGCATTTCAAGACATGACAAAACTTACAGTGGCATTAAATTTTCTCATGGTCAAAATTTTAAATAGCTAACTTTAGGATAAATTTACGTTAATGTTTGCCGGAACTCTCTAAGAAAGCTTTATGTCAATTGTTAATATCCTGGGGAGTAAATTAAAAAAGAAGGATAAAGAGTAAATTAAAGAAAAAAGAAGATTATACACATAGGTATTGTAAATAGAAACCAAAATATTGAAATGGCCAAACTTGGCACGGTGTGCAAAAATGGCTAAATTATATAAATGTAAAAGGAAAATAAATGGCTTATTCAGACAATAAGTATAATGCATAATACAGAAACATCGAAACATTTTTACTTTTATATATATTCGACCTTATGTATTCTTAAACGTAATTATTCGCATATATCTTCGGAGCTAATGAAACCGTTAGAATTATTTTCACACATGTACAAAAATGGAAAGGTGAGGAGACACAAGATCGTCAACAAGGACAACAATCGAGGGATGTATGCGCCCACATACAAACGTTATACAACAGCGCAGAGAGAGCGAATGGCGGAAATGAAAGGTATTCGTTCTGGGACAATCAAAAGAAGAAATGGAATAATGACCTAAGGCAAATGAAAAGCTCTACAAATATATCAAACACAAAAACACGATTATACATTGGCTAGATGGCAAAATTGACTAAGGCTATTTTTATGCTGAATGAAAACGGTTTCATGATTGTTTTATACATGAAATGTCACAATATTTTTATGTTTCCATATTTTTATGTTTCCATACGAGAATGAATAGAAAAATATATGGATAACTTTTAAACTACATAAAACATGTAGCAAACAATTTTGTGACCACGCAAAATTCTAGTTAAAGAGCAACAATTCCCACGCCCAATTTCAATTCATTGTGCAAAAATAAAATGACAGACCAAAACGGCGGTTGGACCCTTTCCAGGCTGGGTTAAATTAATTTGGAAGAATGGCCTCAACATCATTTCCCCATTTCCATACTTATCTTACGTATCTTTCTCGTTTTCCATCTCGTTTCCAGACTGGAGATTTGTTGTGGCCTTCTTGGTCTTATCTTATTCACACCAAACCAAAGGCCCGACAAAACCGCAGCCAAGAAATTGACTCTCAATATTGGCCATGGCGCGGAGTATTGAGCAGAAAAAGGAGGAAGGAAGTCCGCCGGCTTTGCACTGCCCAACGGACTTCCTCCTCCATTTTTCTTATTGGTAGTCGATTGAAACAAAGAGAGGATGAAGATGGTAGTAATATCTTTTGCTTCTGAGTGAAAGCTTGGAAAGACAAGTAACGGATAAAATAAGCCCAAAATTACATAAGCAATGGTATCATTTAGGGGTCGGCGAGCTCGAGCCCGAGCTCGAGCTTTGTCGAGCTTTCGAGCTCGAGCCCGGGTGGGTCGGGCTCGAAGCTCGAAAAAAAGGGGTCGAGCTTCGAGCCTGAGTAACAAGCACCCCTAAGAATGCAGTCAGCGCCGCAGGCGAAAATTTTTGAAAATTTTGTAGAATATTCCAAAATTTCAATGTCAATTTTTGGCATACAGCGTAATTTTTCGAAAAAATTTCGCCTGCGGCGCTATTTTTCTTTCTAACTTTTCCCTTCTATTTCACTATTTTACCCAATTATATAAGTATTGGTATAGCCGGAAATTATTGTCGGTGTTTTAAAAGTCAATTTTTATTAATCTAAAGCGGTGTTTTTCTTGAGTGTTACATACCATTCGGTAGCACATTCTTTTCTCTTTCAAACCGTATATAGCATGATTTACCATTACATGTAACGATTACTTTATGATAGCTTTAAGGAAGCACACCCAAAAATTGTTTTTTGGTTATTTTTAGCAAATTTCATGGATAATTTTTTTATCTTTTGGCACAATTCTAAAAAGTGGCATTGCGGCATTTGTAGGCAAGGTCGAGCTCTACAACATACCTTTTACAGAATAACTTTTGTTTTGAAATCCTGCGAGATATGACCGCTCAAAGTGGGGACATAAACCGAAAAAATCGCAAAAATCGAAATTTTCCATTTTTCGAGCGATGTCATTTCTTAAAATTGTCATATCTTTGCAGCCATCAAACGAAAAAATGTTCCGTAAAAGATAAGTATTAGAGCTGAGATTGCTCTACAATATTGCACAATTGGAAATAGAATGCCTAATATTTTTGCATACAAATGATATAAAAATAGCTCAAAAATTGGTGATTTTGAAATTTTTCATGGAATCACAAATAGCTAACAATTTTTTACAAAGCTAAAATATAATTTAAGTATGGTTGCATGGAGAAAACCCTTGGCTATCAAACAGTATATAACACTCATAGGCACTCTAGCGTTACGTGAGAAAAAAATTATATTTAAAAACACCGACACGAATTTCCGGCCAAACCAATATTATACTTCCAGATTAATTCAAAGATTTACAACATTTTTCAAAGTCAATTTTTGGCAAACAAGTTTAATATTTCAATAAATTTTCATACACAATGAATTCATACACACTAGTAGTTCGCTGCTGTCGGGGTGTCCGTTACCCTTTTTCCCGTGCACTCTTAGGGGTGCTTATTTTCAAAAAGTAGTCAAATCTTAGATATATGGGAAAAGTCGCGGAAAAAAGCGCCGCAGGCAAATTTTTTGGAAAAAAATGGCTTTTGATCTTTTCGTCGACTCGGCGCAACCCTGATGTAAACACAATAAAATACAAAATTTTCTTGAAAAAAAATGCTAAAAAATAAGTAGAAGTTTGAAATAATGGCCGATAATTCGAAAAACAAAAATGTGGAAAATGGGCCAGAATTGGAAAAATCTCCAAGAACACGAAAAAATGGCCGTAAACTGGAAAAAATGAAAAAAACGGTAAAAATTTCTCAAAAAGAACAAAAAGACGAAAAAATTTCATAAAAAAGAGCTAAAAATCATCTCAGTTTTGTCTATTTATATTAAATATACAAAGTACTAGCAAAAAACGACAAAAAGACCAGTTTTTGATAACCAAAAAAATAGGCGGGAAAAAATAAAATTCAAATCGGGCTCGAAGCTCGAGCTCGGGCTCGGCTCGACTGCAGTTGTCGAGCTCGAGCCCGAGCCTGGGCTCGGGCTCGAGCTCGAGCTCGACAACTGAATCTGGAATTATGTCGAGCTCGAGCCCGAGCCCGGGTGGATCAGGCTCGAAGCTCGAGCTCGCCGAATTTTGCCGACCCCTAGTATCATTGATGAAAACAGTTCGACTTTTATTCACTTGACAAAATCACATATATGGATCTACACACTCTATGCATAATGACATTAGCGTAAATAACGAAATTTTGACTATACTTCATGCCATTTATGAGGAAGATGGTTGCTTTATGAAATTTGAAGACATTTTATGAAGGATAGTGCATCACAAATCGAAATAAACTAATTTACATATCAATAAAACAAAGTGCTTCTAGGGTGATTGTATGGATTTAGCCCCTCCTTTTGGTAGTCGGAAAATATTTCATTTTAATAAAAAATTCGAGTTCCTCGCTGATATCTTGCCGAATATTAATAGCTACGTCCAAAACCGAATGTCGCGAGCGAGCTAAGAAACTTTATTTTTGATCTGTAAATTTGTGTACTTTTATTGTTTAATTGTTCTTCATTCTAATCTGAATATTGTTTTTTAGCACTAAGGATTAATGGACTTAAATTTAAAAGTACGCTAGTATTGCGTCTGTATATGTTTTGAATTATCTCTTTAACAAATCAAAAACCCAGTGAACAAAAGTTAACTCAAAAAAAAGGGATTAGCGATGTTCCTACAAAATTGTACCTTTCTGTAAAAACATTGTGCGAAGCACAACCAAGGCATAAACAAATGCCTGTGATTTTGGAACAAAATGCATAATCAGCCTAAAAGATATCGAATATCCGAGCCTTTAAAAATATCGTGACTCCAAAGCACATTGGATTAGAATTCATAATTATCCAATCACTGCTCAGAGGGCGAATCACCCTTGAAAAAGGGGGGAATATAAAAGCAGAGGCGGAAGCCCAAAAAGATCACTTCTCACTGTTCACTCTTTCGAACAAAGCATTCAGAGAAAACTCCTCACAAATTCTTGCTCAAGTTTGTTAGTATCTTTGTGCGTTGGCCAAATCTACTATATTCAATTCCGATCTTTTCGCCCAGAAAAGATCGTTCTCAAGCAAACCACAAACTCTTGGGGCGAAGTACCTGAGGGAAAAGTAAAAGAATTGTTCTTAAGCGCAGCGAGCGCAGTCCATTCCTTGGTTTCCATCCTCTCTTCTCTCTCTAATATTTGTGTCAGGGATTATTATTGTAAGAAATAAACTTAATAATTATTCCTATTTCCGCAAACACAATCAATACAACTTTATCCTCTTGTTGACACCGCAGATATCTGGCAAAACAGATAGTCTGCACAGTCACAAAACAGTTACAAAACCGATTCACCAAGAAATCGGCATTCACAAAGGTAGAGCGTCTACCTCCAACTTCTTACTGCCAGTGTGAACTGTCAAAAACTATCAAAAATCCTAATTTAGGTGTGGGCCTAATTAGGAAAGTTTAGTCGCTTAGAGTTGAAGTTAATTGAGAAAGGGTTCATCCCTAACTGGTTAACTTCTGTAAGCCCCAAAAGTAACTCTAAAGGCGCGACACGCCCCAACACCGGAGTATCCTACCTTTTGTTTTACGAACATAGAAAATTTACAAAAAATAAATTAAAATGTCAGCGCATATTAAAGAGCCGATGGAAGTTGCAGCCCGCGAAGCACGGACTTATTTGGACAGCCTAATTGACTTCTCATTTCCGGAGTTCCCAGAAGCGCCACCGGACTCAAAGACATGTCGGGATAAAATACAACAATTTAATTACTTATTGGAGGACCTCCAGCCAATTTTAAACACCCTAGAAAATGGCCTGGCTAACTGGGGTCAGTTAAGGGTGGTTATGTCAAAGGAAGAGCGTCTGAAAGACACTCCGATTATTGAAAAATTTTTGAGTGATTACCACTACTGTGAGCTAGTGGTGGAATTACAGAAATATATAAAGAATGTTGGCAGAGCCAGAAAGCGTTACCAAGACGTAATCCCACCGGAAGTAGCGAGTAGCACCTCGTCAAACAGTACGGCACCAAGCCAAATAGTCGTGACAACGGCCCCACCGCCACCAGACGATGTGGTACTGGAACCGTTTAAAATTCCCAAATTTGGAGGTAACTTATATGAATGGCCCGCGTGGTGGGACTGTTTCCAGTATGCAGTACATAACACAAATAAAGCAAAACCATATAAACTTTTAAAATTGCGTGAGGCATTATTCGGAACTGCCGAAAGTGCTATCGGAAAATGCCCCAGTGATGCTGGAGGGTATGATGAGGCGATAAAAATTTTACAAAGTGAATTCGGAAATGAAACAGCAATCAAGGAAAATTTATATTTTAAATTACAAAATATACGTCCTGCAAACGGGAAGAGGGAAGATCTCCGTCGATTTGTCGACGAAGTAGACCAGCTCTGCGCCAGTCTGGAAAGATTGGGTGAGAGTGTTGACACTCTTCAGTTTGCAACGCTCTTACAGGACCGTCTTCCTGATAATATTAAGCGCACAATTGTGAGGGAAAAACGGAACCTTCCCGTAGGACAGAGTTGGAACACCACGCGACTGCGGCGGTCATTAAAGGAAATAGTAAATTGCGAAGAAGAAGTGAATAGGTCCATGGCTCGTTTCAATCAGCGCGAGGAAACCGACGGATATAGGCGCCACACCTCACCTTCACCAGGTAACCGAGGTTATTCTCCCATACAGTATCGAGAAAAATCTCCGGCCTACCGTAACGGGCATTCTTCTCATACCTATGATAGGAGAGAAAACCGGAATGAACCCGGGCCAACCGTGTCGTTTTTGAGTACTAACTTTAGTCAAAAGCCCAAAGAAACATCGGCTATAAAACCATACAAAAACAATGGTCAAATTCAACCTAAAATATCTAACAATCAATACTCTCAGTCAAGCTCAAAAAATCAAAATAATCAAGTTGGGCGAACACGATTTCCTTGCATCTTTTGTGATGTAATTGAACACTCCTCAACTTATTGTAGACTTACATTAAGGGAGAAAAAGACTCAATTATTTAAAAAACAAAAATGTTACAAGTGTTTGGGGGATAATCATACAGTTGAGAGCTGCACCAAAACACGGAATTGCAAAAAATGTGGTGACGAAAAACATCACGAGATAATTTGTAACAAATTTGAAAATGCACATGTTACTAACACAAGTAAAAATGCGAACAAGGCACCGTTGGGAAACAGTGTCAAATTTGGGCAAAATATTCAGCAAAAAGATAAAAGTGTCCGATTTGACGTAGCTAGCCCACATAATACGGCGCTCATTAATCCTTCCATCGCTGCGACTCTATTGTCTGGGAAGACATCAGAGAGCCCAGAACTGACAGTCCTCAAATGCACTCCAATATTAATCAATAGTCTGGAGACCTCAAGGCAGTCTGTCTCAGCTCTGGCGGTACTTGATGATGGAAGTAACGAATCTTACATATCCACAAATAAGGCCGCAGAAGCTGGTCTCAAAAAAGGCACCCCGATCCAAATTCGAGTAGGAACATTCGGAAACTCTGAACTCAAACAAATAAAAGGAAATAGGACAGAAATGGTATGGAATACGCGTTCTGGACCGCAAAAATTCCCTATAATAATAGTAGATTACGTGGCCCAGACAGTACCACATATCCTTACACCCTCTCAAAACCCGACAGAGGTGCCAAAAATGATTAGTCAATTTCATTACAAACTGTCTCAACCGGACATTCTAATCGGGAACGATAATTATTACAAACTTAAACCTATAACTTTAATGCAATTATCTAATGGTTACACACTGGTGGATTCAGAAATAGGCTTGATGATCGGAGGCAGTGGTATTCCATCACAAAGTTACTGTCTAAATCCACCTTCATCATACTTAACGGCCAGTCTAATGAATATTTCTTCAAACGGAGCGGGTGAATTCCCCACTCCAAATGAAAAATTAATAGACGATTATTTTGCCCTAGAGAACATAGGGATAAGAGAGGAAACGCCCGAGCAGCATGCACTCGAACTATTTTATAGTTCTATAAAATTTAACGGTAAGAGATACGAAGTTGGACTTCCCTGGATCGGATATCCTCCACCTTTACCAACCAATTTTGCGTTGGCATTAGGTCGCTTAAGGTCAAATTTGTCCAAACTAAAGAAACAACCCGAAATTCTCAAGAAATATGCGGAAAATATACAGGAGCAAATTTCTTTGGGAATTTTAGAGTTGGCCCCTCCGTCTTCGGAAGGACATCCCGTACATTATCTCCCCCATCAAGCAGTGGTGAGGGCTGACAAAGGAGACCGTATTCGGGTCGTCTATGACGCATCCTCAAAAGTTAAGGGAAGTAATTCCTTAAACGATTGTTTACATTCCGGTCCATCCATGATAAATGATTTGGGCGGTGTGTTAATTCGATCGCGTATTTCCGAGATCATAATTACATGTGATGTAGAAAAAGCTTTTAATCAGGTGGAACTAATCCCGCGAGATCGGGACGTTACTCGTATTTTGTGGGTGAAAAATGTACAGGATCCACCTTCGGAAGAAAATTTAGTAACCTTACGTAGTACCAGGGTAAATTTTGGTACCACGAGTAGCCCATTTCTGCTTGATGGAACACTCGAGGTACATTTAAAAAATAACCCGTCAAATTTATCTGACGAAATTTCCCTAAATAAATATGTTGACAACATATTACTTTTATCAGAGGACATAAACGAGGGACAGAGGAAATGTACAGAAGCAAAAGAACTCTTCAGACAAGCTGGAATGAATTTGAGGGAGTTCGTATCAAATAGTCAGGAAACCGTTTCACATCTTGCAGAAAAGGATAGGCTTGCAGGTCACGAGCATAAAATTCTTGGCATTCCGTGGAATATAAATTTTGACACATTCTCTCTAATTCCTCCTATCCCGAGTCCGGGAAAACTAACAAAAAGAAAAATTTTAGCTGACACTGCATCATTATTTGACCCGCTTGGTATCTTGGGGCCACTTATGCTGCCTGCAAAACTTTTCTTCCAGTCACTGTGGGAAATACCAAAGCTTGATTGGGACGACACAATACCTGAAGAAAAAACAACACAGTGGGAAAGTATTATCAAAGATTGGAGATGTGGATTAGAAACGTCTATTCGGTTCCCGCGTTGTGTAGGAACAAAAAATGATAAGATAGAATTACACGTTTTTTCAGATGCGTCAAGAAGTGCGTATGCTGCCTGCGCTTATCTAAAGGCATCAAAAACAAATTCAAACACTATTAACTTGATTTTTTCTAAAGTCAGGCTAAAACCAAGTAAAACTTCAAATAAACTAACAATCCATAGGTTAGAGCTATTAGGCTTATATTTGGGTGCAAAAATAGTTAAATATTTAAGAGTTCAAATACCAAAGCTAGAAAAAACCGTTCACATGTGGTGTGATTCGGCTGCAGTACTTGGCTGGTTAAATTCTAACACCAAACAAGAAATATTCGTAGAAAATCGTCTTAAATTTATAAGGGAAATCCCAAATTTAAATATACGGTACGTTAATACACACGAAAATCCATCGGATCTTGCTACCAGAGGATGCACAGCAGCGGAACTTGAAGCAAATATGATGTGGCACCATGGCCCATGGTGGCTAGGAAACCAAGACGTAATTTGGCCCAAAAATCACGAAATAAAATCTTACAAATCTGAAGAGTCGGAATTTCCCTTAGCTACTTTATTAAATATTTGTACAAAAAATGAACCAGTGTTTGATTTAAATCAATATTCTCGATGGCCTAAAGCTGTTAGGGTGGCGGCATATACACTTCGAGGATTAAAAAATTGGTCTACAAAAATTGGCAAAAATATGGAATGTCTCAAAGACATCCCATTAAATTTTTCAAAGTCCATTCCAAACGTGGAAGAAACGGAAGCGGCAAGTCTTTGGCTATTAAGGGAGACACAGAGATGTCATCCTCCGTCTGAAAGTTTACAAAGAGACTTCCAACTCTTCCAGGACCGTAATAATTTGACCAGATCGGGCGGAAGACTCCAAAAAAGTAAACTAAGTTACGACACAAAACACCCAATACATCTGCCACAGAAGTCTAGAGCAACCGAACTATTAATCTATGAGTGCCACCTTAATGTGCTACATGGAGGTTCTCTGGCAACATTATGTAATTTCAGGCAAAAATTTTGGATTTCTCAAGGGCGTAAAACAGTCCGGTCAGTAATCAAAAAAGAGTGTTACAAATGCCGAAAGGCGTGTGGACAACCATTTCATTGGCCTCAATATCCTCCATTGCCAAGTTTTCGAGTTCAAAAAGCGTCCGCTTTTGAGTTCGCGGCCTGTGATTATTTTGGTCCTTTGACCACAAAAATTGGGGAAACATACCAAAAAATATGGGTTGCGTTGTTCACTTGTTTGGTGACAAGAGCAATTCACCTCGAAATAGTTTACGATGCGTCTGCGATGGCATTTATAGACGCATTTACTAAATTTATGGCTAGGCGAGGAAGACCTACAAAAATTATTACAGACAATGCAACAAACTTTGTTTTAGCGGCTAAAACAGTAGTTCCAGCATGGAGTATATTACCGCTAGACGAAACATTATTGACATACATGAATGACAATCAAATTCAGTGGGATTTTGTTATAGAACGATCGCCGTGGAAAGCTGGATACGTGGAAAGGATGTGTGGATTAGTCAAGACACATTTAAAAAGAGCGATTGGAAGCGCAAAATTAAATTTACAAAAATTAAGTGCATTTCTGGCCCAAGCGGAGGCCGTGGTTAACCTAAGGCCAATATCATATTTATCTGACGACCCATCCAACCCACTCCCACTAACACCAGCGGACTTTTTGGTACCCAAACCCGGGTTAACTCCAGTGTTATCTGAAGTTAATTCGAGAAAAACAGATTTTATACCTGGAAAAATAAGCACCAGTGAAAATTTGCGTCAAGTTTGGGCCAACCAAAATATACGTTTGGAACAGTTTTGGGATAAATGGCAAAAAGATTATCTAACCTCGCTGCGAGAACGCGCGCAAAAGTTAAACAAAGGATCCAAAGTGGCGAGAGAGCCAAGGATAGGCGAGGTGGTCTTGATAATAGAGCCAGACTTACCCAGAGGCTATTGGCGTTTGGCGGTCATCCAAGGTCTCAACAGAGGAGAAGACGGCATATCCCGATCTGCCACAGTTCGCTTGGCGTCCGGAAAGTCTCTCAATAGATCGACTATCATGCTGATACCATTAGAAAGAATTTGTCCGTTGGAAACATCGGACGAAGAAAAGTCAGGTGAGGTACCTGACTCAGAAAAACCGTCAGATAACCAAATGACCACAGTCGAACCAAGGTTACCGGAAAACAGTCCAAAAAATTTGCAAAGGGAAAATTCAGTTTCCCCAACACATAATATGACATTAAGACCCAGAAAACGGGTCAGGTACAGAGATTTAGACGAAAACTTGTACGATTACGAGTGATTGTGTCAAAAACAAAAATTCTCTGACTATTCCTTCAGTTTCCGTAAAACATCAATCTATATTAAAAATTTTGCAAAAAAGTGGGAAGATACCCCATAAAGGGTAGTTCAGAGAATTAATATGCCAAATACACAAAAATGTAGACTTAAAATCTAGCATTGCTTAAAAAACCAAAAATTTGTAAATAATTGTCAAAAATTACATTGCTTCAAACCAAAAACGTGTAAATAGGATATTTATTCTATGTGTTTAATTATATTCTCTTCTCAATAATCGTATAGTTGCTCATTTATGAACGAGCAAAGTTTTATTGTATTATTCTTGCCATATATTGATCATGTAGAACACGTCCAACAAAGAAATGTGCATTTCTTTGATCACCCAATTCAAAAGAAATGCCTGTGATGGACTGAGGATTTGGGCCAAGGAACATCTCAAGTGCTGATAGCAGAGGGCAGAAGTACTCTTCCTTCGACTGCACCAAAATATGCAAATCACATACAACAGAGTACAGGACCTCGGTGGGCGACCCTACAGCACTTCACTAAAGGACGCCCCCAAGGCAAAAGCAGTACTTAAACAAATCCAAATTGATGCAAACCATCCATTCGGACAAAATCTCAGCACAACTGGTCGACTCAGCTTTACTTCTCCTTTTAAATAATTTTGCTCGTGATTGTCAATATATTGCAAAAATCCCTCATCAAAAATCCGGTTCGGAATTTCTCGAACAGAGAAACAAAAATGAAACTAATTAAAAATAAAATACTTTTTGTCATAGTTTTAATAATTTGCTTCTCGAGCGCAGCCCAAGGAAGCGAAATTACAACAAATTCCTCAAAAAATTCCACTCACGTTCGAAACCCAAGATTGGCACCCATGGTAGGCCCAGGAATTGGGTTGGGAAAATTTGTACTCGGAAAAATTATGCATGGCGGATCTGGGCTAGTAGCCACAACCAGCAGCTATCTCGGTCTTGCTTGGCTGGCAGACCTACTTTTCGAAGACTCCGAGAATCAGGAGTTTCCAACATACTGGTTGATAGTGTTGGCAGCTGCGCCGGCAGTTTTGACCCTTCTTTGTCTGTACACCTTTCACTGGTGGCGGATGGAGAGACAGAGACGCCAAGAAATGGCGCACCAAGTACAATATCTTCCTCATAACCGCGCAAATCCCGTACAGTTTCACATACCTGAAATTCAGAATGGGCTTGATCCTCGCGCTGAATATGCGCGAGTCGCACGGCCACACATGGGCAGAGACCCCTTGCGGCAAGCAACACTAAATACCACAAACATGCACACTCAAACCAGGGGTTCCGAGGAACCAAGAACCCCATCTCCGATTCGGAACATAATAATTCCCCCGTTTCGCTGTTAAAAATATGTCGTGTACACGTAAAAATTTAAATTGTTAATTTGTTTTTTTTTTTGCGAAATGTAATTTCTAAAAATTTATTCGTCACAAATTTCAGAGAGCACAAATTTCCATCTCAAAAGCTATAAATTTGTTATTAAAATTGACTAGAAATGGCACCCCCACGCAAAAAGGAAACTTCAATCCCGGCAGAGGAATATTTGGAGCATTGGGCCAAGCCAAAAGCACCATCCAATCCACAGGAAAATCGGAGCATATCGCCATTGCTAGCAGACGAATTTCCTCCATTGTCCACGGCAGTGGCAGCACCGGTTCCATGCGAAGTTTTGGCCCTGGACCTCGATGAGGAGGAAATGGAGGAGGTGGAAGAACCACCTCCCGAATTCCTGGATCAGGAATTCGAGAATCCGCCAACCCCAAAATTGGACTATGAGGAGCCGGAAGAGGAAGAGGATAGATTGGGCGAGGCCGTAAGAAGTAAGCTAATCATCTTAAAAAATTCTGTTTCTGAAAACTCAACACCCATAGATGAGGCTAGTATGGCTGACTCCTTCGGCGGGTTGGAGTTAAATGAAATTAGCGAGCCGGTGTCGGCCAAAAATATCCACGAGAAATTATTTTTACAGAAATATAGCACAGAGTCTCAACAAGAGAGAGATAGGGCTGACAACTCTAATCCGAGAGACGGAGAAGACCGCCATATAATCAACAAATTTGAAAATAATAAGACTCTAGAGCAGAGATTGACAAAGAACGGGAGTATCCCCGCTGACAAAAAGATAAAAATTCTGAAAAATAGCAAATTGGTAAAATCAGACCAAAATAGAGTAAATAAAACGTCACAACGACAGCTTGGTAAAGAAATGTCACCTAAAAAATTAATTCCAGCCAGTAGTCCGGGAACGGCGGAGGTAGAGCGTACTCAAGATCCCACTAAACCAAGGCCAGCAAAACCAAAACTTAAGTCAGTGGTCATCAAAGTCCAAAATGCAGACCGACCAACTCATTCTCGTGGATGTTTGAACTGTGGTTCGCCTAATCATGTGGCTCGAGATTGTTTGGGAGTCGTGCGCCAGAACTCATTAAACAGGGAACCCGTGCCGGAGAACCGGTTCGAGGAAAAATCTATGCCTTTAAAGGATAAGTTGATCTGCATGTATTGTGGGTCGGAACATTCTAAATATAAATGTACTGGAACCCGGCGTCAAATCAAGGCGCACTTGTATAGGACGGGTCGGTGTTTCAAATGTTTAAGCACCGATCATCAGAGCGGAGACTGTCTGGAGGGCGTAGCATGCGACCATTGCGGCGGGCCTCATGTTGAAATGCTGTGTCTGGGCACCCAACCAGACAAGGCGCCGAAGGCGCAAAAACGGGAGTCGTCAGAAAAGGCAAACCAGCCACCTCGGAAAAGAGTGGCGGTTTCCATTCAACCATCGGTACCGCCTGCAGTTGGCGGTTTTTATTTTCAGGCACCGCAGTACCGTTTAATACCACCACCGGGATTTCCGTTGCGAGCGAGTCAACCCATTGTGCCACCTCCGGGATTTCCAGCTCAGATGCCTACTCCACCACAAAACCAGCAGCAACAACCCGTCCAGCAACAGCCTCCCACTCAACAACAAAATCCTCAAACTATTGAGCAAGTGCAACTTGCCCTCAATGCTCTTCAAAATATTCTCAGTAATTTGACTAAAAACAGTCAATAAATTTGAACAAAAAGAGTGAGTGACACTCTGCTAAAACAGTTGTTTAGAATAAAAATATTTGCCATTTTTTTTCGAAAGAAATTCTGAATCAAATGTGTGACATTTGAAACTAAAGATCTATATAAGTTATTCAAAAAGTGTGTGACACTTTATCATCTCGCCCCGACAACACCAGAAAGAACAGTTCGCCACTTCACTCAAACTACAAGTTACAATCAAGCGTGAGGGGAATGTCGCGAGCGAGCTAAGAAACTTTATTTTTGATCTGTAAATTTGTGTACTTTTATTGTTTAATTGTTCTTCATTCTAATCTGAATATTGTTTTTTAGCACTAAGGATTAATGGACTTAAATTTAAAAGTACGCTAGTATTGCGTCTGTATATGTTTTGAATTATCTCTTTAACAAATCAAAAACCCAGTGAACAAAAGTTAACTCAAAAAAAAGGGATTAGCGATGTTCCTACAAAATTGTACCTTTCTGTAAAAACATTGTGCGAAGCACAACCAAGGCATAAACAAATGCCTGTGATTTTGGAACAAAATGCATAATCAGCCTAAAAGATATCGAATATCCGAGCCTTTAAAAATATCGTGACTCCAAAGCACATTGGATTAGAATTCATAATTATCCAATCACTGCTCAGAGGGCGAATCACCCTTGAAAAAGGGGGGAATATAAAAGCAGAGGCGGAAGCCCAAAAAGATCACTTCTCACTGTTCACTCTTTCGAACAAAGCATTCAGAGAAAACTCCTCACAAATTCTTGCTCAAGTTTGTTAGTATCTTTGTGCGTTGGCCAAATCTACTATATTCAATTCCGATCTTTTCGCCCAGAAAAGATCGTTCTCAAGCAAACCACAAACTCTTGGGGCGAAGTACCTGAGGGAAAAGTAAAAGAATTGTTCTTAAGCGCAGCGAGCGCAGTCCATTCCTTGGTTTCCATCCTCTCTTCTCTCTCTAATATTTGTGTCAGGGATTATTATTGTAAGAAATAAACTTAATAATTATTCCTATTTCCGCAAACACAATCAATACAACTTTATCCTCTTGTTGACACCGCAGATATCTGGCAAAACAGATAGTCTGCACAGTCACAAAACAGTTACAAAACCGATTCACCAAGAAATCGGCATTCACAAAGGTAGAGCGTCTACCTCCAACTTCTTACTGCCAGTGTGAACTGTCAAAAACTATCAAAAATCCTAATTTAGGTGTGGGCCTAATTAGGAAAGTTTAGTCGCTTAGAGTTGAAGTTAATTGAGAAAGGGTTCATCCCTAACTGGTTAACTTCTGTAAGCCCCAAAAGTAACTCTAAAGGCGCGACACCGAATGACTTTTATCTCACACACATTCTTTATGAAATAACGCCAAAATTGGATTTAACACTAAATTTTGTCGGGTCAATTTTATTATGATTGTCGATGAAAGCAAAGGCTTAAGTAATTCGCAATATTAGTTAACCGATGAAAATTCAGAATTTGGGCATGACATCGCCTTGGCGGGGTCACACGCAATTCCAAAGAAGATGGGACATGTAGGTCGCCCAAAATGGACACTGAACTCGGGCCGGGAAAAACGACTAGGAATATCTAGGAGACATGCCCGAGGGACATGAGACTAAAGGCGAGCCTACACTAGCTGTGTCGTGTCGACGACCCGAAGGCTAAGCGTGATGAAGGAGGAATTCACCCATTGTGAGACAATTTGGGCCGTGTCGAATAATTTAATAAAATAGGACGCTCGGAAGTCGCTTACATAGCTCAAAACGATTTTTCGAATTTTCGGAGAGCACGAGAAACAATAATAAAAAGCAATCCTGGAGACTATTAAATTAACGACCAGCTGAATGGGCGTCCTTTGCTGCTCATTCCGAATGCCAAGTGTTTTTTGTTTATCGAACGGTGCTTTGTGGCTCAGTAAGAGGTTCAATCGGTGGTTCTCTAATCCCACCACACTTGGCAAGCGACTAATAAAACGAGACAAAGTTATTGGATTGTTTCGTTGGGAGTACTTGCTATGTATAGTTCCCAACATACTTGTTATCAAACATATAAAGTAGAATAAGAATTATCGCGATTTGCTTTCGCAGATTATTGACCTATTTTACTAAGAATGCTAAAAAAACTACACCATACCAAACTGGATATGCTGCACCTAATATGGTGACAAAAATACAGAACGATTAGGCTTATTACAACAACGTCCATAAACATTCGCATTATGAACATGTGGCTCGAAAGCGGATTTACTAACCAATCATACTATGTTACATATTCCAAAATACGCAAACAAAACACATTCTTCGCACAAAGCCAGAGATGCGATGAAATGTATCCGAAATCGGATCAATAAATTGCAACACACACTTATAAAGTTTATAAAGTCAAAAGGTCGGCGCGCGATTACAAGTCTTCTCGCGGTCGGTCGATGTTGTCGGTTGAATAAATGGATAGTGAATTCAAACGCGAGACGAGTGAGGACCAACACAGATCTCGACCTCTTCGCCGCCTTTAGGTTGCGGGAGAGGGCTATGCAAACCCTTTACCCTCCGCTTTTACCCATGTGTTGGAAGGGTGGCGGGGTTTGTTTGCGGCAGGAAGGAAGCCGCCAGGTGAATTAAAGCAAAAATGAGCGGATGAGACACACTCTGGGCCTTCCCCGCCGCTAAAATGATACAGCGGCGGGACAAATTGCAAATATGCGTCAAACGGGAGCAAAACTGTGCAATGACTTAGACAAAGCCGAGGCTGGTCAAAGGCATGCGGAGAAAAATTCGTTTAGCGAAAAATTCAAGGCTCCAAATTTCAGAATAAAATGAGACATGAAAATTTTGAAATTTAATTAAATTAAAAAATAATTTCTATAGGAATAATGCTGGGAATTAATTTTCCAGATTCTTAATGAGGCATCAATTACAAAGTCCGAGAAATGACCATGTTAAAACAAAATCCTAGTGAAATATTGCACTATTCTGTATGCCTTCAGTTGTTTGATTTAAGACTTTACCCAAAGTGGTAAAACATCATGGGTATGAATGTTTCGACAATACGATATATAAATAAAATTTTGAGATTTCGAAAAAATTGAGATATGATAAAGTGAGCCCGATGCTCATCTTGTGTAACTGTCTCTCTCAGCTTGTGTAACTGTCTCAATTTCCTTTTGTATTTTTTTCTCTGCTTAGGCTCGCGCTCAGGCTCAAATTTTGTATGCATACGGGCCCCGGCAATAACTTCTGATATAATTTTTAATTTCAGTATTTTTTGATGGAGTTATCCTTTATTTTTGAATACTTTAGCATAAATTCCCGTCTTATTATTTGAATGTGTTTGTGTTTATCTATTGTATTTACCTTTATATGGTATATGCTTGTCTTTGGTCGGTTAATGAAATGAATGTTAATGGATGTAATAATGAAACCTGTGTTACCGAGGTTATAATTTAAATTTTCAAACAAGGATTTGGATAAAGTAATTTTAAGAAATAATCGAATTTTATTCACTTAACACATTAAGAATATTTTATATTTTGGGCAAACAATTTTTTGTCTAAATTTTTGTAAGGAATGCAGTTGACGTAATTCAAGTAAAACGTGAAAATTATTTCGGGACAACTTACTGTAATTTTCGCTTGACGATTTGATGGTGACTGCCGAGTGAGTTTTCTTAGGCCGTATTATTTATGTAACAAATATATGGAAATTCCTCTTTTGTTACGGCAAAATCAGTCCGTGTTAGGAAGGAAATTACAATAAAACAATAATGCATTCTAAAAATAAAAAACAGGTTTGCTTTACGCATTACTTTAATTTTTACGCAATTTTTGTGCGGAATTAAACAATATCATTACTTTTTACTGCCTACTGTACAATACTAATATCCATTAACATCTTTAGTGAAATTATTTTAAGAACTCCAAAATTTTTCTAATGTTATCCAGAATTGTAATGATAATGATTGAATGTTTCATTAAATGAACGAAATATCTAACAAAAATTTATGCTCTCAACGGTTAACAATAATATTATCATATGTTTTTGAGGTTGGACTGTGGCCTTTGTGGCATACAAAGCAAATTATTAGAAGCCAAATTAGAAGTGCAACAATGCCAACGAATAGCCAAAGCACGTACCTGAAATTTAACGTGAAAATAAGAACGGGCACTTTTCAATTTTCCATAACAAAACTCACCACGCTCGCCTGTATGCGTTCAACTGTATCCTTTCTTCCATCGTTAGTTCACTAACATCTTTATCATTGCTTTTGCTCTCCAACATCGTATATTTTGAGAGCATCGCAACCTAAAAATATAGCGATAGCGTGAATTAAACCGCGAACGATAATGAGCTCCATAGTTTTGATTTAAAAACTACAGTTTCAAATATTTTAAATGTTCCAAAATTCTTTCGAAATGTTCTAGGTTATAAAAAAATTGAGTTTTACGAAAAATGTATAATAAGCGTTTCATTACAAACATTCTAGGGATGCTCATTGGCGGTAAATTCAAAGTTTTTAGGCTGCTTTAGAAATTTACCAATTTTAGACATAAGTGGTTTTTTGTAAAGCTGAAGAAATTCAGAGTAAAAAGTAGTGTCTAGGGAGCAATATTTTCTGCAGAATTGAAATTATTTGTGGTGCTTAAGTATGGCGCAAAGTCCGTGAACAAATTAAACAACTTAAACAAAGCTAAAGGTGCACAATAACTTCCCCAAAAATACGTGTAAGGTCCACAAAGAAAAAATAATAGGTCAAACTTGGGAAACATTTGCGCAAAAAGACCCACGGTTTTAACTCCGAATGTTTTACCGGTGCTTTACTGAACACCATATTTTAGGCATGTTAAAGATTGAGTCACCGCGTTTCGGGTGTGCTCTCAGTGTTTGCGAATTCAAATGTACTGTCCTTTGTCAAGTTTATCCCAAAGCTAATAGGTCAAAGACTAACATATATAAGAAACTTTAAACTATTTTCGCTACCAAATATTTCTGTACTTTAATCTAAATATGATTGATAATTTTTAATACATCAAAATTTACCTCGTGGTTCCAAAAACTTGGCGCTGGAAAATGGACGGCACCACGAATGACCCTAAAGTTAGATGAAATAGATAACAGCCAAAAAAATATGGCACCTTGGAGGAATATTTAATGAAACGTAGTGAGCAGATTCACTAGTAAATGCAGGCCAGGTAAAATTTTCTGTTGATGGATTTCTAAAAAACCATTTTTAGCAAAAGTATAAATTTGATGAAAATTAAGGTTAGGCTACAAATTTTTTATCCAAAACTCACCCCTTGATGGCAAAGTTGGCAATCATGCGGGTCAACATCCGAGACATGGCCTTGTCTCGCTTAGAAAAAGGATCGATATGGAAATTACTCGAGTAGCCTACAAAAATGTACTTAAACAACAACAAAAAGGTTGCTTTACCTTGCGTGAAAATAAAAGCATGATCTAAACCATGAAAAGCGTCGAGCTTGAAACCTAAACGGGTAGTTAATAATAACGATGCGACTCATATAGAGGTCAATTATAACGACAATATTTTTGCCAAATATGGATAAGAATATTTTCAACCAAGTCCTTGTTCAGATCGAAAAATTTACCATGCGTGCTGCTATCTTTTCTGTTTATGGAAACAGTGTTGTCACCGAACATTGAATAGAATCGTTTCTCCTCCTCGACCAAAGTGCCTCGTGGAAAATAATCGAACGAGTATACAAATAGATTCGATTGTCCGGCTCTCATGTATGCTTTAAATAACACGCACTATTAAATAATGAAAAGTGGACATGGATGCAGGTAAAACCTACCGTCCACTTCAGCTTGACACGGAGATATGAATTCAATATCCGCTTCTAGCTAAAAAATTATAAATGCCTAGAGTTATAAAATAAAACACTTACGTCTTGGAGGCGCGTAACCACCCCTGGCATATCGTAAACCTAAATTGTTTCACAAATTACCAAAATAAATTAAAACTGTTTATTTACATAAAACTTACAAGCAATTTTGTCTAATATTTTAAACGAGAAATAGCACATAAAGGCTAACCTTAAAATCCACATCTTCCATATATCGCAGAAAAGTTGCATTGGAAATCAAGTCAATGGTCGAGTTGCTCACTTTGACAGGCAAGCGAGCTACATAGGCGGACTCAATAACCTAAATATTGGAAAGTAAGAAATTAATAATACTCATTTTTCACTAACATGTGAACTTTATATAGAGGCTAAAAACGAGGAAAAGATATCATTTCCTTTTTGATTGGAATCCAAAAAGCAGTTCGTATTCTAATTAGATTTTTCGTGAGATCGTTAAGAGGGCGCAAAGTTTGTTGGTTAGAGAGTTAAGAACCATAGCTTTAGGAACGCTGCCAACGATTTAGATTTTCCGAAAAATACACTCGTTTTCTCTCATATTTCTCTAGCTTTGTCTAATTGTTTACCTTAGTTTTATTTTTGCTGTATTCTTTTATCAGCTAAAAGATACTTTTAAAGCATTAAAAAATAATACAACAAAGACTTCCATTACTCTATTTCCCGTTATAATAAATTATCTTTATGCCCTACGCAAAAGTTAAATTAGCGAACCTTGCGTACTGCCTCCTCCACCTGTGGCAAAGTGAGATTCGTGTAGCGATAAAATTGATAGTATTCCGGTTTCTTATGTGCCCATTCGCGTCGCGCCACACCCGTTAGGAATGGGACATGGGCATTTTTCTGGGAAATTAGTCATAGTATTGAAGAAAACTAACAAAGTAATAATGAATGTATACCTCAACAAAATCAGGACCCGCCTCGAGAATCAGTTCTCCGTCAACGATCATTTTTGACACACCTAGCTGAAAACTACTGTTTTATAAAGATCTAAAGCAGGAATTCTAAATGGTAAGAAAAATTCAGATCAGAGAAAAATTGGGTAGAGTAAATAATTAATTAAATCAGCAAATTGCGCTTTTTCAAAAATAACTGAAAAATGTCACAAGGTTGAAATTAGCAATGCACACCTCAGAAGCAAGAGCTCTACGAAAGAGAGGTGAAGTAAAATTGACTTCGTTCCGGAAACAGGTAAGCATCTCTTCGGTGTTCATATTTCCTCCGTTCTAGAAACGTTTGTCATGAAAATTTACAAAGATAACAAAACTAGATATATAGCGCTTCAAACTATTATTGAATTTCCAGTATTCAGACGGTTTTCCAGCTATAGCGCTCAACAAAACAAATGAAAATCGCTTACTACGAGACAGTCAGGAACTGTGTCCTGCAAATTGCAATGATCGCGCTTTCGAGTTCGCTCTGCTGTCGATTCATGGCTAAGAGTTTCCTCCTAGATATTTACAGTCTCAAAAATAGATAACGTTCGTGTCAAAAACAAACCAAATCTGCATCGGAGATAACTTTATTGCAGCGCATATATTCGGCCATGAATAATAAGGATATAGAGCAAAAAATGAAACAAAAATGATACTATGTTGGCCATATCCCACTGCGGAATGCCTTGGCGATGGACGGCCCAGCCTGAGGTGAAGGAGCCGCTCATGGCAATGCACTGGTGGACCAAATCTGGAAAGATAAAAACCAAAAAATGAAAAGCAATAGGGAAGCGAAAAAGAAACATTTAAAGTGCGCGCCAATTTTGTTTAATCCATTTTTCACTGTTACAAGAACCTTACTGCACTCTTGCAAAACATCTCGTTAGCAGGGTACTTTTAAGCAATTTAATTTTAAGCGAAAGAGTACATTTATGCGATTCGCCAAAAATGCTTACTTTTTGTCGAAGGACTAAGTGCCAAGACCGAAGCTGCAGCCGCACCGGCTGATTCGCCCATAATAGTAACTCTTGACGGATCTCCGTTGAATTGTTTAATGTTGCGCTGAACCCATTCTAACGCCTAAACGTACAAAGTACATTGATTTTTCTAGAAATAAACCGAATTATTTACCAATTTCATATCCCAAATTCCGAAGTTTCCCTCTATTTTCGGCATATTTCTTCCCGAGCCACTGCTTGAGCCACCGGAAGACGTGCTACTGCTGCCACCGGACCCGTAATTAATGGACATAAAGCCGTAAGGTCCGAGACGATAATTTACGGTGATAAGTGTGACGTTTTTGAATACAATATTCTGTGCCACAACTTCCATGTCGATACCTGTAAATATTGCCATAATTCTTATTACAGAAGAAAAAAATAGTTTTCTTTTCATTGCATACTTTCATTTCTGAAAAGCCAAATTGGTAAGAATGGAATCGGTCAAGAATCGATTAACGCTCGAATAGTTTCATCTTGCTATTTTATTTAGATATTAGGTATGCTTTGATATGAGGCATACGCATTAGTAATAAACATGATTTACAAAAAAGTGACTTCGTTTCATTTCAATATTATAAATTGGTAACATATTAGCATAATTCATCGTTTAGTATGTCATTATTAATTTCATTTTTAAGACTGATATATTTCCAACGCACCTGTGTCACTAGATCCTGCCAAAAACGAACCACCGTGGATCCATACCAAAATCGGGAATAATTGGCTTTCATCCTCTGAGTTCTAGAAAGTTCTTGTTGGTTTCCACAAATATAGTTATTCATGAAAAATTGTGTTACATATGGAGAAAATATATTGAGAAAGAGGCAATCCTCTGATTCCTGTTTCATGTTTATACCGGCATAACGATCATGTTTATGGAACTCCATAAATTGGACGCAAGGTGCGCCATATTCTGTTGCCTGAAATTGAAAGTTTGTCACTCATTAAAGCGTAATACTTTATGTGTGAGTCGCTTACAGAATACTCTCGCTCCCACCTTGCCTTCTTGACAGGTTTCTAAATTCAAAGTCCGTAAAAATAATACGAACATCTGAAGAAAATATAAGATGAAATTTGTTTAATGTAACGTTTGTAATTGATAAAAGTTCGTTTTAGGACATTCATAACTAGCATAAAGGAGATTGTTTAATTTTGAACCATTATTGAATTAATTAGGTCATTAATGTTTTAACATGATATGTCTTCAGTGAATGTTTGACAGATATGTCATATTAAGCTCAAGAAAACAAAATTTTTATACGAAAAGGTTATTCGTGTCGTAGAAGTGGCTCTTTTTTGTCACAGACTTGGCGTTGTGGAACGAAAGGCATATTTTAGGCTTAGGCCAAAATATGTGCGAGAACCAAATCAAATTTTTCTTTCACGAGAACCAAATCAAAGGCTTGGCCTTAGATTTGGTTCTCGTGAACGAAAAACCGAGTCTGATATCCATAATTATTGGGCATTGTTGTAAATCTGTGACAAAAAGAACATCTTCTGTAACATCGAAAACCCTCACGTATCGAGTTTTAATTAAGCAATTGCCAAAGGTGTAATCAACCTTAAACCTGAGGTTTCCAATTGGCGGTTCAGCGTAAGGTATGCCGCGGAATATTTGTACTTGTTGCTCACCAATTTTGTAGATTTTACCCCGGACAAGGCCTTGCTCCACCCAAACTGACCGGGACTTCTCCAAAGATTGCCCATCAGTGAATAACGCAAATTTCAAAAATAAAGGCGAAAATATGAACCAGAAAATCGACGAATTGGCAAAAAATTCGTCGCGATGGGAAAGAAACATCAGATAAATACCATAAATTTTACGAAAATACACAACGCATATCTCATCAGCTATTGTTTCTGATGTGAGGTCAGGCCAGCCGGACTCTTCCTCCCGTTGGACTTAGCATTAGCACAAATTTTGTGAGCATTCAGGACATGTGTCGCCCTTTGCACGTAATAAGTCAAATGCATTGGTGAGCGTCGTAGTCACAGCGGAGTGTTAGGCAGAGCCAATGCAGTCTGAGCAACTGTTATCGACACTTCCCCATTCTCAGCAAAAAAATTGATCAAGTGGTAGCCATGACCGTCTTAGCTGAGAGATGTTTTAATTGATGATATATTTTCATGAATAAATCTTCACCTATGATATGACCTCACAATGTGGGTGTGACAGATTATCGCAATTTGCCAGCTATTTTATTGAGCATAACGAATGAGTTATTTAGAACAATAAATCTTATGACAGAGCCGAAAATATGCATTTTTAGCTACTTTAAGCAAATTTAGCTTCCAAATGAAAATGGCAACAAAAATTACATTAAAAAAGAAATCTTTTTAATTAATTGCTCGATATTTGACATAGAATAAAAAACAATGCCCAATGCCCAACAATTATGCCCAACACTTAAGACGCTGATGTCGTTCTGTCGTCGTCGTCGCCACCCGTCCAGAGCTATCCAGACGTCAGCCAGGGGCGAGTGATAGCTCAATCGATAGGTCTCGAAAAGTTAGCCTGGGGTGTTCAAAAATTTGTGAAATTTGAAAATTTGAATTGGCGCCAAAACACAAAAACGTGTTTTTAAGGGTTTTGACTATACAAAGTTGTGGTTTTTATGTTTCCAATCGATTTCTGAGGCCGTTCTGGACATCTTTGCTTTTTACACTTTTTGATTTGGCGCATTTTTGAAAAAAGCCACTTTTTTGGCCAAAAAATGACATTTTTGAACCAAAGCATCTACGGGGCTGATTTTTTGCACCCGGGGTTTTCGATGGTGCTGAATCCGAATGTGGCGTCAGATTCGGGATCAATTCTCACGAGGTCGTGTTATTCTCACGAGGTATTTTGACTTCTCTCGGCCCCGACGTGAACGTAAATCCATAGGGCGGCGCGGCGGGTAACCGCGCCGCCCGGCTTTAGAATATTTGTGTATCTTATTACAAGCGCCTACGGCGCTTGTAAAAAAATGGGGCAACTGTATAAATAAGATTAGCCATGAGCTATAAAAAGCACCGCCGCTATCGCGGCGTCCCGCGACGAAAAAAAATTTTTGTCTAAAAAATTGTCTAAAAATTTTTTGTCTATATTTTGTCTACATTTTTTGAAAATCTGTATCAGCACATCCGTATGAACATTTTACGCTATCACTTGCCCGGAAATGAGCCCCGTAAGGGGTCTAAACGACAGTCCAGGCAGGGACGGACGGACAACGGTTTCTTAGTAAAGTAACATGAGGCCCCCTCGGACGCGGCGTAGGCCGCGACGCCGTCACTATGGAATAACAGAGATCGTGGTAATTTTAACATTAACCGCTGATTATACCTTCCTCGCTGCCACAGCTTCGCTGTGGCCCGTCACTAGTTATTATAAAAGCCACAAAAATGTGCGTTAAAAACATGGAAAAAAGTGCGAAAAAGCACAGTACACCACTGTGATAAAATGAGAGGGAAAGGTAAAATTTATGGGATATTGTAAAATTTAAAAACTGCTGTTCAAAACAACAGAGACTGATCTAAAAAATGGGAAACTGAAAATATCATTTATGAATTTTTATTGAAATATGGCAATACGAGACAAAGTTATGACAGTTAAAGTCATAGAAATTGTGTAAAACTCGCAGAGAAGTCATTTTCTTTCATTTTGCAAGTCTGAATTTAACAAGTAATATTTTGCGCGAAACCTTCTTGTAGCACAATCGTATCGATTTACTTGGATGGTAAATATACGCAAGTACAATACTCGTTTAAACAAATGAAATTTAACAATGGAAATGTTCTATTTATGAATACCGACTACAACGCACCCATTTTTCTTGAGCATTATTTTGGAAGAGGTTGACGCCATTACAACTGCAGTCGGCTGGGCATTTTGCTCCAACGCAGAACTCAGCGCGGCCAACTGACTCACGGCTGCGGCGGATGTCTCGTTCAGTGATCCATGGCAAAAATAGGCGCCTCCGGAATCGTTTGCACATATAACGCCTTTTATGTCGTTCTCTTTAGACCTTAACAATAGAAGCATACATTTCTAATCTAATATATCTACGAAATTACTTAAATAACACTAAAATTTATCGAAAACAGTCTATGTAAATATTTAGATGCTTCTTTGCTCTTATTTTTGTAACTATATCGATAAGGTTCGCATACATACCTTTACACAGCGAGCAAAATTTTATTGTATGTCCGATCTCAGGACTTACTACTTTCTATGGATTGGGGATAAACTAAAGCAAACAGGTGTACATCAAATCCTTTATTTGTCTTCAACACTGTCATAGTTTATGTACTAGCTGTGCAACGCCGCCGCTCTCGCGGCGTCCCCCCTCCCCGTCAGTATGCCCCATTAAAAAATTTTTTTTTGTCTAAAAATTGTCTAAAAAATGTTGTCTATATTTTGTCTAAATTTTTTGAAAATCTGTATCAGCACATCCGTACGAACATTTTAAGCTATCACTTGCCCGGAAATGAGCAGTGGAAGGGGTCTAAACGTCAGTGGACGCAGCCACGCAGCTTCGGACGGACACTGGCTTCTTAGTAAAGTAACATAATCTCTAATCAAAATTAACTTCAAGATGGCAAAATCCTATGATTTATTTAGAAATTTTAACTTACAACTCTTGCGCATATTGCTCCATCCGCTTTTCCATTATTGGTGTTTCTGAAGTATGTTTTAGTTTTAGCGCTATCAATATTAATTGAGTCTAATAAGTAATTTCATCGAATTTTCTATTGTTCTGTTATCGTTAAAATTTACATAGGGGAGCAATGGTTTATTCCAAGAATTTTTATTTCTCGGCACGTAATTAAATACATCAATCACAAAGAACAGAAATTAAAAACGTAAAATTTCAATCGCAACCACAATAATAACTAGAGCGTGAAATAAAAAATGAGCATATATTTGTAACCCAAACACACTTTCTCTCAGATCGAGACTCGATTAACTGTAATAAACGCATTGTTAATTTCAGCGAGATAAAGGAATTTTCGATTTATTTTATCGTTACCTTTATCTTAAACATAAGGATGGAACTCAAATTACCTACTGGTCTATCAAGCAAAATTTAGTGTTCCTAGTAGGGCATCGAGACATCTGCCACCCGACAAGTGCCACCCCGACATCTGCCACCCCGACAGCTGCCACCTCATACTAGAGAACAGTGTCTGCGTGCGACAGTGACTACGAAATAGTGTGTATTTCTAACCGTCTGCCGTCCCTTGGTCCTATAGCATTAGAACGATAGGCCCACACTTTGCAGACTTCGACAGTTTGCAGACCAAACCAAGATCTTAGGGTTAAGTACTTCGTTATGCCCTTATAAATGTCTTAAAAATTTTTCTTTGGTCTGCAAAGTATCGGTCCACCATTAGAACTGCTCAAAAATTTAACTCAATAAGGCAAATTAAGGCAGTAGTTCAGCGTACGTATGCAGATTATGCTGTAAAGTTCAGTTCTAACTAAATAACTATGGTCGAATCTTATGCAATTTGTTTTTGTTGATGGTTCGTGTTTAATTACGTAAATTGTAATTGAAATGATACCCAAAGCTGGAACTATAACTTAACAATGGTTACACAGAATTATAATCAGTCTTAATCTGCGCAAAGTTATTAAAATAGTCTACAAAACAGTAAAAGTGTATTTCAACGCAACATTCAATACAAATTCAAAACGATTTGAAAAATATTTATAATCTAGACTTGGCATAATCCACGAATTCATCGATTAGCACAGGCCAGGCACCTTCAGCGTCGTAATTCGAGTAGCTTGGATCGGTCGTCTGCAGAAAATCGAGAAACAAATTCCAAGTATCGCGCGGAATTCCTTTCACCTTCTTCTCACGCAGGAAATTGACCCATACGTCCACTCGGCGATCTGGAGATCCAGAGAAGATCAATTGCCAATAGCAAATTGCCATTTCGATTTCCAGTGTTCTAAAAATTAGTTATTCGAAACTAATAATTACCAGCAAAAAAGAACCACATACCTTTGTGCAACGGATTTAGCATACTAAAGAAAAATATTTATATAGACTAGTGATGGAGGGTGAGCCGTATATTTTTGGTTTAACGCGTTAAAAACTCGGCCTTCGGCCGTCTAGAAAACGGAATGTGAGGCGTGCGCTACGCAAAAACCCCTCGGAACAAAAAATCAGCGCTGAAGGTAGCCTAAAATGGCCAAAAACCGCTAAATGCCCTCAACAACTTTTGCCTTAGTACCTCCGCGCAGTTTGTGCACATGCGCGATATCCGACATGTCAAAACGGCAAAGGGTCTCAAAGTAAGAGTTTCTCGCCTCATCCTTATAAGCAACTTTTGCCTTAGGACCAACACGCAAAACGCCAACCTACGCGAAATCTCTAAAATGTGCCCTAAAATGGCACATTCCAAAATTTGTACGTCGTTCCGCAGGAACGCTCAATCACCTCAGACTTGGGCAATTAGAGCAAAGTCCTTCACCGAGGCGGGATAAAGAATTAATAAACAAATTCACCTGAAATGTGAATTGATAGAAGTCACGGAATTTGGCTGGATCTGACAGATCATCATTCAGTTTCGGCAGTTTGGCTTTAAGCTTATCAAGGGAATCGGCTCTGAAAAATTCGGTTTCATATTCAAAATACCGCATGCCTCAAATAAAAAATACAAGTTAACTTGCAAAGGCTGAGGGCCCAGCCCTCCTTGCACGTTGAAATTTAAAATATGCTTTTGAGTTAGTTTTATATTGCCACTTATCATCACAGGCTATCTACTATGCATACCGCCCTTATTTCACTATACCAAGAAATCTTAAAATGTTTAGTGCATCTTTGCACATATTAGCCTAGGGCATAGTACACCTTGATATAGAATATGCGCATTATCACGTTCATGCATTCTGTCAGGAACACGTATGCATACCGTCGATGTTAGACAAATATAAATAAGCCCATGCACAAAACCAATCTGGTTAGTATGTTACAATTTATCAAAATTAATCTTACTTTATGGCAAGGAGACCATCGCGAAATTCACTTTGAGAGAATTCACACTGTTTCTCGGCCTTGAGTTTCCATGCAAAAGCTAGAACCACACGATCCGTTGGATTTACACCTAAAGTCTCTGTTTTATAAATTTTTTTAGGAAGCTGTAAAAGTTTCATACCCAAGTCGTTGAGAAGGCGTTGCATTCCGTTCGGTCCAATACGATTAGGCTCTAAGTTGTCCGCTGGATCTAAACCTTATTAAATAAAATAACTGTTAAATGAATCTATCAAAAATTATGCAATTAAAGCAATAGGAGTAAAATAAATGAAAGCATAATCCCGCATTTAAATTTCGAGATTACGCAAATAACAGAGGTTTAACTGTTAAACATAGATACCGTTCGCATAACGCGCAAAGAGTTGATCGATCTTTCTTGTGTCAACGTTTTGATCCACTTGATTGAAGTAGCTGGGGTTCTGGAATAAGCTTTTCAAACCCACCCACATGTTGAATATTGGTAAATATCAGAATAATAAAACTCGTGCTTTTGTCTATCATTTCTTTTTTCGCGTAAATCGATGTGTAAATTGTGTTCTAGTATATTCCTCCTAGAGTCACTTCTTTGTTAGCAAGATGAAATTTTTAGGCTATGACTGTCTATGTGTAATACCAATAAATTTGATATGACTCATCAAAAAATCCATATCGTTTGCATGATATAATAAAACATATCCTAATTCCTTATGTTAATACAGTATGAAACTAAATTCAGTGGTACATACTCCCTTAAAAATACTTAAAATAGGAATTCACTTGTTATTCGGAGAATACATATTAAATAACTTAATTCAGCAATAGTAAATATAACGCATACCTGATAGAAAATATCGCATGCCTAAAAATGTCCAACAATAGAAAGAGCAAAAACAATCAATAAAAAACGTTAGTGCTATTATACCGAATTATTGAGCCATATGTATTTCTGAATAAACCACCAACCATTTCCAAATTCCAATTGGCGTTTGTCAAGCAAGCAATGGCAGTCGGCTCAGTCGTTTGCGTGAACACAACGAATTGACGAACCTAGAGAGATGAAAATAAAGCAACTAAAATTAAATTTAAGAGAACTGTATTTACACTTAAATGTAAAATTAGGACTGATATGTTTTGCAAACGGAAAGTGTCTGGTTTCCAAATTGAGGTGGGCTGGTTTTATATATTATCTTATAATTACCTTATCTCAGTATATCGTCATCCAACACTTACATAGCTTCCTGGTTATATACTTTCTTGTTAACTCCTACTCGATTAAAAATTTTAACAGGTTCATCATTCTTTGGTAAAAGACCCAAAATAATATTATTAGGTTAATAATTTTATTATTAGGTAAATAAACAAAATTACTATATAATAGGTTGGTATTATTATCATCTAAAACCTCATATTATCTGTAAATTGTAACGCGTAGTCTAAATTTCGGAAATTTTTCTGAATAAATTTGCCATAAGAATCGCTATAAAGAAATTATCACCTTTTCTTTTTGATCCTTCTTGAGTCTTGAGCTCATGTTGTTGTGTAGCAAAGTTGTAGCGGCTACAGATTTGCAACCGTTGGGTGAGCCAAATTTCGACCGCTTAGCCGCTGGAGGAGCCACAGTGATACGCGAATAAATAACCCTTACAAAAAGTGCACCGGATGCAAAGTACTGAAAAGAATGGAAACTAAAGTCTACTAAAATGTCTAACAGAATTAGTTTAGGAATAATATTGCTTTATATACACCAATTGATAATATAAAGACGAGCAATGTCAAAAGCAATAATGCAGTGGAAACACATGTAAAATTTTGCGATCATAAAACAACTTCGTTCAAAGCTTTAGCGGCGTATAATCTTACTTCTCATTGGAATAATGTAAAAAAGTTGATTTGATGACTAATATGTTCGGCCGAAATGGGTTCTAGAATATTACGGAATTAATACCGTACCATGAAGTGAAGTCTGTGTACACTTTTTTCTTTAATTATTAAAATAATAACAGTATGAATTGAAATGGGTTATGTGAAGGCAAAATTTCTGTATTCAGCGTCGCAATTTTGCATTTTTCTTTAACAATACTAAATTATTAAAATCACGCACTTAATTATTTAAAGTAAGTTTTACATTAAACCAAGTAAAAATAATGTCTTAGTTTAAAATTATTAGTTCTACAGGAAAATGTAATTTTTAAGGTAGGTGCTCGTAAGAAGGTGTAATCCATTTGCGGGTGCTAATGACCAATATATAGAGAATATTACGGTGGTTGCAATTTTAAAAGTAAAGTTGATGTTACATTATCAATAAGAATGTATTTTATTTTCATCCCAAAATCTATTAGGTACAGTACCCATAACTGTAGTAAATCAGATAAATTATGAATGCCGAATAAAACAAATCCTTCACTAAAAGGATGACGGCCGGCACTAACGTCAGGCGTTTTCGTGAATAAGAAAAATTTCAAAAGCAACTTTAAGTAATTTATGTCTTGGGACGAATTTTCTGCGTTATCGTAATATGTTTGTATACCGCCTTCTACTCTGCTGAACAAAATAACTCCATATTGGGAGAGGACGCAAAATAACTATAGTTTTCTCGTTATCTTTTAGCGCTTTATCAGCGATATAACTTATATACTACCTGAACGGCCTGTTAGTAGAATATAAAATATAATTTCTCTAATCATATGCTAGCGTTTTAGAAGTTTTTGCAATTTATCAATATGTCGTTTCCATTGATGCAGTAATATATAGTTTGGTAACAAAACTGAATTCCTACCCATCAAGAATCTGTCAAACTTTGCCTTTCTCAGGACGACAGATTTTACGAAATATTGATTATGTATTTCCTCCATTACATAAAATTAACCCCGTATTAATCTGTATCTTGTTGTCGTTTATGTGTATTACAGCTTTTGTTTCAGCTCTAAACAAAATGGACCATGGTTACAACGGCAGGGAAGGTGGCAAGCCTCCACCATTCAAGCGCTACAAGAGAGACGAAACGGCAGACCCCACCAATCCGAACCCATCAATTGTGGTGCATGTCCGCAATATGAATCCAAAAGCTACAGAAGCGGATTTACTTGAGGCGCTATCTAATTTTGGACCAGTTGCATATGCTACTTGCATGCCATCGAAAAGGATGGCGTTGGTAGAATTCGAAGATTTGGAATCCGCACGAAAATGTGTCGTGTTCGCGCAGACAACACCCATAAATGTAGCTGGAACGCCGGCTTTGTTTAATTATTCTACATCGCAGGTATTCATTTTCAGACTCCCATTAACACAATTGTGAATATTAGAAAATTAATGAACATATGAGAAACATTAGAAAATAGAACACATTAGTATATATGATACACATAATCACACAAATGACGCTTAGAATATAATACGAAATAAATATTGTTGCAATTTAGTGCCGGGTGGTTGGGCACTCTTTAAGACTAATATTCTCATTCAAGACCGGTTGAAAAATCGGTAGTTGTTAAACATGGCAAAATTGTTTGCTTAACTTTATAATGTTACGCTCTGATAAAGAACGTATAAGGAATACTTCGGAATATTTTGGAAGAACCTTATTGGAAGAATTACACTGATTCTAAAACTTAAATGTAATTAAAATTTAGCAAATCCAACGCATTGGGCTTGAATCAGAGATGCCAAATCGTGTATTGGTTCTCACCATTTACAACGCTCATTACGCAATAAATGTCGAAGTTATTCATCAGGTTCTCATTCATAGCTGCTGTATTATAAAGCTATTCTATTCTTTGTAGATTTGTTCTCCCCATGGCGAAGTTTTGCGTATAGCGATGATAAAGCGAACCATGGTACAAGCACTTGTTGAATTCGACAGCGCTGAATCGGCTAAGAAAGCTAAACATGCCATAAATGGAGCTGATATTTACTCGGGCTGTTGTACTCTGAAAGTGGAATTCGCAAAGGTGAGTTTCCTTGATTTTGATATTGCTATGATTTCCGTTTCTAAGTTTTAGCCGGATCATGTCAAAGTACAAAGAAACGATCAAGAACAATGGGATTACACTGTTAAAGGTATATTGTTATCTTTTGTTACAAAATCAGCATGCTATACATAAGCACTCCAAACGCCATGAAATAATTCAGCATGTGAGCAATATATTTACAACTACATTATATATTAGCATTATTTCTCATATTAGCATAATTCTCATATTCATTATACGTATAACACATATTCACACGTCTTATATCACACCATCATTTTTGATCATTCATATTGTATCAATCACTGAATATGAACAACTAACTTTCATATATTCACATTCAATTGTACAAAAAGCTTTCATTCAGTTTGAAAATTACTGCTGTTGAACATGTTGATTATATACCTTATATATCCACATTTTACCTAATTTCTCTATACACAAAAATTGGACTGATGACACTTTGAAATCGGCAGCCAACAACGACGTAACATATACTCCAGTCAGATTCCAGCACATCATACATTCCAGTAAAGCAGCCTTACATCAGTATCCATATATTAAAATTACTTTATATCCCTCTAACTTATCTCTAATGCTTGTATGTCTGCAGGCGGCCTACAGCAGTGCGTTCTGCACCCAAGGCTGCCGCTGCTTTGCGATTCAAGGATCTCTGATTGTATGTGCGTCAGTGTATGGATGGTGTGAATAGTCAGGTGGAAGGTATACCAGGAGCATAATGGCAAAAGCTCCACTTTACTTCAATTTGCTTTTTATATTCATTATAATTATGAAAATTTATATTTCAGACCAAAATTATACAAGAAAAGCTCTGATTTCGGACGAACCAAAACCAATGGTGACTCCAGGAATGGGTATTTTATTTATTTCAAATATTAAATAAATAAATATTAAATTAAAATTTTTAGCTGTCCCCAGACCTGCTCCTGTTAATGGTCCCGCTCCTGCAGCACCTGTGGGTGGCTACATGGCCTATGTTGATGATTACGCTTCACCACCTGCGAATAGACCAGCTTATCCACCAACTGCTTACTCACAAGTCGATAATTATAGTCGAAGCGGACGATCTACGTCATCTTATGACCGTGCCGATTACGGAGGTCTCAGTTTTAGCCGTGATGCGCATTATGCGCCACAACGATCTGTTTCTTCTCGAGGTGCGTTGATTGAGCGTTCCTATCGTAAGCCATTTATTTCACGCGAGCCGTTTTACACGAAATATAGACAATTACTGAAGAAATTTCGTACAAGCGTATAAAACCAAATGATAATGGAAACGTTTCAATCCTAAGGACAGTCTTGGTTATCAAATGCCAGACATATATTTATGCGCCATCTATGATTTTTTGTTAAGGATACGATGCTGGTGCAGCTGACTACAGAAGATCATCCCATGGGGAAAGTTCGGTGCTCATGGTGTATGGAGTGAATCATGAGAGTTTCAACTGCGAGAAAATTTTCAACCTCCTTTGTTGCTACGGAAACTGTTTGAAGGTAAATATACAATATAAATTTCAACCTGTATTTATTATTTATAAAAATATTAATACTTTTTGATTTAGATTAAATTCATGCTCAAGAAGCAGGATACTTGTATGGCTGAAATGGGCAATCCGCAAGCCGTCACCGAAGTGATGAATTATTTGCAAAATACTAAAGCATTTGAAACGACTTTAACCTTCCGTCCTTCCAAGCAAAATGTAAGCGTGCATGTCTTTTGATATTATTTAGGAGAAATATTTAAAGTAGTCAAAAGCTAAACTTTTAAATTTCGCAAAAAACCGCTTTAATTTTTTGGAGAGAACCTACCCAACTGTCAATAACATGTTAAAATTCAACTCTGTGTTGAACAAAATGGAAAGCTATTTTTAGAAACTTCACGACATGCCTCAAGAAAGCGGCTTTCAAATGCCCGATGGCACTGCCTCATATATGGATTATACACGTAGTAGAAATCAGCGCTTTAATTCATTCGAATCTGCCGCTCGTAACCGCCTCGGCCCTCCATCAGATCATTTACACTGGTGCAACGTACCACCTGGCATGTCAGAAGAGAGACTCAAAAAGGTCAGCTGTTTTTACTTTCGCTTAATTTCCTGAAATTTTGTATTAGAAGTGGTACCTACATGCCTGACAATAGAATCCAACATCGAATACCCGTTCAAATGTAGATTTAATTAACCCGGTCATTTGTAGATTTTTGCTGACAAAGGAACCAAAGTACCGCATTCGGTGATAATTTTCAATACCAAATCGGAGCGCAGTTCTTCAGGGCTAGCAGTCTTCGATAGTGCTGAGGATGCGACAGAGGCTCTAATGATTGCAAACCACACACCAGTCCACGAATCCGATACAAAAAATGTGCCACCTTACATCATGGTAATTAACATCTTTCATGGTTATCATTCAAGATTTTCAAGGTTATATGCGTGAATTGTTTAGTTACTAAGCTTAAAATTTTATAATTATGCGAACTAATTAACGTGTTTCAAAAAAATTACCTTTCCAATGGGATTTTTTATTCCAACTTTACAGCTATTTTTCGATGGTTATGATTAGGGCCCGGATTTCCCGGACATTGTCCGAAAATGTCCGAAAACAGTCATTTTGGAAGAAAAATTTCACGTTAAAAATGCAATAAAATAGGTCAATTGTCCGAAAACACACATTCCATGTCCGAAAATGGGAAAATTTTAGAGAAAATGTCCGAAAATGCGATTTTCATGTCCGGAAAATCCGGGCCCTAGTTATGATCAATTAGAAAAATGATATTAGAAATGCTGCAAAATGTTTATCACATATATTTTTTTAAAGTATTTGCGAAAACTTGGAAATGAAACTTATAAATCTGACAACCTACCATACATTTCCGCTCTCATATAATATTTCAGAAACTTGCATATGGGAAACAATAATGAAAGAATCAGTGGGAATGTTTGGCGAATACAATGAGAATAGAAGAGAATGGTCAACTTATCCAATATTATCCTCTTACGCTTCGTGCTTTTATTTGTCGATATTTGTAATTATTTTGTCATGATAAACCAGGATTTTATGTTGTACTTTGAAGCTCTGACAGTGGTTATTTTGTCATATGTACATCTTTTGCTCAAATAATAAATCCTAAGGTAAACCAATTTTGACAAAATGTTACATTTGTGTTTTAATAATAAAATTTTCAACAATCATTGTGATCAAAAATGTGGAATTATCTGGTGATTAGTCTTCCTAAATGAATACAGTAATGCCGATTGTAACAATGTGAAATGAAATGTAAAACGAAAGTTTGTGTCTAAGAAAACCGAAGTAATCATGATGTATGGTATACATAATTGGGTAAAATTTACATTTAATAGTTTATTGTACTCTTAAACATTAAATTCTCAAAAATTTCATCATTCAAAAAACATCAATACACTATTTTACATAATCACAATTCGAGATTTATAAAACTAAAAGGTTTTTCAAAGTATGACCAATTGTTCCAACACTTCGATGCAGCCCGTATAATGGTATAGATCGTCGATAAAAAACTACTGTCATACTATGGATTGTGAAGATTGTCTTCTAAGACGATACATTGATACTTGGTGTGTTCCAATCATAAATATATGTGCTTAGATATGTGAAACTGTTTGAACTATTGTGATCTTTTCAGATGTTCTCAGGTTATGAGCACCTTATTGGCGGACTCTGTGGCGGGGTTGCTTCCACCATTACTTGTCATCCGATTGATTTACTCAAGGTTCGATATTCAGGTTTCGTTTTATTTTTTAATTTTCGATAATAGACAATTTTTAAATATACTACATGACTTTTGCACGTGTTTACAAAAAATCTAATTTTCAGCGTGCCGTTAGAATTTTTGATTCGTTGTCATGGCTATATCAATAAAAAGGATTTGATTGTCACAATCTTCTTTAAATTACTCCTGATAGCTTAGAAAACGCTAACTGAAGCAGAGTCAATATTTTTATTCATTCCACAATTTCATATTGCAGCAAACGAAGGAAGCGCAAAGCGGCCTCAATACAATAGTTACATGCATGCCGTCAGGTCCATCGTTAAAAGCAACGGCATTCGTGGACTCTATCAAGGCTTGTCTCCATCCATAATTGCCTCTCCTGTTTCCTGGGGTTTATATTTTCATTTGTAAGATATTTAGTGGCTTTTAAGAATGTAGTTTTCTAATGTTTTTCAGGTATCACAAAGTGCGTGCACAATGCGATGTATTCCCTGCATTTCCTCTGGTAAATAACCTAATTGCCGGATCAGTGACAGGCGCAATAGGTGAGCCCGTTATTCTTTGAATTACTTCAGTCAGTATACGATCGGTAAACGATTTAGTCCTCGCAATAACGAATCCATTATGGGTATGTAAAACGCGACTATGTCTGGAGTACGAAACTAGTGCGACTAGGAAATACACCGGTCTACGGGATTGCATTAGGAAAATCTACGTACAGGAAGGATTCTATGGTTACTATAGGGTTTGTCAATAGTTTTCCTGTTAGAAGGTAGGAACTAAAATAGAGTTAGAACGCTATAGCACAACTAATTAAAATTATCATTTTGGTTAGTCAAAGTTCGCATTTTCGGTAATTAGTGGGCTATTTCCCTGTCTTCATATTACATTTCCTCTTCTCTCTGAACGGCGGTGCGCGCGATTACGGGAAGCGCAAACGAAATAAAATGTTTTGGTTTAGCGAATTCGCATTCGTTTGCTGCTAGAGTGCGAGCCGACAAGCAGAAAGAGGAAAGATATAATGTAAAACACGGAATCAGAAAAGATACCGACTATAGGAAACGCAATGTTACGTAAACCATTTTGTTGGCTTGAGCCGTATAAATGTAAAATACGAGTAATCCTTGCTTGACTATTTGTTTTTTAATACGTATTTATGAATCAATCTGCTTTAGGGATTCATTCCGGGATTGCTTGGCACCACCAACGGAGCCATTCAATTTGCTTTATACAATTATATGAAAGATTGGCGATGCTCTTACTTGAGAATTCCCACCGATTCGCCACTGGTACTTTTCTATCCATTAAAAGGCAAATCTATAGTAAACTATATGATTAATTTTAGGATACCGTGGACTATTTGTACGTTGGTTAATGTGTTTCTAATTGTTTTATAAAATACTGGAGGAAGAATTTTGTAGTTCAAATATTGGTAAAAATTTTTAAATAGGTTCTTCTCGACAATGTCAAAAACGCTATCAACGATATTCACCTTCCCATATCAAGTGCTACGCACCAGACTGCAGGTTGCATAATTGTATTAGGTTTATTATTGAAAGTCTCATTTAGGATCAACATGTAAACTACTCCGGCGTTATAGATTGCATCAAAAAGACTATAAAATGTGAAGGATTTACAGGTTAATTTTTGCAGCTTCGCTATTATAGTGGAAACATGCGCTGGCAAAATACGCTGGTTTAACAACAACTGTGTTTTAAAGGAGTGTAAAATAAAATTTCAGACTCTGACTCTAATTTTTACTTAATTTTTGAAGATTCACCTAGTTGGCATTTTGTGAATTAAAGTGTGTTAATCTCGTATGGATCCACCCTCGATTTTTGGCGTTTGAATAGGTTTTTGTGATTGATTACTATTCAAATCGATTTTGTATAATTACACTTCGTCAAAATAGCGTTATAACATATTTTGAGTTGAAATTTGTGGAAATTTCTTGTTACTTCACTCACTTTATGTTAATCGACCGGGAAACAGGTGTTAATCTCGTATGGATCCACTCTATTTTGGAATTTTTACATTTAAAATCTAAAAAATAATGTCATTTTCGTGATCAGCGCATCAAATTACCCTAGAAAACACTTTTTCAGGCAAAAATATCGACAAAAAAATTTTTCGATCCATAGGGGGACCACATGGATTTTTTGGCAATTTCGAGACATTTTCAAAAAATTGCCAAAATTGGCACTTTTTGGCGTTCTGTCAAAAATCGGATGAATGGTCCAGAAACTAGAGACTTTTTCGCACCAGATGCAAAAAACCGCGCTGAAAATCGCAAATAAAACTGAATTTGCCAGAAGGTTAAAGTTCGAGTTCACATTTTTTCGCAATTTTGTATGGAAAATTGGACTTTTTTGTGAACTCGAACTTTAACCTTCTGGCAAATTCAGTTTTATTTGCGATTTTCAGCGCGGTTTTTTGCATCTGGTGCGGAAAAGTCTCTAGTTTCTGGACCATTCATCCGACTTTTGACAGAACGCCAAAAAGTGCCAATTTTGGCAATTTTTTGAAAATGTCTCGAAATTGCCAAAAAAAAAATGTGGTCCCCCCTATGGATCGAAAAATTTTTTTGTCGATATTTTTGCCTGAAAAAGTGTTTTCTAGGGTAATTTGATGCGCTGATCACGAAAATGACATTATTTTTTAGATTTTAAAAGTAAAAATTTCCAAAATAGAGTGCATCCATACGAGATTAACACCTGTTTCCCGGTCGATTAACATAAAGTGAGTGAAGTAACAAGAAATTTCCACAAATTTCAACTCAAAATATGTTATAACGCTATTTTGACGAAGTGTAATTATACAAAATCGATTTGAATAGTAATCAATCACAAAAACCTATTCAAACGCCAAAAATCGAGGGTGGATCCATACGAGATTAACACACTTTATATTCAATCATTGCACTAGTATTTCAATAGTCATTTCAGTTACCCCTATTGCACCACTCCGTTCGGACACGGACATTTGTACCCCGGCCGTTTGTACCCCGAGACATTTGTACCCCGGCCGTCTGTACCCCGGGACATTTGTACCCCGGCCGCTTGTACCCCGGGACATTTGTACCCCGGAATCAAATTTTCTGTTTTTATGCTCCTAGAAGCTTCTAGAATGTTCCAGATTGTTTGAAAATGTTTAGATAACACTCCAGAGTGTTCCAGATGTCAAATCTATGAGCGAATACTTGTAACTAATATGTTTATCAAAATTATGTGTTAAAACCATGATACCCCCTCTATGGTTTAAAAGCCAAATTTTGGAAAATTTTTCTCACTTTTCCAAAACAGCGTTTTGGGGCATTTTTGGTATGCTGGTCATTATTTCGAAGGAATTTTCAAGATTGGTGACGTACTAAGGCTGATATGCCTGCAGGGCATATTTTACATTGTTTATTGAGGTATATAGGTAGTAAACATCTTTTTACTTACTACTTTTGCCTTTTTCGCTTAAGATGTTTCGCTTAAGATCGCTTAAAATGATCCTAGGCATTAGGAACACTGTTTCAGTGTTCCAATTGTCGGCTTTTAGGCTCATATGGCTTTACATTTTTCGCGCACCATATAAGGCGCCAAACAAGGATTTAGGCTTGTGGTCCCGAACAACCTGGGGCCTAAGGGACTTAATCTTAGGCTTAAGCTCCCGAACAACCCTAATCTAGAACACTCTGTAGTGTTATCTAAACATTTTCAAACAATCTGGAACATTCTAGAAGCTTCTAGGAGCATAAAAACAGAAAATTTGATTCCGGGGTACAAATGTCCCGGGGTACAAACGGCCGGGGTACAAATGTCTCGGGGTACAAACGGCCGGGGTACAAATGTCTCGGGGTACAAACGGCCGGGGTACAAATGTCCCGGGGTACAAACGGCCGAGGTACAAATGTCCCGGGGTACAAACGGCCGGGGTACAAATGTCACGTACCGTCCGAGTGATAGCTCATTTGAATCTCCGGATGTAGAGGCGTGGTTTTTTGGAATCTTTGAGAATCTTCTTTTGAGAGCTAAGGCCATTTTTGTCAAAAACAGGGTTTTTTGGATTTGGGCGAGGACATCAGGCCCGAGGTTAATAATGAAGTCACCCCATAGTCTGGCGCAGATTGGACCCTCTAATATCCGAATATAATATTGAATATTTTCTGGCTATATATTATTGCTAGTTCGCAATAATAATCGTATATTTTAATTTAGGTCTCTATAAAGGAATGAGCGCCGCTGTGATAAAACAGTTACCAAATGCATGCACATATGTAGTATACGAAATCCGGGGAATAATTTTTAAATATTGAATATTTTCTGGCTATATATTATTGCTAGTTCGCAATAATAATCGTATATTTTAATTTAGGTCTCTATAAAGGAATGAGCGCCGCTGTGATAAAACAGTTACCAAATGCAATTGTCACATATGTAGTATACGAAAAAGTCAGACATTTGTTAGAGAAGTCCAATGTTTAGCTCGATCTGAACAATTGTTAAGATCGTGATTTTGCCTCTGTTTATGATTGTAGTATTGTTTGTTGTTGTGTTGGTTTTAATAAATAGTTAAATTGTTACAAATAAAACGCCAGAACATCATTGATTATCTGGTGAGAAAATTTCACATTTTTTGTCACGCTCGCTATGAATTATACCTCTGACTGTTATTGCAATGTAAACGTACTAGAAGTATAAAACCTGATGCATATTTTATCGTCGGTTATTCTACCATTTATATTGCAATATAATACAAAACACTTATGTAAGCCACGTTCACTCAATCGAATTATCTGGTCTGCGGATAAACTTCAGCACAAACAAGTGTTCTATGCCGCATCTAAAGTATAAATTTTTATAGCACTGATAATCCTCACCTAAATTTTTCATAAGCTATTTTACGCAAACGGCTAAATATGTCGTGTTTTAAATATTAAACTATTACTATATAAGGGATGTATTTTAAATATACTCCCAACGGACTTGATTACATTTAGGATACATGTAGAAATATCTGAAGCTAGGAATCAAGCGGTTCTAAACAAGCAATAATTTGCGCCCGATTTTGTCAAGACCATATATTTGTAATGCTTATTGTGCTGCCTTTATTCATTTATTTTTACATATTATACTAAAGCAATCTGCGCACATAAGTTAATTCAAACCTTCTTTCTAAAGCAATTGTTCCTTTAAGTGCGTTGGAGTAGTTCCGTAAGATATCGTGGACGTCGTTTTCCTTCAAGGCCACCAAATAGAAAGCTCCTCCGGGTGATAACCAATCTTGCACTTTGGACAAAATTCGTTCCATTACACGTCGCCCATTATGTCCGCCCGCATAATATAACGAATCCTGAAAAATAATGGAAAAAAGTCGTCACTCTATTCAAAACGCTTAGGAGTGTTTTGAAGAGATTAGGACAATATTTAATAAGAACAATATTTATGCCAATATTGTTCTTCATGCCTTATGCGGTAATATTTAGGCAAGAAAATAAGCATTGTTGCAATTGTTTAATCAATCGCGAATTCCAAAATTTGTAAAAACTTTAATTTTAAGACCTTTTTAGTTTGCGTAGTTAGAAATAAATATTTAATTTTATATTTATTTGTAAAAAGTACAGCCTCGCTTAAAACAATATAGCATTGTACATGGTAATCATTTTGTATATACCTCATTACATTCTGAAGTAGTTGGCCCAATTTCTTCGTCAGTGCTCGGCACATATGGCGGATTGAACAGGATTAAGTCAATTTTCCCGGAGAGCCTATCAACGTTAAAAGCTTCTAGCAAATCGCATTGAACAGTATCAACTAGAGAGAAATCGAGCGAATTCATCTCACCGGTTCTTTTTGTGCATTTCAGTGCTTGTCTGTTCAGATCTGTGCAGAACGAAAAGAAAAGTGGAATGTCGGAAAGCATTTGGCGTAAGAATGCAGTAACGACACCGGAACCACTGCCAATCTCTATGGAAATTGTTGGTCTTAACTCTCGTAGCTCCTGAAAAATTAGAGTTACTCAAATGATCGTTGATTTAATTAAAGTATTTAAGCGCTCTACTAAAGCATTTTACTTTTGATGAAAAGGGCTTTAGATTTTTAGATTAGCTTTAAATTACGGGTCTGAAAAATTACAACAGTGCAGTTTTAAAAACTTTACATTATAACTTGGTTATTGCACTTGGTCTTCTATATTTCAGAGCAAATTATTTATAGCAAAAGGAAACGCTGTTTACTGTTTCGGTTATTTTCAAACATTTGTTTTCTAGGCAAAAAACCAACACATATTTTGGCATTTTATCCAGCATCAGAAATAAATTCCTGACGGCTTAAATATACAAAATAAAATTTTGGGCAAATTTCCGAATTTCATATGTCCTCTCCCAAGATGCCTATGTCCATATGAATTTATCAGTGTGATACCTTGTCAAAGTTACTAAACTGTACTTACGTCCTTATCAGCTTCTAATGCGTCCAACAACAGGAAAGTATCTTCTGATGGCGGATATACGCTTTTCTCTACATCCAAAGCATTCAGTTTATAATTGGGCGTTGGTAACATGTCTGAACTGTCACATTGAACTAAAACAAATATTCTGGTTAACTAACGTCAGCAATTCTGCCATAGTGATTCAGATCTTCCATTCATGTACTAATAGTGCCGAATTTTATGCAATTTATTTTTACAGAATCGCGTCAAGAGGACAGTCCAAAAATTGTTTTGAAATTACCTCACATCAACCTCACTAAAACTGAGCACTAACTTTTGGGTGCCCTTTATTTTCAAAGCACATTACAAAGCATATTGTGTGTAAAAGTTAGTATCAGGTTGTCACATTTGCCGAATACTCAGACTACCTCAAAATAATGTATTTATTTGACAAAAATATAATCACAACCGCGAAGCGAAATAACTATTTGGCTTTATGTATAAAGATCGCAATAAAAAGCTCTGCCAACAGTATAAAATGGGAACATCAGTAACTTTATAAAATTCCTTCCGCCAGTAAATAATTTAGCTTGATAGCATTTGCGCAATTTTAAAATAGCTTATCGGGGTCTTAAAATATTAGGATTCAGGTTTCGAAAAAGGTTTCTATAAAGCGCTTCTTTTATAATGGTGGCACTGCCAATTTTTAAATATTGTTCTAATCGCATATTTATTGACTAATTTGCAGTCACTGCATCGGATTTATCCGCATCCAATTGTTTGCCCAAATATTCCCAATTGTGCACCATCAGCTTTTGAATGGCCAGCAGCGCGTGATACCGTACATTCGGGTCCTCGGCACTTAGCAGCTTCATTACAGCCTGTTTGCCTTGGTATTGCTCAATTATGCTAAAAACAACGCATACGTTTCCACATGACAGAGCAAGATCTTACTTTTTGCCTCGAGGGTAGTGACGGACGTATTCACCGATATCGTGTGCAGCTACACAAAGCACTAATGGATCTGTAGAGACATCAAGAATTCGAATTAGGATCCTGAAACACAGAACTTATTTTAAACTATCCCAATTTAACGTGAAAGTTTAGAAATTTGGCTTTTACATAAATAAGAGAATCAGTTTTCAATAATATTTAGAATATCGTATAAAATAAGTACGTAATCATTTTCGTTTCAAATTATGATCGAAAATCCGAAAGTTCATGTAAGAGAGAGAAGCATAGTTATCTGATATACAGTGGTGGTCAAAATTCAGTTCTCAAAGAAAATTACGACGAAAATTGTTTGTATCTTTTATAGTAAGAAGAAAAGAGTAAACATGTTATGATAAATAATAATTATTAGGGACTGGCCTACAACATAAACATAAAACGACCCTTTCGGCGTTTCATATATTTAAAGTTTTTATTGCTCATTTGAAATGACTCCATTTTGGCGGTGGTCATAATTCAGTTCTCAAATGTTGTTATCATATGATATCTTTTATTTGAGTCAACAAACAAGTTAAGTTATATTCAGTATTTTGTAGCATAACCCTTTGCATCAATAATAGCCCAGCAGCGGCGTGACATTGAATCAACTAAGTTGATGAAAAGATCAATTGAAATCATATACCACTCCCGGTCCAATGCTTTGAAGAAACCTTGTGAATTTTTTGAATTATTATGTTTTCGTCTACAATGCTCTACTCCGCGAGATTTATCGATATTCACATGGGTATTCTTCATTTCGAGCCAAAACATAATTTTTTAGGTACCGGAATATACAGGTATGGAAAATATTTTCCTGATGTATGTTCAAAAGTCAAATTTTTTCGGCCAAAAATCTGGTCGTACGACTAATCTCACCTTTCCATTCGATTCTCCACAAAATTTTGCACCATATGGTGAAAATCACAAAATTTTCCAACACAATCTATGGACAAAAATCGACGGTTGTAGTAAAAATTCGCAAAAATTGATGATTGAAAAATCGGTGGTGGTATATAATTGTGTATAACTTTTTGTTAAATAATTTTCCATCATAGCAAGTATATACTCAAATGAAAGAGGAGATTTGCTACTTCAATATATTCTGTTACATAACTGTCGGATGATTCATCAAAAAGGAGATATAAAGGTTCTTACGAAAAAGTTTCAAGTGGGTAAAACAAAATTTTGCGAATTGTGAACTGTAATTCCATAATCTAACATTTTCACTTACTTTATTAATTCGAAGTTTTTCTCGTTGAACCGTTGAGCGTTTTCTCTCCAGAATTTCTCAGATTTGTGGACAGGACTCCATTGCAAACGGCCAGACCTTACTTCTGTGCAATATTCATCGAAGGAACTCAAATCTTGCACACTTGCGTGCAGTTTCCTAAAAAAAGGTCAAATGGAATTGATACTAATCAAAAGTCAAAAATACTCCGAAAGAAATTCAATATCCTCTTGAAGGTCTGGGTCGTCAAACTTTTTGGCATCCATTAGTTCCAGTGTCTTCAATGTTTTACATTGCACCATTTGAAGGGCGGATTCACGAGCAATTTCGCGGTCGTCGATCTTCTCGAGAAGATTTCGGAAAGAAGCGAGGATTATTCGAATCACTTTCTCCTTGGAGCACTCCGACAGAATGTCGCCAAGAACTTGAATGACACCGCTGTTCTGGATGTGGATTGCAATATTGCTATTGAAGGATAAGCACCTAAAATTAATAATCTTACATTTATTATATTACCTTTGCTTGTTTAACAAAATGACATTTTCTGGAATTTTTCTCATTCGGCTTAAAATTTTTTATAGATATTGACAAAAATCTCACCATAGGCAGAAAATGAGCTGGTACTGCAATTGGAAGTTTGCTTTTCCATTTAGCGCAGACATAATATTTGCAATGCCATCGCTCCGAATAAATTCTTCACGATATTCGTCGATTCGCAGCATCATTTGCAAACAACGCGCACTTGTGTTAATGTAATCATTGTTCTAAAAAATATTAAAGTAACAAAAAGATTTAGGTAAATAAAAATTAAACCGGATTTTTGAATTCATCCTTGAGAAAATTGAAGTAGTACTGTAGTTCTTTGCCTTCCATCCGAGTAGAACCAAAACATGCCAATTTTGCAAAAATCGATGACATCTAAAGCCATTTTTTCATACTATGTCTTTTTAATGTATGAAAGTCGAACTTTTATTCAAAATTTCGGAGGACTTATTGAATATGTTTTCGTGTTTATAACAGTAATTGTTTAACCTTCTAGAAAGAATTTAAGGTCTATTTTCCTCACCTTTTACATTTCTTGAATTTCACATAATTTATAAATTTACAAATAATTATTAGCAATAATTGTATAGCCTAAATGACACTAATTATTATAATTATCATACATATTTGTCAACATAAACTAAATAAAGTATTAAATTATTTTACCTGATTGACTATAAAGTTGTCGTTTCTCGTAAGTATTCCCTGAAACCAGGACCATATGGTACGCTTCATTTTGCGAGCGTATTCGTGGAATATTTCAACCCGGACTTTGTCTTCCTAAATAAGAAAGTTTAAAAATTTCCCTAATAAAAGTTGAACCTGGAGAAGGTCGTCGAACACGGTTAGCACATATCGAATCAACTGATCTTTGGCCACGTCGGTGATTAAGCTAATAATACAGCGAGCTGTATTATTCTTGTCTCGATTGAGGACCTCATCGCGCTCTGTTTTCGACTTTGCTGCTTCCAGTGCTACAATGAAATTGTATTCGTCCTGCGGTACTAGTTGGCTCCGCAAATATGACGTCCAATTCGGCCTATTTGTTGCGCTTCGCACCTAAAGAGAATACCTTAAGAGTAATGTTTAAAATTTTCTTATTAATGCATTCAGTGCTGTTCTGATTCTAATACAGTCGACTCTCGATAAGCGCACACTTTTTCATTCACCTCTTCAGGAGTGTGCGCACCGTCCCAATTCATGCCATCGTTTTGTTTTACGTCAATCTGCACATTCTACATGTTTTGTGAAAATTGCACGTCCGAGAAAAACACTATTGTTCATTCGTTCACTTTCGGGTCCCACCCCTCAATAGAATCTCCCACTTTTTGGGTGTTCCGAACCCCAAACTCGCGAGTACCACCCGCCCCCCCCCAAAAAAAAAACCCATGAATTTAGGGGTGGGGTTATCAATGTCAGAATTGGGGTAGTCCCGCTACGAAAATCGAGAAAACGCCATTTTTTCAGTTTTTAGGGGGTTTCTACAAAGGCAAATCCCCCGTCGCCGCTCGGATCCGGGCGTGTGATACACCAATCGCTTCCTCTCCGTGAGAGGAGTCGATTGGTACCGGTCTCGCTGGCAACTTTTGCGACTACCGTGATTTATGGCTTCCGGAAAATCCTGGATGACCATGGGCGCCGCCATGCGGCGAAGCCGCTGGGGCTCCTATGGTATATTTACTATATTGATGATTTTTTTAGCTTATACGCTCATAAAAAATCGTCCACAACAAAGTAAGTTATTGTGTGTTGGTAAGAACGAAAGAAGAAGTGTGCGCTTATCAAGAGTCGACTGTATTTCATAAAATGTTCAATTTGACTCCGTAAAGCAAGAACAAAATTTACCTCAGCAGCTTCCAACTGAAGCTTGCTGGTCGCATTGATCATATCAATCTGAGCGATGGCGTGCTGTCCCACGGCTACATCGCCACCAGCATTGGTACTTTGGGCTGTCATCAATGGTACACTGAATAAAATAAAAATTAGGATAATTAAGCTAAAGTATATTAACAACTTTATGCATTAAGTAACCATATATGGTGCGATACTTAAGATAAAATACCATACACCTCAACATTAGGGCGTCAAGCTCGGCCATTTGAATGTATAAAAATTTTAAACGACTTGACTAAAAAGCTTAATATGCATGTGGTTAAATACATTAAACAACGTGTAATCAGTCAGAAATTATTGCCTTACATTAGATTTTCGCTGTTAGTTAAGAACTAACTATTTTTTAAATACTATGGCATTTTTCAAAATAGCAAAAACAACACTAACTTTCGGCTGTTTTAATGCATGTTTTAATCCGTTTAAAGAATAAATGTGAACTAATTGTGTAATTAGCAGTCAGAAAAACAACTTGTTACAGTTTTCGTATTAATAACTTTAACAAATATATACGTTAAAAAGGTAAATTTGTTTGAGAAAATTTCGTGTGATTCGTAACATGGTCTGCATTTAATTTAGCGTAACTTTTGGTGAACGGTTTTTGTTCGTGCCCTAGTACGGAGCTTTACCATGCGGAATACGTTTTCTGTATCTTTATTCGCTAGAACATTTATAAAAGATTCGAATCAACCAAGTTTGACTCCGTTCGTGCTATGGCCAAAATTTGAGAAAGTGAATGAGTTAATTTAAATAAAAGTGGTTCTGGGAATACTGTTTATCTTGAATTTGCTGAATATCAGCAAAAAATTCAAATTGAAATAAGTCTTGAGAACACGACGCAATTACAGATGAGCATCAGTAGAAGTGTCAGTCTTACATTTTGCACGAATTTTTCGTGTGACACAAACAGTGTTGCATTAAGAGAGATATCGGAATCCCGCAGGACCAAACACTCTTGTCAATTGTGTAGAACAAAAATCAAAGGTGAACAGAAACTTCGTTGCAGGACACGCTCACTGCGATATTCGATTATGGCCCGTTAGTTACAGATAGCTGAAAATTTTTATCGATAGTACATATAATAAGTTTTAAATAAATGCTAAGATACGTTCCCGTGAAAGATTTTCATGGATGGATTTAATTCCTCGTTTGTCACGCAACGGAAATTGAGCAATGTAAATAAAAAATAGGTAATAACGGAATGAATGGGTGTGTTGCTATGCCACACGAAAAGTAATCCACAGGAAATCCCTCTGGTGTATTTGACATTTTCTCGGTTTTAATGGATTGTGCTCGGATATTAACGCAATAAGCCAATAACGGTGAATACTATAAAAACGAATGAGTGTTAGGTACGTCGGTGAGTTTGTATTTGAGACGATATTTTGTTTTGTTTATAATATAAAATTTATTGTAATAAAATGTTTAAAAATCTGCTTTCGACATTTTTGCACTCTACTAATTTCTTTATGAATTTGTTTAGCACAATTGATGTGCAAAACTTTTCTGTTATGTGCTTCCGCGCAATTATCAGTGTAATTACAAGGAGTAAACACAGTGGGAACGTAGGGAAACAACGTTTTCAATTGCTTGCAACGAGCTGTTTACGAGGCAAAATCTTTTGCCGTTTGACTGTTATACATTCTCTATTGTAAATTTGCCAATGTTAACATAAACGTCTTAATTATTCCCTTTCTCAGACGACTAATTGTGCCACAATTTAGAAAATTTTAACACTAATTCGTGAGTGTTAACTCAATAAAACCCAATACGCGCATAAGATGCAGGTAATATTTTTAGAGTCGGAATTTTGATGGCCACATTTTTCATTATTAAATAAATTATTTCTGGATCACCGCCTACATTGCAGAAAACCATACTTCTCTTGCAACTTTTTAAGTAATTCATTCATTAGATCAAATGCAAGGAAAAGTTCCAAATGGAGGAGTTTATAGGCGTATTACCTACCAGAATCACACAAGCAGGGATGATATTTTAGAGCTAGTGCGAAGAAAATAGGTCTTTGTTATGACTAAATGAACCGAACAAATTTTGCCGGTTTTACTAAAAGAGCGGGATATATATATATTGTCTTTTCTATTATTATGTCCCAACTTAGGTCTTTTCCTTCACAAAAAAAGATTTCTTGGGTCGAATTGGATTTCGCTGAATACCCAATTCGACCCAAGGAATCTGCTTTGTAAGGAAAAGACCTCAGCCAAAATTACACATTGCAGTAGTTAAAGAATGATAATAGGACATTTCGGCAACTCCCTTTAAAACGGACATTTTGGGCTTTAAAAGCCTTGGTTAAAAGCCCAGGGCTTTAGAGCCCAGCTGGGCCTAAAACCTCGCGCAGCCCATAAGAAGTTTATAAGAAGTTCTTATTAAGCCTAAGTCGGCTGGCGCAGGGCTTTCGACCCTGTGCGGCGTAATGTAAATCTTAGCCTAACGTCTAAACTGTCCTTATAAGGGTTGTTCGGGAGCTTAACCCTAGAGATGTCCCCCATGCCAACACTCGTTTAGAGTTAGAAAGCTGAAATTATACCAACTGTAACTGCAGTAGGCGAAATGTCCTGTAATGTTCTTCAGTAAAGTAACTTTTGTTATTTTACACCAAAATTATTAATTTTCCATTTCTTGTTTATTAGTATTATTTTTTCTTGTTCAAGTGTCCATTTTATAACGAGCTGGCGAAATGTCTCCTCCGGTCAAAGAAAACATTGCAAAAGCATATAGTCTTTCCTCTAATCCAACAGCCTCCCTAATTTAAACGGTTTTTAACAATTTAAACGTAAATAATGGAGATGTTAAGAAATTGATAAACGAAATTTTTAGCTATAACATTGATATATCTTATGAGAACAGGCATATTAACTTATTTGTCATGTGTCAATGATAATCTCGGCCGATTAAACATAGGTGACATAGCACTTTATGTCAGCCCCGGAACAAGAGTCTGAGCCCCTTTAGTGAAAAATAAAACAACTTTTATCAACAATTCATAAGGGAATATATAAACTGAATTTTTATTTGATTCAACAAACAACAATTTGACAAATGAAATTTAACGTCTGCGGTGTTGGCCACCTTTGCGAGCTTCCTTCGGCTTCGGCGGCAGAATGATACCATCATACTGTAAACAGGTTCATTAGATAGTCAAACTGCAGGATATTTTTTCACATCTGTATTAAAAGAATTATATTTACATGTCTTCTTGACAAGACTACAATGATATCAAGTAGAAAGATAAATAACGAAGAATAATATGCACTTTCTCTCACTATATTTTTACAGTTGGATAATTATTAGATTAAATTGTTGTAAAGTTAACCATCAAAAGTCAAATTCTATTGAATAAAGATTTCAAATATTGGCTAAGCTTAATGAACTAATATTTTGTACCAAAGCATTTTCGAACAAATATGTACCTTCTGCTGGAACCATTTGACAGCTTCTTCTTTGGTTACACGGTGAGACGCTCCAACACGTCCTTGAGCGCGTCTGCGCTTCGCCACACGACGTCCAGCGCGATCCAGGACTACGTAGAAGTCCATTCCGTAGATGCCAATTCCTGGATCATACTTGATCCCCAAATCGATGTGCTCCTGGATTCCAAAGCCGAAATTTCCGGTATCCGAAAAATTCTCGCGGTATAACTCGTATTCCTTGACCTAAAAGGTATTTAACCAGTTAACAGCATATCTCAAAACTCTATGAAAAATAATTTGACGAGAAAACTTGGAATAGTGAAAATTTTTCCATTATGCATACTTATCAGGCCAGTTATCTAGTAAATAAATATCGGGTTCAGGTATATCTTATTAAATTTTGTCATAAGTCAATTTAGGACACAAATACGTGTCATAATATTTCATACGAGAAACTAACTTTCAATCCACGATCGATGATCTCTTCGGCTTTCGGACCACGAACAGTGCAATGGACAGCAATCTTTTCATTGCGGCGAATACCAAACGTGCGCACGGTGTAGCGAGCTTTGGATAACACGGGTGTTTGTCCAGTGAGCTGCTCCAAGACCTTAAAATAAAGACCTTATGAAATGACTCGAATATGGTAAACGCAAAATTTATTAGCCATATTGATAACAAATAAGGCTTGTTTATATGGCACCAATAATAGGAATTTTCGATTGTGTCTCAATTACAGAAATTTTCTCATACTCAAAGTATAATGCTTAATAGGGATTAAAACTATATTTCTTTCCACATTCTAATCACAGGTTAATTAAATAGTTAATAATTGAATGGGTTTAAAAACAAACTTTAGCCGCTCGAGTAAGACGATCTCCAGATTCGCCCACACAAATATTCAGGCAGAGCTTCTGAATTTTGAGCTCTCGCATTGGATTGGCCAACTTCTTTTCCTTCACCTCGGCTTGCTTCTCCGCTTTGCTCATTTTACGGATGTAACCTAAATATACAACACAATTATAATATTTAGCAATGATATAATAAATTTAATTAATATTATAGAAATATCGCATCAATAAAATACAGCGAAATCAATTCATCAAATGTATACCGGCCCAAAAATTTTGATTCTTCTTTAATTTTTGGTAGTCGAAAAAGTAAAGCATCATTTCGCATTTTCAGACAACATAACTGTACTAAAAGAACTGCTGTAAAGAGAATTGGTAGAATAACGACCTAAAAGACAAAAGTCTGTCTGATTTACTGTTTTGTGTATTTCTTGATGATACAGCTTTAGAAGATAGAGTTCGGGATGAAATGGTGTAATTTATGTCGGTTTTATTTAGAACGTAGAGCAAAATTTATGCTTCAAAAGCAGCGAAGGAGGGCCCAGGAACATTGTATAGGTTAACGTTGTCGTTTGACAGTAGACTGCTCACTGAGTATCAATTGGCGTTTTGTCTTTCTTTTGAAATTTGAATTGCTATTATAGCTAAAATGCTGAAGCTTAAACCGTCATTTTACACCTGTTTTGCTCGCTGTTATGCAACACACGTAAATCCAGGAGTCGTTCAACAAAAAGTAAGAGCAGCTACGGCAATTGTTAGGCACATTATACAAAACACAATTTAGAATGGAGACTTTTTCAACATTGTGGAAGTTGGGCCACGTGATGGACTGCAAAACGAAAAAGTGAGTAAAGGCTACACCAAGAATAATCATTTTGTTATACAAATTTAAAACAGCCAAAGTACTAAAATAATATAATCATAAATTACCTGTGTTTTAGCAAAAAAGCTGTTTGGTCAAGTTTATAAAACTGTTCTATAAACTATAACTTCTATATTACCTATACGCTCTTTCTAAATTTGAATTTCCGATGACCCAATTTAACTATTTTTGTCTCTAGTCACGATTATAAGTTGGACTATCACTTTTAGTTTGGGTATCCCAATAAATTTTTAATTCTATATTTAAATATTATGTGAATTACAATCACAATGTCTGAACGGGGTACGGTCATTCCCCCCCCGGTCATTACCCCCCCCCCGGACGTTACCCCCCCCGGTCAATACCCCCCACGGTCAATACCCCCGGTCAATACCCCCCCCGGTCAAAACCCCCCATGATTTTCGGAAAAGGACCCGGAAATGGCAATTTTTTTCTAGAGTTGTATTAGAGTTCAAATACATGAAGATTCGCACCTGCGCGTGATCTCGAACTGCGAAAAAGGGCAAAAATGCCATATTTGCCGAAAGTCGTTTTTCAGACTTCATATTGAAAGTGGACTTTTTGAAACTTTCAATCGCCTCCATTTGATGAGAGAAGTCCGAAAAACACAAAATTAGGATGTAGAAACGCAACTAGAACTTTTTTTGCCCTGGGGCAATTCGCGAACTCCATGATACCCCCTATGGTTCCAAAACATTTTTTTCGCAATTTTGTATGAAAACGTCTAATTAGGGGTTTTCGACCATGCTGAACACGAATCCGAAAGAACTTTCAAAATTGGATCTCACAATTTCAAGATATGCCCTCAGGGCTTAATCTCACTTTTCGCGCATTCAGGCTAAAACAACCCTTATAAGGCGCCAAACATTAGGCTTGGGGCTTCCATTAGGCTTGGGGCCCCGCTGTATGGGCCATAAGGGACTTAATCTTAGGCTTAAGCTCCCGAACAACCCTTACATTAGGCTAAACAACCCTTACGTTAGGCTACTGTGCACGCGTAATCGGACTTAGTCTTAGGCTTAAGCTCCCGAACAACCCTTATAAGGCGCCAAACAAGCCATTAGGCTTAACGCTAAATCATATTAGAAAATGCCAAAAACCCGTGGTTACTCAGTAAAAGTTTCTCGGGGAACCATAAAGATCCCGAAAAACACGTTTTTAGCGAAAAAAAATTTTTGACCATTTTTGACACCAAAGGGTACAACTTTAACACCCTTTGGCCCAAAATGGGTAAGTTTGTCCATCAAAAAACCAAATTTTTTCAAACTCGGAGTTAAAAATAATATTTTTTTCGGATTCTGCATCAAAAAGTACCCCTAAAACAGTGTTTCCACAGATATATCGAGATTGACACTTTTTATGAAAATCATGGGGGGTATTGACCGGGGGGTATTGACCGTGGGGGGTATTGACCGGGGGATAACGTCCGGGGGGGGGCTAATGACCGGGGGGTAATGACCGTGCGCCGTCTGAACGGTAGTCTGTTCTTGTTTCTTGAGCGTAATAATTTTTAGAATATCATTTCAACTACGGATAAAATCGAGCTAATTGATCGCCTAAGTGCTTGCGGATTTAAAACTGTCGAGACTACAAGTTTTGTCTCTCCAAAATGGGTGCCACAGGTAATAATTTTTGCTTATGTCATTAACTTTGTTTCCTAATTACGAATTGTTGAATGAGCTATTGGCTTTTGTTGTAATGCTTAAATAGTTACGTCTACTCAGTTGTTTACTACTATCTCCCGTCCGCCCTGAATGTTATCAAAATTCCATTTTTAATACCACAATTTAACGCAGGAACACCTTTGTTTGATATAGAAAGTTAATTTTATCGTTTTCACAGAAAACTGGTAAAATTATGTCACAGTTAAATTTCCCGCAAAATTCTTGCTGGATAACAGATTTACAGATATTTTCAGGTGGTAGAACTTTTTTTACCATTTTCGACCCTCCCATTGAAAACTGAAGAGAGTTAGTTGGCAAAAAATTTATTTTGGAAGAAGCATCCAAAATATGCTTCCTACGCAAAACTTTGTGGCAAATTCGATATTTACGTTATTTTAACACTTTCGCGTGAAAATTTGGGAAAAGCAGATCTCATATTGGATGCCTTTGATCTCGAGTAGATTCAGGGTTTTTTGCAACATCATGGGTTGTAAATATTTTAGTAGATGTAACAATTTAAGCAAAAACGGATTTCTCATTCCCTACATAACACTCAAAATTGGTGCATTGTTAGATGGCCGATAGCAACGAAGTAATTGCTGGATGCAAGAAATATCTCGGTGTCTCCTATCCCGTGTTGGTTCCAAATATATCTGGATTGAAACGAGCGGTAAGTTAACTTAAATATTTGAAAATTACAAAGCTTTTTCTCAAATCATAATTGTTACTTATTTAGCTTGAGAACAAAAACGTAAAGGAAATTGCCGTATTTGGTGCTGCTTCAGAGTCGTTCACTAGGTACTACGATTCGTATAGTATGTTGATAAATCTTTGTGTTTCCAGGAAAAACACCAACTGTTCGATGGAGGAGAGCCTAAAGCGTCTGAAAGAAGTCACACATGAAGCCATTCTGAATGGATTGAAAGTCCGTGGTTATGTTTCTACTGTGATTCACTGTCCATTCGAAGGAAGAATTAAGCCAAAATCTGTGGCCAGCTTAGTTTCAGATTTGCTGGATTTCGGGTGTTATCAAGGTAAAATTAAAATGAGAACCGATCAATGAAGATATTATTTTCAGTCAGCCTCGGAGATACGACTGGTGTCGGGAGCGCTGGAAGCGTCAACGAGGTTTTATCATTTAATAATTTATTTATTTAAACATTCGTTTATAGATGTTAAACGAGGTATTGAAAGTAGCGTCTCCAATAAGTCTCGCAGTTCATTTTCACGATACCTATGGACAAGCACTCGGAAATACTCTAGTTGCCATAGAGGTATTGTTTTCATATAGATGAAACCTAAATTAAACTACCCATGCTCAAATGAAAAAATGTGTTTTTACTATAAAATAAATGAAACTGGAAAATAATATAGTTAAATACCGTGTCTTATGAATAGATTGTTCATATGTCTATATTTATACATAAATGGATATTTTTGTATGGAAAATTTAGTCGGAATAGTCACAAAATTTATTCATCATTTATATTGGGACCGGGATATCTCCCACCCAACAACTCCCACTTCGACATCTCCCACTTCGACAGCTCCCACTTCATACTAGAGAACAGTGTCTGCGTGCGACAGCGACCACGAAATAGTGTGTATCTAACCGTCTGCCGTCCCTTGGTCCTATATCTTTTTTTTGACCCAGCCATTTAATAAGAATCGGAAGGGAAAGTTGAAAGTGGGAGATGTCGAAGTGGGAGTTGTCTCGGTGCCATTTATATTAACTGTTTAGAAAGGTATTCGCGCTGGAGATAGCAGCGTGGCAGGGCTTGGTGGATGTCCTTATTCCCCAGGAGCAACTGGAAATCTTGCATCGGAGGATCTAGTTTACATGCTCAATGACTTGGGAATAAAAACGGTCTGTTGTAATATTATTCCATATGGGATCGCATTATATATATGTCAACTATAGGGTATCAACCTGGAAGCTCTCATAGAAACTTCCGATTGGATATGCAAGAAAATGGGACGAAATAATGCTTCGAATGTGTCGACTGCCGTTCTAGCCAAGAAGAATTTGAAATAAATGCGAAAAATATGTAATATTTATTAAATGTTTAAATAAAGTGTTTGTAAACAAACTTGATAGCTATTTGATTTGTAATGAAAAGAAGCGAGCTTTAATAATTATAGCAAAGTCCTAATGGCCATATTAGACAAGTGCTTAAAGCTGTGCTAATCTTGAATCTCAAACGAGATTGTGTTTTCTTTCGGTTCATATTGATTCTTGCTTAAATAAAGTGAATTTTTTGAAACTTTTCAGCTTTGTCGTTCAGGTGGATGTCTAATTACATGACCTTAATACACGACAGTACAAAAGAAGTCTTCTAAAATGTTTGGAATTAAATAAAACACAACAAGAACAGACATTATTTTTGGTTCATTACAGGGTGGCCCAAGTATTTTTCCTGATTTGAACTGCTCATGAAATTATGATTTTGTGGTCATGTTACGCTGATCTTTTTTTTAATGTACCTATGAACGGGAATTTTTATATAAACGTAAACTCAGTACAATATGATAACAAAATAATTATCAAATCAACGAAATAGTGAGGTCACTCATTTTTCTATGTGTGAAAAGTTGTGTGTCAAAAATTAGGCATCTTTGTAAGTTTGTTCAACGCTTCTACCGTCCACATTAACACATCGTTCGAGTCGGCGTTGATAGTCGTCAATAGCACGGTCAATCATTTCCTGGTCAAGATTATCGAACGCTTCCTGAATTCTGTCTTCCAGCTCCTCAAGATCCACAGGTTGGCCTTGTCGATAAACTTGATCTTTGATGTATCCCCATAGGAAAAAATCGCACGGTGTGAGGTCTGGTGAATTCGGAGGCCATAGGAAAGGTGCTGGTTCGTTTGGTGTTCCTCTTCCCATCCATCGAAGAGGAAAGTGTTCATCCAAAAATGCACGAATATCAGTGTGGTAGTGGGGTGGAGCACCGTCTTGCATGAAAATGGTGGATTCCATGATGCCTTTTTCTTGTAACTCTGGAAGCAAATGCTCTTCCAAGATGACCTGATAGAGCTCGTGATCCATGTTCTCTCGAAAGAAGATTGGACCAATAACACCTTGTTTGCCAATTGCGGCCCAAACTGAAATTCTTGGGGAGTTCAAAGGTTCCTCGCGATACCAATGTGGATACGTACCCACTTAGTGTTTGTGCGTTTTTTCCTTTCGAATTGCCCAGAATTGAATTTTTCATACCAGCCTGTGATAGACTTTGCATCCGGAAGAGATTTTCGCAAGGCAACATTGAAATGACGACGAAAATTTCGCTGGACAACCACCGGAGATCTGTGGGTATGAAATTCGAGAATGCACCAGGCTTTTTGCTCAAGAGTCCAGACCATAATTGTGTAAATGCAGGTAGATTTGGTTGAGAATGAAGAGGGTGAATGTCCGATAAGGATAATGGTGTATTCAAACATAATTTTTAATGAGGTTTACAAATCTTATCGCATCATTCAAATCAAATTTTTGACACACAACTTTTCACACATAGAAAAATGAGTGACCTCACTATTTCGTTGATTTGATAATTATTTTGTTATCATATTGTACTGAGTTTACGTTTATATAAAAATTCCCGTTCATAGGTACATTTAAAAAAAAAGATCAGCGTAACATGACCACAAAATCATAATTTCATGAGCAGTTCAAATCAGGAAAAATACTTGGGCCACCCTGTACTTTGAAGTTATAATTATCATCCTTCTCATCCCTTTTCCTGCCCGTGAAAGAGTGGGAGGCGTGTGTAAAGTAATTAATGTCATAAATTTTAATTTGGAATAGGTAGCCATGCGAAATATAAAAAACGGAACATAATTGTGTTCCTGAGAAGATGACGGTACAAAGCTGAATTTATTTAATTTGCCTTAACTTAGTTTATCCATCAAGTAAGTATCAATTTACTCAAAGCTTTTCCTACCTTTTATCAAATAAACAGTTGGACTAATAGTGATGAAGTACTTCTGAAAATGATTATATCTCAACACGAAGTTCCTTTTATTAAGGAACTAAATCATATCAACATAACATATGTGACACATTTTTCTATCAAGTTGTGAAACTCATTGAATTTGCTTTTGTACAGGTCGTGCTACTCTGCATCCCAATTTCGGGAAAGGGTAACACTTAACTTCTAAATTGTCAAAACGAACATCTTCGGACTGCAAAGTATGGGTGTGTTTGGCGAGGCCAACCCTTTTGATGAGAGCGTGGAAAAAGTTACCGCCGAAACTCTCACGTCTGAAAACTGGGCTCTCATGATGGATATTTGTGATCGAGTAACTTCCGAAGGAGGTAAATTGCAAAATATTCAATTTTTATGCAAACTCAATGTTATTTTGTGTTATGTTTATTCAAAAGTTAACAACGCAATCCTAAGTTATTCAGGCTTTGAGGTTTTGATCAAAAGATAAAATGTCAATAAGACCGGTGGCTACGTTATGCTGACCAAATTTATTATAGAAATCTAATGAATTTTTAGGTCGAGCTGCGAAGTATTGCCTAACATCCGTTAAGAAGCGCCTGAATCATCGAGACCCCCACGTGGTGCTTTTGGCTCTCTCGCTGATAGGTGTGATATTTAAGCGCACGTTACTTTTATAATTATATTTATTATAGATTGCCTTTGGAGTAATTGCGGCGCATTTTTCCGAAGAGAAGTTTCTTCAAAGGAATTCATTAGCGAGCTGAACTATAAAGCTACAAGTGTAAGGGTTTTACTTAATATGTTTAAAATGTTTAATTATTGTTTTTATATTAGAGCAACCGTGTTGTCGCAGAACGAACAAGGGAATTAATTAAATCGTGGGCCGAGAATGAGTGCAAAAAAGACAGTTCGTTATCGCTTATCGAGGTAGCTTTCCGGTTACGTTTTGAATGTACTTCTTGAAATATCTGTAAAAATTTTCAGCTATGTTCTTAATGAAAATAAAGTTGAAGGTTTAAAGGCTAGAACAAGAGGAACATAGATAATTAAGGGGTTGAAGTTCAATATAGGTTTATATAGTCCAATAAAATGCTGTTTTAGTTAATGATTACCCTCCCCAATAAAATTGCAAATATACAATATTTTTGGTGTTGCGTTGCACCTTGTTGCTTTTTACAATTTGATACATTTATATGCATATGCATACACATGCATAGTATTTGAGTTATGTTTTGCATTTTATTTTCTTGCAATACTTTTATATTTAAATTTAAGATACGAGTATAAATTCAAATGAGATCTTCCCAGCAAATTTCACCAGTATTTCTGACTAACAATTTGACTCCCCTTATTTTATATTATTTTTCTTATTTGTAGCCATATAAGTAATTTTAATAAATTTAGTCACTCTACAAAGATTTACTGGATGCGGGACATTCGTTTGAGAGCTCAGAGAAATCGGCTAGTCAAAAGAAGAAAATAACATACAGTAATGATCCAAATGTTGTACATACTGAACAGGAGGAAGCCGATATCGCCAAAGGTTAGAAATTTTTTGTTCGATTCGGCAAAGGAACAGATAAATAAAATTTATTAGTGTGAAAACTGAAATATTATCATGAGTATCCTTTAAATAGCAATAAATTAAATTTTTTAGCCATCGCGTTGTCATTAAGCGAAGTCAAGGAGAAAAGAGAACCGATAAAGCAATTTTCCTATCCAGCGTTTAACGACCAACAATCGTATATCTTTATTCCGATTGAGTTTATTTCATTTATATGTTTTTAGAGTGATGAATACTCCCCCTTTGCCCGTAGTCAAAAGACAAGTCAAAGCGCTTTATGACTTTGAAGCTGTGGAGGACAATGAACTGTCTTTTAACACGGGTGATCTTATTACGCTGCTCGATGACAGGTTAATTTATGTATACTGTAATTAAATTTCAAAAAATTTGATAAAATTTTTGGAATACACTGAATAACTCATCCAACCAAAATTCTAATAAGTTTTCTTGGGCACTGAATATATCCGGAAAAATGATTTCGTTTTTTCAAACGTGATTAACTGAAAACTGAACCATTACAAAATTTTATTTATTTAATGCCGATGTTTTAGTGACGCTAATTGGTGGCGCGGGACATCAAGTCGAGGCACAGGCCTGTTTCCAGCGAGTTTTGTCACAACGGATTTAGAGGCTCCTATACATGGCGATTCTGGGAAGCCCACAGAAAGCGACACTCCTGCACAAAGTGTGGCCCCTGTTTTACCGCGAGTGGAAATCAACGAAGAGATACTTCAAAAATGCATTGACCTTCTAGAATGTTGTGATCCAACAGGACAAGCTGCTGATCCACCCGAATTGGCTTACTACGAACAAATGAGCATGGCGCAAGGACCTCTAATTGATCAAAAATTAGCGCAGATTGACAAACAGCACAATATGTTGGCTCAGATTGACGTAGCTATAAGGGATGTCCTGGCGACCTACGATAATGCCGTTCAGCAAGTTCAATACCAAGTGAGTTGCATATTAGATATAAAACAGCGACATAATATGTTACTCTATTTTTGCACATATCCTACAATAAGTTGGTTGCGCACAATGGTAGGGCATTGAAGAAGTGTATGAAATAAAAGGCATAACCTTTGTTTTTAAGAACTTGTCCTTAATTCAAAAAGTAAAAATTCTGAAACATGCTGCTTTCAGATGCAACAGACGTACAATCCGCCACCGAATACAATGGTCGGTTCTGTACCGAGTGCTCATATGCCTGCTAACGGACAAGGAGTTCCAGCGCCCGGGACTTCTGTCCAGCCTCCGATGCAGCGATTCCAACCGACCCCACAAATGACTCCAACATCACAGCCACTTCAACCGCCTATCAACCACAACGTTTCGTGAATAATTATTCCATATACAAAATTCGTCTCTGTATTTATTTATGAACATTGAACTATTGTATCTTACGATACGTATTCCGAAATTCTAAACATAAAATTATTGGATTTAGTGCCTAACTCTTGACTAGCAAGAATATATTGCACTCATTAGTTTGCGATTTTATGTGACATGCATTTATTGTGGACGTAATTGGATTTACGAAAAACAAAAATAATGACAATCAGTTGTAGAACTAGTCATTCTTTTTATCATAGTTCGGGTTATTCTTGCGAAGTATAGCGCCCGGTGCCGGAAGGGGGCGAGCTTGGAATAACGGACCATTTGCTGTTACGTCGACGCCTGTCTTTACATCTGACGTTAGGCCTAGGAAAAAACGGAAGATAAAAAAGAAAATGTTGTATTTAAAAAAATGTACCTGAACTCCAGTTACCCTTTGGTGCATCTCCATAGCTAAAAATAATAATTGAAATTTGTCAAATACTATCCTATAAACTTACGCTGCAGGATCCATAGGGTCAATTCCTCTTCGTTTTGCACGCTCTAAATCAAACTTAATCAAGGCCACTGGGGCTAAAAAATATGCCTACTTAATTTGTCTCTCTCGCTCATCTCTACTTCAGGTTCTTCATCTTCGCCACTTTCTTTTCGGCGGTCCTCATCGGATACAGATTCATCCTGAAATGATCAAAGTTAATTTGAATTCCCAAATATTTGCACTAAAAGTATTAGCCTTCTATAACGAGAAAGAAGGAATTAATGAAAATAATGCATTTTATTGTAGTGTTTGTGATGTATATTCACTGACCCTTTTGCGTCTTCTGGAGTCACGATCGTGGTCACGACCACGATGTCTTTGCTCTTTGCTTCGGCCTCTGTAGTCATCCCGATCATCAGTTTCGCGGTCTCTACGTTTCTCTACCGATGTTGAGCGTTTCGCTGCGTTTGTTCCGTTTAGCATCTCTGAACAATCACAATATAGTGTCCTACACAATACTGTTCAACTGTTTCGTTTAAAGACCATAAAATGGGATATCTCAAGCAAAGGGTTTATGTGGCGAGAAGAGTACATTTTCTGACATTTGAATAAAAAACGCATCAATTTTTTCCTGCTTTTCCAAAAATAACCTCTGTTTATGTGAAAGTTTGCATCAGATGTCCCATTTAATACGGTTTTTGAAGCAAGCTATTTAATGTCCAACCTATGGACCTAGCCATCCTTGTTTCAAATGTGGTCTATGCCACATTATAAGCGGTCTTTGTTAAAAGGAAAGAGGTTAGCGAATGAACGACTCATTACATGCCTTTTACAAATAGATCTATCTTTGGTTTACGGTGCCAAAATTCCGAGAATTTTCAATAACAAAACCTGTATAAAAATCGCTAAAGCACATCAGAGGCCCGATTCCGAAAAGTTTCCCAAAACGAATTGTATGACACCGAAACATTTACGTATCTTTCTTAGTTTTCTAACAAGAGCATATTAAAAGTTCCACTGCTCGTTTTAGCTTTTTACGGAATTATTTAAATTTTGAATGTTTTTTAATATATAATGTTTACTAGTAAAGAAATAGAAACCTCTAGCAACTTTTGGCGCCGCCTCAGAAATAACAGCTTTGGGGTGTTTGGGTGATAACCAGCTGACTTCATCCGTAGCTTGACACCAATAATAATGCCGTCGCATACCTGCATCGTAGACTTCTCGCCAACCGGGCGGCAGAGGATAGTCCTTTAACAGTTTTTCTCGCCCAGCACGGTATTTTTGAGAAAGACTTAATCAGTAAAATTTTGACCATAAAATTTATTAAATGTGAACCTTGATTCCGAATAACCTTCTCGCCAATGATCGAAGCAGAAATCTGTGCAGAGATGGTAATGATTGTATTTATTAGGGCATCCTGTAAGTAAATTTTAGTTGTTCAATAAATTTCGTTAGAATATTGGATCTTTATGTGAGGAATAATTGTGAAAACTTCATAGAAAAGTTACTAGTTTTTGGCGAACGAACCATTTTTGTGGCATGTTCATAGAACTATTTTAACTTCATATTTTCTCGTATAATTGCTAAGATATGCGGCAAATAAGCCATATATTAACGAAAGTAGTCAAACGGGAGTAAAAACATGTTCGTATATTTAGGTAGCTGAAAAGTGTCAGACAAACCTGGCGCTCCACCGCGATACTTTTCACTGGTGTCCACTTCTTCGTTGTCCTCATCTTTGTCATAACTTTCAGCAAAAACCTCTTCCTCTGCTCCAGGTTTCACAACTCCACTTTGTTCTTTGATGATTCCGCGTTGCTTTAAACGGGCCAATAGAAGTGGCGGTAACGGCATTCTCGATCAATCTCACAAGTCTGAAAGGTAAACCAATTACGAAAAGCTGAAAGCAAATGACGATAACATACAGAAAGGTAGCGCATATGCTCAGATTATTAATTTTAGTTAGTATTAAAATTAACAGAAATGCCGCTTAATACTAAATTACGATTACACTGCTGGCCAAAAAGAAGGAATGCAGCAAATTTTTTTCGAGTCTCAACAGGTTTTGTTGAGACTTTTTTCAAACGCAAGGAAATTTTGAAGAAATTCGTGGAAGTTTACTAGCCAATGTCTAGCCTGAAGATGCAAAATATCCGAAGTCGGTATCTAACTTCTATCAAGAGAAAAGCAAAAATGGGTGATCAAAAGACGGAATTAAACATACATCTTTGGGGTTTCAAAAATATTTTTTGCCTTAATTAGTGTCCGTTTATGTTTAAAATGTTTTGAGACCACATTTAGAACAAAATACCTCTCGATAAGGTTTTATAAGGAACGCAAGTTTTTCGAATTATTTTCGGTGTTCTTGTAAAAGTTTTCTCGAAATAGCTTAAAAACCATGTGAATTTTTCACCCCATGGTTTAAACTTTTTTGAGCGGATTTCATTCTCTGAGGGCACTGTTTTGTTAACTTTAATCATTAAAAAACGACGAAAATGAGATAGCATAAGCTTTTGTAAAGGTTATGCTAGCGAGGTTTATGCTAGCATAAACCGCTAACATAAATCTTTAGCATAACACTTCAGTCCATTTAACTGGACAAATTTGGAAAATAATTACCATCAAGCGTAGACGTAACGCCAAAATGTGATATTTTGAAATAATTTTAAACCGAGATCTCTCCTAATTTTTATCCCGTGTCTCAAAATATTGATTTGCTTATCTGATTTTATATTTCAGTAACTTTACTCGAGAGATGAAAGATAAAATTGCAAAGAAAGAGAAGAAGTCTAACAAGAGGAAAGCCAAATCAACTGCTAAGCAAGATGAACGATTCTCAAAAATAGCCGTTGACCCGTTATTCAATGAAATACCGCGCAAGGAACGCAAAGTGGTAGTGGATGAGCGTTTCCAGCGCATGCTCACAGATGACCGCTTCAAAATAGGTGCAAGTCTCGGAAAAGTGGACAAGCGTGGTCGGAGAATCGATTTATCGACGAATCAGCACTTGTCGAATTTATATGACTTTGAGCAGTAAGGATTTCTATTTCCGAAAGGAACCCGGAATTTTGAATACGGATATGAATTAGCTTTGAATTCTAATTCCAAATTGTTTTGGATGCCAATTATTGGATGTCTTATGATTATTATAACTCTGGATCATTTTATTGCCTCAATTTTGCGCAAATTCTCTCTCTTGTATCAAAATTCTAATTAACAATAAAGCGAATGGTTATTAAAAGTATGCTTTTTAGATCAGACGAGGACAGCGTGTCGTCAGAACAAAAGGAGGCAGATGATTTTAAAATAAAAATAGATCTTGCTCGCGGAGAAGGCAACTTATCATCATCAGACGACGAAGATGAAGAAGATGACATGGACAGTCCTGATGAGGATCCAAATCAGCAGCAAGAAGCGGCTGCTTGGAGTGAAATGGACCGTTCAGTTACCCGCGTGGAATGGGCGAGTCGCAGGATAGCTATTTGCAATTTAGATTGGGTAATAATTTTCTGTATATTGAAATTACAGTAATCGGATTACACGTTTTCAGGACAGATTAAGAGCCGATGACTTAATGATAGTATTGAATTCTTTTAAACCTGAAACTGGATCTATTCTCTCTGTTGGAGTGTATTTGTCCGACTTCGGAGCGGAGCGCCTGGAAGAGGAGGAAAAAAACGGTCCAGCACTCCCAAAACTCAACGAAGATGATGACGATATAAAAACAGATGAGTAAGTATACATTAAGCAGTATCGTAAACATAGGTACTTTGGAAATGTGCAAAACTACGTTTATAATGTTGACATAGATTCATTTGAAACCTGTGGCAAGAAATAAAGTAACATTTATTATTACGTTCTCTAGTAACGAAATTTATAACCAAATCTGGGAAATAATTTAATTCCAATTGGAAACATTGGTTAGTGTAATCAATATTTTCTGTTTACTCAGTTTATACGAAGTGTTTAGTAACTTTATAAAGCTGTGCCTGAAAAACGGCACAGCTATTTCTAAAAAAGAAGCTTTTTTCTCAGTAATTTCGTCGAGAATGGCATTTTAAAACCATCAGAGGCCTAATGTAAGGTTTGTTCGGACTCCTAAGATCTAAAGTCTAAGCAAAGCCTAAGCTTGTGCAGGAGTAACGGTTGTTCACAGAGAATTAAAAATGAAACGACGAAATTTCTGAGAAAAGCCACTTTTTGTTCAAACAATTTCTAAAGGTAAAATAGATCAAACGTTTGAATTTCCTGCCAAAAACTACTCGGAGAAACGTTGATATATCAACTTCTTAGATATATTTACTATGTAAATATACCAATGAAGAGAGATACCATAGTCTAACAAAAAAATGATTAGATGTTAAAATAAATACTGCCAGTTTTGTAATCGCCCAACCAAATATTCTTTAATTGTTTTAGGAAGAGCAAAGAAATGATTCGCGCCTATCAATTAGAACGATTGAGATATTATTATGCCGTTTGCGAATGCGACTCTGAAGACACTGCCATTGTAATCTATGAAGGTTGTGATGGAGTTGAATACGAAACTAGCGGGGTGCGCTTCGATCTCAGGTTCATTCCCAATGAAATGGAATTTGATGTGAGTTTGCGGTATCATTGTTTCAATTCCAAAAACAATTACAGGAGAATCGCTTGAGAGAACGAGTTACAACGGACAATATCGACGTTGGCAAATATAAACCAAAACGCTTCGAAAGTTTGGCTCTGTCAAATTGCAACACAAAGTTGACCTGGGATGAGAATGATCCCGAGCGAACGTTGTGTGTCACTGAAGCTTTCAAAGAGCAAACCTTGGATAAATTTGAGTAAGGTGTAAATTTATTTTCTAATTTTACATTCCAAAAATTATGCAGCAACGTATGAAACATCATAATGTTGTACGCAAAACTGAAGCTGATTTGCTAATGAGCGGAATAAGAAAATGTATTTTTGTGATTTCAGTATATACTAAATCTCAATTTTCTAAATCGTGTATTCTAAAACTCATCAATTTTCTAAATCTGGGCGTTGTCAATCTAAACGTTTGATTTATTTTGTTTCTTATTTTGAAGCAAACATTTTGAGATTCCGTACGTTAGTGCCATATGTTTTTGGAAACTGGAAAAATTAAAAACTTAGATATGTATTTATGTTTACAAACATTTTGACTAAAAATTGTTCCTATTTAAGTCAATTACTTTTCCTGCGTTTTCAGTATGTTTTAGCAGATTTTTCTTTCGCTGGAGCTCAGTATTCCCCTTAAACTTATTTTAGTAATCTTATCGCTCCGCCTTCGGATAGTGACGACGAAGATAGTACAAATCGACTACACGCCTTGTTAACAGAAGAAACAGTAAATACAGGAAGAAGAGAAGATAATGAAAGCTTACGAGTTGAATGGAAATCTTTGAAAGAATCAGAGGGAGTGGACCAAATAGATGATCCACTAAACAAGGACACGCAAAAGAAGGAAAAGAAAGGCATAACACCATTCCAGGAATATCTTGAGCGCCGGAAGCAGAAACGGAAAGAACGAAAGGCGAAACTTGCGGAAATGAAAAAAGAGCGAAAAATGGAGATACAGGTTTGTAGAAGCTTAATAGTGTTGAGATTTAAATGAAGATTGACATTTGACTCCTACATTAGATTTTTTATGACAATTTAATTTTAAATGAAAATTCCGAGGCAAAAATTGTTATAAATGAATTTCGATTGTATGAGATTTACAATATATGATTTTGTTTTGATATATTTCCGCAACGATTCTGTATATTTTTCCTCTTTCTGAAATATATAATTGAGGATCAAGCACTATATTTAGCAAAGTAGATTAAAGATGGCAAATTTAAACCGTTAAGCGACACATTGAATCATGTTACCAAAAAGAGTGACGGGATTTGCATGAATGTACTTTTAGAACGTTTTATGGTAATTATTAAATAAGAATGAATTGCAAAATTGCTATTTTTAAACTTAATATGATTTCATATCTAGAGATATTATAATATAAAATGACTTTCAGGAGGAGACCAAAACAAGTGCAACAGAAAAACGACAAAAAGTTATTACAAAAGGTGACTCTGACACTTTGGATCTGGGCGATGGCCGATTTGCCGCACTATTCACAGACAGTGCATTCGCTATCGACAAAACTCACTCGAAATTCCGCGGAGGAAATCTCGCAGACAAACAAGTTCAGGAGAAGCGGAAAAGGAATAGCACAACTGACAAGAATATGAAATGCCGAGAGACAAAAGGACAAACATTGAACGCAGATTCAGCAGCAGAAGAATCAGTGCAGGAGTCCACTACAACTCTTGTGGAGAAACTGAAGAAAAAAGCGAAAAAGCTTGGCCCTGCAGTTTAACTGTTATATTTAGGATCTAGTTCCATGTTTAGTCGGAAGTGCAAAAACTTTAAAATATTCTTGTGTCTCTCTTCGTGACATTGTTGTTTTACTTGGAAATGGATATGGTTGAAAAAATTAATAAAGTCTTTGAATAAATATTTTCCCTACTATATGCTTCCCGTTTATATCAGAGCTGAAACTTATCGATATTTGAAATTGTACAAAATTGTAACTCGATTCCAGGTTTTATAAATCTCAACGTTTTTGATGAGGCCTGAAACTTCATGGTGAGTATAATACGGTTATATACTTGTTTATTATCAAAACAATTATAGACCTTTCTATGTGCTGTTCTATATTATAAGATTTATATATTAATGTTTGTTTTGTCAGTTAAATGCAACCTAAAAGTTCTTACAAAAAATCCCTTACTAGAAACTGATGTTATTCTTATAGAGTCCACATTTTAGGTGTAAAACATTTTGCCTTGAGCGTTTTTGCCGCCCAGTCACATTATTTGCATTATGCTCGCTCGGATCAATACTTTTGATAATCGGTAAGGGTTTCCCATTTTGTCACTTATCAGTCATATTACACTGATTATAGCAGTATATAATTCTCGGTTAATTCCTATGGTTGGAGACCGTGTAGCTGATGCTGGGCAGCTCATTGGAGAAAGGTTAGTCTTTAAATTCGATAAGTAATAACACGCATTAATAACCTAATTTGCCAAAGAAGGCACTTTTAAGCTCACAGATCACGATATTTTACAGACTCATATATACATTAACAGTAACAGTGAAGTTTAGTTGTATTTTTTATGGATGATGTTTCTTTCTTACTAGAAATTTCTGATGCATTACTATTCATTCAATATTTGAGATGGTACACATCAGGGTTGTGCCGAAAAGTTTGAGTCGAGTTTCGAGTGACTCGGCGCAACCCTGCTACACATGCACAGAAATATTTTCTAACTTCAATGAATATATGCAAACTCACGTTACTAATGTCATGGAGACACATCCATAAATTCCATCATCAAATGTTTTGGAAGTTTATCTCCGCTCCCTCTACTGCCTATTGGAAGACAGTATGAGCGATTTGAAAATGTCGATTTAAATTGGCGCCGGTGGCGCCAATTTAATTTAGAAGGGGGCTAGAGCAAATCTTATGTTGCTAACTCCCTCTAAAATCTTATTTTAAAGGGGGTTAACAATATCAGATTTGCGCTAGCCCACTTCTAAATTGAATTGGCGCCACTGGCGCCAATTCAAATCGACATATTCAAATCGCTCATACTATCTTCCAATAGGCAGTATCAGTGGTTTTATATACAAATTTGTACGCTTCGTTTGCTCCGATGAGCAAATGTAGCGGATCCCCATTGTCTATCCGCTGATCACTTGATTTCTGGATGCACACCAAGTTTAACGATATACGGAATAATAATTCACTAGGTCCTTTTACTTTAGACGTCATGTTAGATATTTAGTGATGAAATCGCGAATCTCAAGAAAGAAATTGCCGAGTTGCAGCAACAAGTATTACACCTTAAGCGTAGCGTTGATACAGAACGAGCGCCAAAAAAGTAATATGCTTTATTTTATTGCTACAAAGTATGACGTTTAATTGTCCAGGAATTGCTTTTACAAAATCTGAATCCATTTTTGCATGCCTGCAGAAGGAAATTTTGCGCTTGTATGAATGTTTTTAAATATTAAGAATTTTGAAATTTGTAATGAATTCAATATAAAAATACACAAATTTTTCTTACTTTTTAATTTATCAAATCCGCCAATTTTCTAGAGAATCAACTTCTTTTCCCTCTGTGAAGTTTCGCAATGAAGAATCTCGAAAACGGATTCTCGTTACTGGTGGGGCTGGTTTCGTTGGTTCTCATTTGGTGGACCGACTGATGACGGACGGGCATGAGGTGATAGCTCTCGACAATTTCTTCACCGGTCGCCGTCGAAATGTTGAACAATGGATTGGACACCCCAATTTTGAAATGGTTCATCACGATATTGTGAATCCTTATCATATTGAAGGTAAGGATCATGTTTGGCTGTTTCCCCGTTTATAATTTTTCATGTCGCAGAAACGATGTTGACGTTATTTTTGACAAATATTATAGGGGGATGCCTCTAATACGGTTCGATGTAATAGAGTTTGGTGGAGTGGGCGTACATGAGTTTCGAGTTCATTTTAAGTTGGCCATACGGTGCTACTACATAGGCAGACCAGTAGCCAGTAAAAATTTAGGCGGAATTGGGCGGAGGAGATATGTTTCAGTAAATTTTTAAAGTCTGCTTGTCAAATTTTCCTTATATTTTTCCGAATTTTGGGGAGTTGCAACTCCCTACCCTCAATTACAGGTGTGTATATGGAATCTTTCATATTATTATTTCCTCAATATATTGTTTTCGGGAAAGACGAGTAGGAATTTGCGTTAAAAATGTTGGTTATGTCAAAAAATAACGGAGAAAAATGCCCGTTATTCTCGTCATTTAGGGATCCATCTGAGATTGTGAAAATTTTAGATAACCTAATTCAATATTGTCGTTTAAAAACATGATTTTTAGATATTTTGCAGTCAAATATATTTTATTACAATAAATTTTTAGTTGACCAAATTTACCATTTGGCATCGCCTGCATCACCGCCACACTATATGTATAATCCAGTGAAGACGCTAAAAACAAACACAATTGGCACAATAAATCTCCTTGGTCTGGCAAGGTTCGGTTCAAGCTTTTGTCGGATAACTTTTTGTTACAGAAAGGTTTTTATCGTTTTAGGAGAGTAAAGGCCAGAATTCTACTGGCTTCCACATCGGAAGTTTACGGTGATCCAGAAGTGAATCCCCAACCGGAGACATACTGGGGACGAGTTAACACAATAGGGCCAAGGGCATGTTATGATGAAGGGAAACGAGTAGCGGAATCTCTTTTGGTCTCTTATAATAAACAGGTTCTTTTCACTCTTACGTTTCGAGATTTATTTTTTGTATTACAGGAAAATGTCGATATTCGGATTGCGCGAATATTCAATACATTTGGGCCGAGGATGCACATGAATGATGGACGAGTTGTCAGTAACTTTATTATCCAATCTCTTAAAGGAGAATCTATCACTGTAAGACGTTTTTTATATCTGAGCCGAATTAATTTTTAGTGATTCTCTTATTGGATTTTCAGATTTATGGTGATGGAAATCAGACACGATCCTTTCAATATGTGTCGGACTTAGTAGAGGGCCTGATCACATTGATGAATTCCAATGTCACGCTTCCTGTCAATTTGGGCAATCCCGAGGAACATCCAATTCGAAATTTTGCTGAAATTATAAAGAATCTCGTTGGTATGATTGTGTGGCGAAATTTTAGTCTACTATAATTATTGCAGGCAGTAAAAGCGAAATAAGAAATCTTCCGAAAGTGGAGGATGACCCACAACAACGTCGGCCGGATATCAAAAGAGCAGGGGATTTGCTCGGTTGGAAGCCAAAGGTATGCTTTATTTATATTATCAATTGAATATGTAACTTCGATTAAAATCATTTGGCTACAATTTGAGAGAAAATCAAATCGGAATACCAGTCGGAATGTTAACAACATTTTGTCATGAACTCAGATTATTTTTAGGTTTTGATGAACGACGGGCTGAAACTTACAGTAGAATATTTTCGCCAGGAACTGGAATATGAGAAACAGCGCTCATCTGGTGAAGAAGAAAAGAAACAGTCATCAAAATCTCAATGACTATAATAGATTCAAACTGCATTAGAATAGCTATTGATTAGGTTTACATTTATGAGTAAATATGCACGAAATTCAAATGTTACGATATTCTTGTCCTGTTTCACTCACTGCAAGATTTTCTGTAAAATTTAGTATATTTTTGAGACAGAGGTGGATCTATTCGTTAGGTAGCTATTTTGCGAGGTAGAGATAATTTTTGAAGTTGGTAAAAGTGGCTAACTGATCTGAATTATTAATTAGCTTTATCTCAGATTACTTCAATACTTTACCATAATCAATATGCCTTACTTGTTGTCTTTCATTTCCCAACTCTACAGTATTATGTTTGTTTAGGCATTGGGTTTTATTGTACAATTTCGCAACACTTTTGTATTCGCGCCAAATTTTTGAATCTGTGATTAAAAATTTTACTTCTTCTGTACGGTGAATTATATTTATTCCACTTTACATTAGACGTGTTTCCACACAGCTAATGTTACTCTAAATGTCATTATTCATAGCTTTTGTTCAAGTTGAAACCAGTAAAGTTGATAACGCTTTGATGGTTTACAAGTATACACAAGACATGATTTTAAGCTGTATAACTGACGACTAATTTCTGTAAACTGGCAGCTAATTTTTCGTATAATTATTGTTTATGGAAGCAATGGTTAATTTTTAAGTCATCCGATCGTAATTCAGAACGCTCTTCCATAGGACTTTTCCAAATAGTGATACACTTAATCATTTATGGTTATTTTGTGAAACACGTAAGAAAAATAGTTCGAGAACACAGTTGCCTTTCATCATGTGAACCATAGTTTGGATAGATAACGGTATGAAAAACTGGCTGCAGGTTTTAAACCAGCAATTGTTAAAAACCTTAATTTTTGAAGTCTGTATTATTACCTCCCATCACGTATTCGCAGCAGCTCTTGGGAAATTGCTTTCTTAAATCATACGAATTGAAATTTTATGTCAGAAACATGTTTCTATTTAAAGGAATTTTCCTAAGGAAAGTAAATTTACAGAAGTAAACCATACTAAGTTTGGCATTCTGCTTAGCTGGTGCTAAATTATGTTTTTAAATTGTTTCAAAAAATACCTGCCAACAAAGCTTGGCTGGTATGGTAGTACCAGTTACTTTCGTAATTATCTCTCCTGGATGGAACTTTTCAAGCTTGTAATTTGAACTTAAAATTCGAGGGACGGAAACAATAACAAAAATTAACAATGAGAAATGTTATATCACGGACACATATTTGACTCTGAAAATTTTCTAAATCTTTATTTTATGCTTTAAATGAAGATTTTCTAGAAGTTTTACACGTGTGCGTGAAAATTATTGTAGCATAATGGAGTGGATAATGTTGAGTACATCCTTGCAATTTTCAGGTTAAAGCAAAAATGGAGAATGATCTTGATGGAGGCAGTCCTAGTCGGAAAAAGGTGCGTGCAGCTCGAAATGATTCATTTTATGATTCGGATGAGGATGAAGTGCTCAACGAATTATGCAGTACAGGTGTATCGGAAAGAGGTGAACATTGCAAGATATTTTTGTGGGTTGTATTTTTCAATATGTTGCGAAACATTGCTCGAGCATACTCTTTTATAAACTGTGTCAGTGGTATCAATAATTTGTCGTCAGAAACAAATACCAAATTCTTACATCCTAGGAGTATTATGAACACTAGAGTATGCTTTCTAGTAACTATGCTAAATGAAAAAAATTTAGACGTTTCGTCAAATATGTCAGCCATCCGAACGCCCTTGAATAGCCGGGTGTCCCAGCCGGCAAGCAGCAATTTGAGAACTCCAATAGCATTCACCTTGACAGGAAAGCCGCTAAAGCAAAGCACACCACTTACATCCAATAAGCCAAATCCAGGAGACGAACTTTTGATGTCATCGTCCAGACCGTTTTTGCGTTTGGTGCAAGAGGTATGTATATGCTACGTTAGCGTCTATTGATTTCCTCTATATGTATATTTTTAACTCATGAAGCATTAAAAACTATAAAAAATGATTCTGTAAATTATTAAATGTATATCTCTCATGCAATTTAGAAGAGTGAGCTGGAAGAAGCTAACAAGACGCTGCAGGATCGCATTGCATCAATTCTGGAGGAACGAGATAAGCTTCAAGAGAAGGTCACTTTTCTGGAAAAGAGCTTGGAATCGAAAGAAAACGAAATTGCGGACTTGAACCGGCAAAAACTCGATCCCGCGTGATATATGTACATGTAAATGTGTTATACTGGCAAATAAAATCACGAATAAAACATCGTTACCTACTCTAGAGTCGAAATTCTGTTATATTATTTCAATTTAGAATTTCGACAGGGTATCAGCTAACATCTCGAATTGGTATTCAAAAAAAAATTACCAGCAACTCCTAAAAAACCACCTTTTGATGTGGTATCAAATTAACTCTCACATACATATTTCTTACACCATGAAGACATCAGAAAACAGAAATTTAAAAAATAACATTTTTCGGCAAAACTTTCGAAATCCATTTGGCCTCCCTTTGTGTAGAAAATAGCTGAAAACGTGAAAAGAATCCCAAAACCATGAACGAAATTTTAGCGAATTTTGGCGCTTATATATGGCCCGCATGTAGAATGTTCGCAAAATGCGAAATAATGATGTGGCACTTTGTGCTGCGAAAATAAGCCCTAATTTGTGCCCCATAAAGCCAAGGGAAATCAAGTTATTTACTATGATTAGCAACAAAAGTAATTCCAACTTTATTCAATTTGGATTAAAGCGAGATCCAGTTTGTCCGTTAAACTTGGTTGGTTGCGTTTAGCCGGTTCCTTGGACTGCCGATTCATTGTTAGGAATCGTACGTTAAGAAATTTTTTATGATAATTTTAATTTTTTTGACCAAATCTAAAATTTTTCGGTTGTCCACTTGGCCACTTGTTCAGTTAGCTTCAGGAAAAGAACACTAAATATTTGGCAAAAATTCCATACCCTATTTTCAATTTTTGCCAAATAAGCTTATCATTTCAAAAAGTTTCACCTGCGGCGCTATTTTCACATAATTTTTGCAGGTTGGTAGCAGCAATTCGGTAACGCGTTGTTTTTGACAATAGAATTTTTTGGGACACCCTATAGTGGCCAATTTCACGAAAAATTTTAGCATTTTGTCAAAAAAATTCCAAAATTTTTCCATAAAATTTCTGTAACGTACAATTTCCCTAACATTAGCCGCATTAGCCGATTTCCAGCTTTAGCCGTAACACCCATAAAGCAAGCATGACAACCGGACCGGGCACCGGACCGGGGGGTGGCCGGTCCGGCGGACCAAACCGGACCGACCAAAACTTAACAAGCACCCCTAAGAATGCCTTCGGCGGCAAAAAATTTTGAAATTTTTGAAATATTAAAAATTTTCAATGTAAGTTTTTGGCAAACAATTCAATTTTTATAAAAATTGCGCTATTTTTCCTTCCATTTTCTATTGTACGTTGCTATTTTTCCAAAATATTCGCCTGCGGCGCTTTTTTGCTGTTTGTATGATTTTTCTGTTATAAAATTCGGTCTCGGTTTCGGCCATTTTTAAGTCGCAAATATTTTCCGCGTCTAAGTGTTTTTTGGGTTACTTCGATGCACTAATCACAAATCTGCAATTGGTGAAATGGTGAAAAATGCAAATTTTGGCCAAAATTTCACAAAATATTGACCAATTTTCTCGAAATTTTGGCCAAATACCAAACTTAAAATTTTGATGCGATACAAATAATTTAATACATTTTTCTTAATCAGAAGCATCGGAAAAAAAATTTAAAAACAACATTTTCCCAAAAGAAAATTGGTTTGGAAAAATCTGAAACGTAAAAAAGAATCGCCCGAAAAATTTTTGTTCCTTTTTGAGACCGCCCCATAAAGCCAGAGGAAGAAGATACAAAATTTATTCACAATATTGTTTGCAAACAAAAGTAATGTCACAACTTTATTCAATTTGGATTATTTAATCGAGATCCATGTTGTCGTTATCTTCAGGTTTGTTGCGTTTGGCCTTTGGTTCGTTGACTGCCGATTCATTCGTCTCATGAATCGCTCCTATAATACAATGTCTGTTTTTATAATTATTATTTTTAATTTACCAGATTCATCTAACTCTTCTGTCGGCTTCGTTCCACTTGGCGATTCTTGTTCAGTTAGCTTCTTAGCGAAGTCAAGAACATCTGAATATCACTTACGTAGACAACTTTTAATGTACCAAAATATTTCCATATATTTCAAAGATCTTATAATTGGAATATCTACTTTTATGGAATTCCTACAAAGTGTACTTTCAGAAAGTTAATTTCTCATGCAATTCCGCATCGAAATAACTCAATCAAATAACCTAATCAATTAAGCTATTAATAAACGGGTGATTTATTTTAACTTCCCCCCCCCCCCCCCCCCCCCCCCCCCCCCCCCCCCCCCCCCTGTTGCTGCGCTATTCACCACTTCCTGGTTCAAACCGAAATGAGGAAGGACTTCTGCCAATTTACCTGACTGCAAAGCATGTCCAATAAAATCGGCTGACTGACGGAATTGCGGATTGCCAACAGTCTGTTCTAATTCTTCCTTGGGCTCCAGAAACGGCTTTTGGTCGGGCAAATGGGGCGTTAGTCTAAATCGAATAAAGATAAAGTGATAAATAACCAAATCAATAACCTGTCTGCATTCTCTTTTACAACGCTCTGCACGTTTGAGCGGGTAAGCACACTGGAAAAATCCAAAGGCTCTCTGCTTGAAGAAGACGGTTCCTGAGGGAGACCCTTGATTATCTCGCTTAAAGTTTGCGCATCGATGTTGGGCTTCCCGCGAGAAGGAGCACCAGATTTTGATGTAGCTTTTGCCCCAGTCCCGCTTGGCGTCTCAAATCCGGCGGTTGTCCTGCAATAATACCTTGCTATTTTGCGTTCAAAATAATTTACGCCATAATCATATAGTACGATTCTAAGTGAAATTGTTTATAAAAAAATATATATTTGTAGACTTACTATAAAAATCTTCATAACATTATATAACACTATAAAATATAAGGACTGTACCGCGATTAAATGTGCTCAAAATTATTTAAGGAGTCAAGGTATATTTCGAAAAATATCGTTTCGTTATTAGAATGTGAATAAAATTATTTCTATATGTAAAAATCACTAAAAACCGTGATATTCATACCTGTTAGCGTTGAAAGCCAATTGAGGCACTGCTCTACCTTCGGTTCCGGCTCCGCCCATGCCTCCGCCATTCATGAGTTGGAACAATTGCATGATCTGATTCTGGTCCATATTGCTTAGTGGCCCGATATCCTCTCCACTTCCGAGAGCATTGTTCAAGGCCGCGAAGCTCATCGGATTTATAGCTCCTGCGGCTTTGCGCTCACGTCCACCTGTACCTTCGCTGCGCGCAGTAGCACTCGGCGGGTTGTTGAGGAGTTCATTGACCTGAAATTTCATTTACTTAATTATCTTTATCATGATATTGTATTGCATCTATTGATAAAAATGTAATTGCGAAAGTTAACTAGAAATTAATTGAGTATTTTATTTGACAAAAAAATAAAATTCACATTCCGAAAATACGGTCATTAAATCTAAAAACTTATACCACAATATTATACCTTTTTGCAGTATTCATCGTCTTTATCAGTTTTGGCATCTTGAAGCCAAAAACAAAATCGCTCGGAACTAGATTTGAATTTAAGCATGTAGACACGTCCGTCTGTACATTCCTTGATCCGCAAAAACTCCGTGTCACCCGGAAAGATGATGAGATCCTAAATTGAGATCAATAGAAAATTAATGGTATACACAATCATTTCTTTCGTATGTCTCTGTACTAAAATTTAATTCTAGTCTTTTCATTTTTTAAATCAAGTGTTAAAAATTAATTCCCAAATACTTAATCTTACAATTCAAAATGCATTGAAACAAAACATATAAATCCTATTAATTACTTCAAACTTGAGAAAATTAAAAAAGAAAAACGCAATTTTCGGATACGTTTTATAATTGACGTTAAATGCAGAATTTCTACGTTGAAGTATTTCCCGTATAATTTTGTTTTTCTAAAGAGATCCTGAAAAATTCTAAAAGATCAGTAAACCAATTAAAATCCAACCAAAGGCGTTTCGTTAGTGTCCCGATTCTTCCAACAGAAATGAAGAAGTTGATCATTGGATTGCTTTATATAGACAAGTCCCTTTTCTTTCTGCGCCACAACTTTACGCTTCTCCGGAACCGATCCGCCTTCGATGTTCGTTCTGCCTGCCTGAAAAATAAAATACAGTGACGAAACAAAAGCTACAGTATAGGTGAAGCAGTACCTTGAACTCAAGTAAATGGCCCGAGTGGGGTGCCGGTCCGGCCCCACGAGTGTTTGCGAACATTATACTCATTGTCGTTTTTAGAACAGAATAGATCAAATCTAAAATAAATAGTAATAAGATCAGCGAGAATAAATGACAAAACTTGTTAAACTATGTTAGCATCAACTGAACAGACTTAAAAATATCATTAGTAGATAACAATTATAAAATTATAAATTAAAAATACTACAACGACCTATGCACCGATATTGTTTCTGAGCTTCATAATGTCATCAAAATTGGTAACATCATATTTGTACTCCAAAAGATCTTTTCAGCATGGCGGCGGTAATTTAAATAACTTTTCATGAATGTTTTCAATTTCGCGCTTTTTTCGTTTAGTTGACGCCATGGAAACATTTGCAAGACGAGTGTTTATTTCTATTTGGTCAAAATTGTCGATAGAAAAATTATATTTCGTGAGCTAAAGCTAATGGCAAATTAAACAATTTCTGACGTGAAATTTCATGGCACAAAAATAATTGGTTCATTGTGACTGTAGCTTAACTATTTTTAAACTCTTTCATTCAACTTATATTAATCTTCCAATATATCCCACTTTTCCAGACTATAGATTAAATTCCATAAATAAACGGCTATAACAAAAAAAAGTATTTTCGAAGTGGAAATGTTTTAATGCGAAGATCGAGGAATTCTGTAACGTTATGGATTTGAACTAAAAGTACTATGATACCAATACAAAATGTCTCTGAACTTTGCTGATTTGAATGTTTAAAATAATATAATGTTGAAACGAATAACTTTACATTAATGTCAAATTTCAGACTTGGAGGTTCTACTTGGGGACATGAACAGCATCGGTTATGAGCTCAATGGCATATTCCACAACAAAGCACAAAACTATGACGTAAAGTTATGTTGCGATGAAGAAATGACTTCCGATGGGAAAGTCAGCAGCAATGGCCAGGTGAATTCTTGTTTTTAACATACTTTATGTATTTATGAAACGAGCCTAAAATTAGCTTTGGAGTAAGAAATTATGAGGATAACTTTCTTTGATATATTCTCTGCCCGGTCAAAAAATTAATAGAGATGTTAAACACAGCTTTATACCAGAATTATTTACAATTTTGACATTAAATCACTACTTTTTCGTCTTCGATATATGCCATAACCTTCAAGGAAAATTTTTAGTCCAATTGTATGTAAACTTCTATTTCTTAGAATGGAGATTTCGTTGATTTAATGGAACAAGCAGCCGATGCTGATGTTCTCGGTGATGTCTTTGATCCTGACCAATTAATACGAGAGTTGGAGATTGATGGAGAGGTAAATTTTTAGTTATAAAAAGTTTTAGTCATCTGCTTTCCAAACATTAGCTAGTACATAATCGAGTTAGCTTAATTAGCAGAAAACCGAATCAATTTTCTCAAGCTACTCAAATGAATATATCCCTAAACAAACACATAATTTTAGTTTACAAATTTCACTGATGAAATGTATTCAAATTGCATATTGGACGGGTCTACTGCAGACAACGCGCCTTCAATTGGATTCGAATATCAACCGTTCTCTGCCCACTCTTCAGACTCCGGATTTTCACCGAATAGCGCGTCGTCATCAAATGAGGTAGTTTAGGCTTAAAACTGAAAAATACATTTTGAAGAACACATTATTCGACGAAGAATTTCAAGGAGAATTCTTATATAGTGTATACTTAATTATTTTACTCAGTTTCCCAGCAAAACTTGCAAAAAGACGTTGTGTTTTGCACAATTTTAATACTTTTCTGGGAAAATTTTCTACTTTTAAGCCCACAAATGATGTACTACTTTGACGTTTCGTGGGAAGAATATTTCACCCAGTTACTCAGCTCGGCAGGCTGGATAATTCTGCAAAATCCGATTACCATATACTGCTGCACCCAGTGAGTACTCCTTGTGAAATAAATTTGAACAGCTCCATAAATATTACAATATGTGTGAATTTTTGTTTGGACTTTACAATTGGTCAATATTTGTTTGGATTTTAGAGCCTCACTCCCCTTAGTTCTCTGCAGCCTACTGACTCGATCGAATTCAACGAGCCATATTATTGCTCCGCCACAACTGCAGAACAATCCCTCACCAGTGATAATGCTGCTGTTAACTGTTTCACGTTTAATGAGTGTTTTGAAACTACATCCAATTCCACTTATGAAGAGCAAAAGCTCGCTCGCGCCTTGTCAATGCCTATGCCCGCGGATCAACAAAATTCAAAAATGCCACCTTGGCCTGTCAACAAGCGACCAAATTCTCATTCGATTGCTAAAAATGGCTGCCATATTCAACCAGCACAACAGGTATTATGTTTATATTTTCTAGACAAATATGATAAGGATTAAAATTGCAAACTAAAAATTTGAACAAAAATGTCAACTTTGGTATTAGTTGATTTTTCAGGTAACTATTGTTTGTTTTAGGTGCAAAACACGCTCCCCTTGCTTTATGTAGTGCAAGATTCTTGTCAACCACATCCTCAAGTATGCTACAGCTGATTTATTTTCATTCGCTAACTAATTTTCAGTTGGTAACGAATATGCCGTTGAGAATGGTGAGCACAAACAGTACAAATTCTGTCAGAATGCAGCCCTATCCAGCCTCTCGCTCTGTATCTGTTAAAACCCCACCTGAGGTGAGATATGTTATAGTATACTAGTCACTAGCGGCTTGTAACTCCCTACTGGAGTCCATTAAAACTTTTGTATACATGCATGCCTACATGTTCTAAGTTCCCTCACATTCCAAGGGAGAAGGTCGGGCCTCCGCGCTGACCACAGGACTGGCTCGCCGCCTCCGGAGCCTCGCGTACATGGTTAGGGCGCGGTCGACCGATTCTATTGATTTGTGTCTCTGACTATTTTGTCTTGCAAAAAATTGGGTCTGCCCCCTCAAAAAACCGGGACGGAAGGACAATTTCTAAAAAACTTCATGCGTCTATAACGTTACAGACGCAGGAAGTTTTGCTTCAGCTTACTATAAGAAGCTTACTATAAGGATATTACTAGGGTTGGATTCATTTCCCTCCATAACAGACCCGGCGTTTAACGCTGTCTCTCTTTGTGGTGCAATGATAAACAAAATCTCTAAATCATCATCTTTTACACAGCTCAGCTTGTTATTTTCAATCGATAGAATATTTCTTCTTTCTTCCAGACGGCGAATTATATACCCTGCACCCAATTTGCTGTCTGTACACAATGAAGAAAGACAGGACAAAGACAGAATCCCAAGCTGAGCTGTGTAAAAGATGATGATTTAGAGATTTTGTTTATCATTGCACCACAAAGAGAGACAGCGTTAAACGCCGAGGCTGTTATGGAGGGAACAAAATCCGACCCTAGATATTACTAGTATACTTGTATGATATCAAAGAATGCCCATGACATTTCGAATTTAATGGCGCGAGTCCTAACTGTCCATGGTTGGATTTCAAAACAATGATCTATATAGCGAAAAAATCATAGTACATATATGAGATGCTTTTCACGCATTTATTTTTGGAAAATATTTTGCAGGTTATGACAGTTCCATTGTCGTGTTCAGCTACGACACCGTCAAAATTTCCTTTGCCAAGTCGACCGAAGCCCTCGAATTCCGCTATGCCACGAGAGGAGGATGTGAGTATTTCCACTAATTACTGTGTCTAATTTATAGGTTTTAGGATTTTTTAAAGAAAAAGGAAGATCGAAAATTACGCAACCGAGAAGCCGCTCAACTTTCCAGACAGCGAAAAAGACATGTAAGATGTATTTCTTTATGGTGTCATACTCCGTGTCAAATTTCCTCAAAATAAGTACGCATTATTTTTCAACCATTTGGGGCGAAATTTTTATCATATGTGCTCGGTAATGCCCATCGGGCGCTGGCGAGCGACAATTTTAGAAATTCTAGAAATATACTGGAAAGATTAATGATACTTGAAAGAGGAAATTTTACACGATCTTCATCGTTTTAAAAATTTCCGAAATACATCGCAAATTTACACAAAAAACTGTTTGAAGTGAAACTTTATGTAAAAACGCATGGAAATTAATGTAAAAAACTATTAATGTAAATTTATTGTTTTTCTAAGTAATAGTTATTTTACAAAAAAAACACGTTTTGATAATGAGTGGCACTTTTTAAGATCAAAAATGTAAATACCCGCCAAAAAATCCATAACGTGCATTTTTGAAAAATAGGAACCAATGTTATTTTAGAGGAAATACCAGGGGTGTTATAGACTCGGCTCCAAAAATAAGGACATTTGCCCCAAAAACTAAGATTTCGGGGTCAAAAATAAGGACATTTTTATAATTTTTTCAAACCATAGGGTCCCCCTATGGTTTTTTAGCAAAAATTTTTTCCAAGTGTATTCTTAGGGGTGCATTTTTTCAAATTTTTCCAAGTGCATTCTTAGGGGTGCATTTTTTCAAATTTTTAAAATTCGCGCCGGATTTTATTCTGCATGAGTGAAAAAATAGCGCCGCAGGCGAAAATTTTTCAATTTTAGGCGATATTCATAAAAATTTGCACTATTTTTAAATACTTGGAGTAAAAATGGCATCCAAATAGCGCCGCAGGCGAAAATTTTTAGGAAAAATGTACTTGTATTTCAAAAATTCCCATTTGGAAATGGATATTGCGTAAAATAAGGACAAAATAAGAACATTGGCCAAAAATAAGGACAAATCTTAGAAATAAGGACATATAACACCCCTGGGAAATACAGTAGTCTATTAATTTCAATTTCAGGAATATGAAGACTTAAAAGCACGTTTGGACGCCAGTGAGAAAATGTGTGAACAGCTCAAAAGTGAAAACAAACATCTCAGGAAGCGAGTTGAAGAGTTAGAGAAAGAGGTATTTTATATATACTTTACATTTTTATTACTAATAGAAGTTTTTGCGGAAAGAATGGTAGGCTTGAATAGGGATTTAAACCACCAAACCAACGAGTTTAACAGGGATATATATCCTATGTGAATTTTGACAGTTAATTTGTCTGACGACTAATTTTAACCTAAAATGTATACACTGGTAAGGCGCGTAGGATTCTTATAAACATATTTTATAGTTAAGTTTAATTCAGAACAAAACCACTCGCGTGTGCACAAATTTGTCTGAAACGCGTACAACAAAAACCGACAAAAATCAGGAACCAGGATCTCAATATCTGCTACGAAAAAGTACAGCCATCAAAAGGGCAGGAATATGCATGCTGGTCATAATGGCGTTTGTTGCTTTGCCGGGAAGTAATTATTTTGAGTAAGTTACGCAATTTATTTATCAAATATAGAATGTCAGAGATATTTTCCGGCTAATTAATGATTATCTCAGACCCAATTTTCTAATCACCTTAAATATTTGTCCCTTTACAACATATCTCGCTATTACAATTACCCCATATTTCTCTACAGGAACTGACTGGAAAGACTGTTCAGGAGAATGTTTCGGGTATTTTTAAAACGGAAATGTGTATCCTCTGAATTATTGAGCTTTGTCTATGATCTGATGAAGTTCTAGTATGAGACTAAAATGACTGGTAATCTACGTATGCATCTTTTGCGCAAATTTTGTAGTTGAATTTGTTCCATTAGGTTTTATTAAAACGTAAAATTACCAAAATTAATTAAACTTAAATTTGTTATAGAGGTGGACAAGTTGCGAAAGTGACACACACTCATCTACCGGAATCGTACAAGAAATTATCGCTGCCAAAGAAAGAGGCGAACCTGACAAAGACAATGGGTCGGGCCCTCATCGATGACATGGATGCTGGTGGATATGTGGAAAACATGGTATTCATAAACTATTTTAATTCGGCTTTGAATTATTTGCGTCAACATAATTTATCTAACAAACTGTGTTTAGTTCAACCGGAATGAAACAAATATGAATTCGAGTGCGTTAGCAACAAATACGAGTATCAAATGCCCGGATAATATTGGCTCGATTACTTCCCTAAACACTTCACAGCGTATACAGTTAGTCTTTGAAATATTATTATTTATACAGTACTTTTACGTTCTCGAGTGAAGTTTGACCTTTTGAAAAAAACATTTGTGCAGCTACACAGTGTGTAGCTGATATGTGTAGCGGATACACTAGTACGACTAATATTCGTTGTACCCTTTAATTATGATAATTTGTGTGACACATTTTCAGATTGAACGCGGATTTGAGCAATTGGATTGATCGACACGAGCAAATGAATTTGGTGCGTTTGCGAAGCGACAATAACCGACCTACGCTCATCTTCAACAGCAGAACGAGTCACATTCCAAAAGTGCCTTTTGTATCAGAGCCAAGCCAAATCTCGACACCACCAAAAGAGGTCGGCTATTTCTCAGCTGATTCTCCTGTTGAAAACGGGATCGATTCTAGGATTAACGGAACACGAAGAAGGTTAGTTTTTACTGTTTTAAACCTTGTGAACTATTCCATGCTCCAACTCATACTTTGTTATTATTTTCAGAAGTACTGCTGCAAAAAAAGAGGCCGCTCGACTGAAAGCTATTCGCGATCGCGCCTGGAGGCACCTTGATATGATCTCGTTAGGAAAACCAAGCGTGTGAGTACTAGTAGTTTTGTGTTATTGTTTTGAACGACAATGCATTTGTTAAAATTTTTATTCAAAGATACCCAAAAATGATAAGACTGATAAAGGAAGAATGTAACTTTACAAAAATTTCCTTTACTAAATTTCGGCAAATTCAACAGCGTAATTAGGCCATTTAGTTGAGGCTTGCGTATAACCTCCATCTTTCATTATATTGCCTATACCCCAATCACTCTTATTTAGTAAATGTTACCCACGAAACAACTTTCCTCAATTAAACATATCCGCTGGTATCATATAATAGTATGATTTTTATTATATTTTATTTAGCGATTCTGACGAAAAATCAAACGATTCTACACTTACAACAGCTCCATCCCTGGTGGCATTGGGGCCAATTGGACGACGACAACAACGTGTAGAGCAACTAAGATCGAGGAGTAATGGCTTGGATGACAATGGTATGGCAGAGGCTAGCAACAACTCCGGATTGCTACCTTCAAAAACGCATAAAGCACACATGCAAATGTCACAGCTGATTTCGACAGTGCATCAAAAAGATGACATGCTCTATGTGATCGCTATCAAAGTATGTTTTATTTTTCGTATACTCCAATTTGTAGTATTGCTATTTACTCACACATTGTAATAATGCAATTTATTCACGCCGGAATCATCTTTGGTTCCGCATATGCTGGAATCGGCATATATTAAAATTGCCTACACGCTCCTTGCGGCCGCATCCAAATCTGTTTGGACGGAAAGTTTTGAAATGTTTTTCAAAATCAATTTTCATTTATCCAGAGCAAAGCTTATCGTGGGGGTCATATACCGTTGGTGAGCCCATTACTTCCTCTGTTAGACTGTCACTAACTTTTTTTTTCAACAATAGGAAAATAATTAATTACAATGGCCCAAATGAAATTCACACAAAATGTAAATTTTTGGTTATTTTGAGCAAATTTCATCGACAAAATAACTGAAAATTTGGCACTACACAAACCAACGGCATTGCGGCTTTTGTAGGCAAGGTCTAGCTCTACCACATACTTTTTACAGAACAAAATATGCTTTTATGTTCTGCGAGATCGAACCGATAAAATCGCAAAAATTGATTTTTTTTCAATTTTCTGGTGGTGTCTTTCCTTAAAATTGTTATATCTCAGCAGCCAACAAACGAAAAGTTGTTCTGTAAAAAGTACATATTAGAGCTCAAATTGCTCTACAATACTGCACAATCGAATATAGAATACTGGATATTTTCATGGATAAAATTTATGAAAATATCTCAAAAATTTGATATTTTTGTGCGTCACATGTAATTAGTAATATCTAATCATTTTCTTCAACATAAAATTAAAACCTTAACATGGTTGTGTAGCGAAAAGACTTAGCTATCAGCGGTATATAACCAGGGCCCTGCGGTCATATGGGTAAATCCGGTATTTACCGGGGGGTCAGCTTTTGTAAGGGAGAAAAAAATCAAAAGGGGGGACCAAAGGAAAATTAATTGGTGGCAATTTTTGGCAAACAAGCTTAATATTTCATAAAATTTTCGCCTGCGGCGCTATTTTCTTCTTGACTTTTTTAGTTATAATTTATTTCAATGATAAATTTTAGTCAATTTTTAAAAGAAAAGCCAATTTTTTCAAAAATTTTTGCCTGCGGCGCTTTTTTTCTCGCGAATATTTCCATATAATTTATTGGCATTATGGTTTCGGCGCGAATTTTAAAAATTTGAAAAAAATACACCCCTAAGAATGCGCTTGAAAAAAAGTACCAAAGGTTCAAAAATTCTCACCGCAGGGCACTGTATATAACACTCGTAGGTGCTGTCATGTTATATAGAAGAAACAGTTATTTATTACAACATACCGTAAATCCTCTAATTAATCCCCCTCAAATAATCCCCCTCCAACAGAATGCCAAACGTCCTTGCGGGCTCGCCCAACCAAAACTAAGTGCATATTCGTGTAGATCTCGTCGAATTACGTAAGAAAAACCCCAATGCCAAAATTTTGTCATTGAAAATATCGGAGAAAATTGAGTTTACGGTATCAGGACTTTCCGTCCAAACCAATACATGTCCCAAAGATAAATCGTCTATGACACCTGCAATCCTAACTCCCCAGAAAAATATTCCCAGCTCTCGGAGGGTTTGCAGGTAGGCAATTTATCAATGGGCCATGCAGATTCCGAAGCGGTTGTACAGGAGCAGGACCACCTAAAATGTACCTAAAGTTACGTAGATTGAGATCAATAATTTTGGACTCTAAAGGCTGCCAGAATAAATTTTTTAAATACCAAGTTGGTCTGACATCTATCCTCATACGAGTGGGGTAACGAAGTTACCTAGCCAAGTTTTGGTAGAATTGAAAACATAAAAATGCAACAAAACAACCTCTAAATACATTTGTAAAATACAAAATTATGCATTTTCACTGTGTTGTTTTAGGACTATTTCCTCCTACCAGCCTTAGAGCGACCAAACACCACCGTTCCTCCGAAAATTACTTTGGTTTTACCAGCATTATCCATCACAGACAGCACAAATACAACCGCTGGCTCACAAAAAATGATGACTATGATGCGCATAGAGTGCGAAGTGGTCGCCAGCGGTATGTTCTTCCTACCTGAGTCTGTCGTCTCTCTGTTCAACTTGTCCAACCAACCCGAGCCGGAGAAATGACCTCACTTTTGACTTAAAAATTATTTCAACGCTTGCGTTCAAGTTTCTTAATTACAACCTGTGGGCTGCTTTCAATGAACGTTATTATCTTCGCCTTTTAAGAATTGGTATAATCAGATAATCATTCCATTTATGTTTTTCTCCTTGCTGTGCAAATATTTTTACACCTCTGTTATTTTAATTGGCAATTTTGCTGGTTTTTAATTGATTGTAATCAACTTTCATACAAATAACCTTTATACGCCTTACCTTATAAACCTACGTCATTATTTATTCGACCATTTAAATGAAACAGTCTTATTGGACCACTTTTCGTCTCCATTTGTGCGCTAAGATTGGCTCGAGCTGAGAGCGCAAAGTGATATTTATGTGAATGTGCGTTTATTTTACCGTATTTTCTCTAATATAAGCCCCGGGGCTTATATTATTTCAATCCCCCAAATTTGGGCAAAATTTTTCTCTAACCTCTCATTTTTACACACTATTTCTCTTTCTCTAGGGGGCGTCTATTATAGGGGGCTTCTATTATAGGGGGGCTTATATTAGAGAAAATACGGTATGTGCGTTTATTTCATGATATGTAATAAATCGTTTTCCGAAGTTGTGTTTTGGTTTCTTAACTGTTTCTTACTTATATATTTTAATAAAATCTTTCTGCGCGTTTTCTTTTAATATGAAATGATTTTCAGCTGCACTTTTGTCATGAATTTATGATTAGTACGACAGTATTTGCGATATTTAAAACTTCTGTTTTATTGATTTTTAATAACGTATCATTGTAATGAGCGCAAGGTATCATGAAAGGTTAGTTCTTATTTGACTTGTGACTGTTCTTGTGCAATTTTACAAATGCAATTTTACAGGGTGGAACACATTGAACAGTTGTTGCTAATACAAAATCAGTTAATTGACACAACATCATTGCGATGCGCATGCCTTTATGGTGAGTACAATTTTGAGGAATAAATCTTCTAATTTTTACAGATTTTAAAACCGAAGACAATTTCAAGAATCTTATAATGCCGAAGTTTTTAGGTATCCCGGACCAACTTCGCCCTCTATGCTGGCGTCTATTCCTGCATTTGTTACCCAAGGAACGTCATCTGTGGGCCTCTACACTTCAACAACAACGAAATCAATATGATGCACTAGTTCAAAGTCTTTTGGCTGTATCTAAAAACAATTATGCTTCTGTGGATATGGAACAAGCCACAGTGGTGGACGATCATGTAAGTTTGCCATATTTAGTAAGGCGTCCCAGTTTTTTAAACTAACCAGGGAAAATTTTTGAGTGTCTATTTTTTGTGTAGTCATAAAAATTTTTAAAAGACAATGAACATTCATGAAATTGTGCCTTGGTCCCCCCAAAGCAATATTTTGGCAAACATTAAAATTTGTCAATTTTTGGCCAAAATTCACTTATATACCCAGTGTTTGAATCTGAAGATCGTTTTGTCGAAAGTGATCAAAAATGTGCCCAAAATGGTGTCTGAAGTTAGCAAAAACGACTAATTTACAACTTTGGGTATTTGTCTTTTTCCGTTTTACGTAAGATACGATGCGATTACAACCAGTTTTCCAATGAAATCGATATAGCTCTACAAAGTTACATTAAAACATTTCATGACCACACGAAAATAATAGACACTCAAAATATTTCCCTGGTAAGTCTACTTTCCTTGCTTGGCAAGACACATATTTCGACAGCGTATATGGGGAATCCCCACTTACAGCCCGACCCCACTTACAGCCGTGGACACTTACAGCCCGAACCCACTTACAGCCCAAAAAGCGGGCTGTAAGTGTCCACGGCTGTAAGTGGGGTTGGGCTGTAAGTGTCCCATAGGGCGCTATATGCCCCACTTACAGCCCAAAGACAGTTACAGCCCATCCCAACTTACAGCCCGAACCCACTTACAGCCCGGGCCCACTTACAGCCCCCATCCTTGCAAAGCGGCTGTAAGTGTCCATTTTTCAACGTTTTGCTGTTGTTTAGCAATACATTACAATAAATATATTTATTGTATCACTTGAAAATGCACTTTTATCACAACGACTAATACTAAACGAAAATACTAAGCTCAATTGAATATTGTTGAACAAACTATGCCGGTTCTATGTTTATTCAATAAAAATCGCGATACCGAGACCGACGTGTTCACAATCAACTTTTTCAAATTTTTGCACATTTTAAATTTTTGCACATTACAAAACAAAATATGGCAATTTTTTATAACAAATTCTGGCATTTTTGGGTTCTCTCAGAAAATGCCTTACCGAGACCAATACCGATGTGCCGGATTAAGTGGATTTGAGTTAATTTTGAGTGGATTAAGCTATGTTTTATTCATATTACGTCGCTTTGATGAGATTTAGAAGCAGAATTAAGATGGTTTTGAGCTGGATTAAGATGCTTTTGGATTAGTCGGACGTATATGCTATAAACTTCTATAACAAAATACCCCTGTATAATGGTAACTAGCTTACTATCTCCCTACTAGGGAGATTGTAGTCGTAGCTCAATTAGTCAAAACATTGTCTCTCCAAGTTGTACTAAAATCTTGTAACTTGTTAAACTTGTAGTTTGTGGGTACTAAATTGCAGTTGGCCTGCTTATTACTAATAGATTTTTCCGTAATTTTCTTTGTTATAAAACTTTTCATATTTTTAGCCTCTAGCAGGTGCTTGTGATAGCATTGATTCCCGAATAGTGCATAGCGAATGGATCAATTTCTTCAAGGACAATGAGGTGTTAATGCAGATTGATAAAGACGTGAAAAGGCTTCGTCCAGAGATTGATTTCTTCCAAAGAAGGACAGCGTACCCTAAAAGGTAAGCTATCTGTAAAGCTGATGATATTATACCTGTGTGCTATCTTTTCTTTTTTCAACACGCGCCGAAATTATATATCAAATTTTTAGGCAATCGTCATATACAAATTTGGCGAATCGCATTCAATCCGAGAAGTTGTCAGCTGACATTCATGAAATGAACTTTTCCAACAAAAATGTTAGTTTTGACTTGCATACTTATAGCTTCACTTTCTTCTTGTTCAGTTTATCGAAAACTTGACAGTTAACGGTGAGCAAGAGAATGAAAAAGGAGAAACAATCTCGGAAGGAGAAGAGCTGCACTGGCAGGTAGTTGAGCGCATTCTTTTTATATACGCCAAGCTAAATCCAGGTGTGAAGTACGTGCAGGTAAGGGTCTCAGTCAATAATTCAACCTTAAATACGAAAATTAAACTAATTTCAGGGGATGAACGAGATAGTGGGCCCAATTTATCATGTCTTTGCAGGTAAGAGTCAAATAGTAACTTCCATATATGTGATCTGATGATTTACAGTAATATGTTTAGCGGATTCCGATCCGGAATGGGCCGAATGGGCGGAAGCTGACACATTTTATTGTTTTCAAAACCTTATGTCCGAAATCAAGGATAATTTCATTCGTACGCTTGACAGCTCCGATTGCGGCATAGGTTTGGATCTTTTTTAATGAAATGCAGTTAGATTAAGTGTACTAGGGGTTTTAAAAGCGGAAATATTTGCTTAAGTGCAAAATAATTAATATCGATTTTTAAGCCGCCTTACTATAATTTTCATTTATCAGAAATATTGTAAAATAAATTCAGCTCTTATTTATATTGGCTCTCTGTATTGTTATCATATTTCTAGTATCATTTTATGCTTTATTCAGAATCTGTCTTATCTCGATTCTATGAACGGTTTCAACGATTGGACGCTCCACTTTATAAACATTTGGCAGAGGATCTTGGCATTCGGCCCCAATTCTATGCATTTCGATGGATATCACTTTTATTATCTCAGGAATTCTCCTTGCCAGGTAAGTAATGCTTGGTTAATTTCGATGTGTTCGGATGAAAAGCCATACAGTAATTTTAATTAAGTATAATGATCCTTAGTTATTTTCAGACGTAATTGCCTTATGGGACACTGTGTTCTGTTCCACAAATAGACTCGAAAGTGTGCAATTTCTATGTTTGGCCATGCTCGAGCATATTCGGGACGAGTTGCTTACGGGTGATTTCAGTCATAATGTTCGTTTGTTGCAGGTTTGCTTGCTCTTCATATAATATTAATCATTAGATAAGGATAATCTTGTGACCAAAGTGATAAAATAAACGTGTCATACGTTATTGTTTACCTGGTCTCGTATGCTGAACACTGCAAAGCCTGAGGCCAGCACCTCGGCTCTGTTAGCACGAACCTGAGGCTGAAGCTCAAAATAGTCAAACTGAGATGAGGCTCATTATGTTCTATTTTTTCCAGTTTCGCAGATAAACAAAATTTTGAGAAAATTGGCAAAAATGATGGAAAATAAAAAAGTTGCGAGAATGTTCATAAATTCTATCATCTTGAAAAGGATTGACCGAAAAGCGACTGAATCCATTTTGACTCTAAACTATTTGTGTAAAATTTGAACGGCGATTTTTCAGGAAGAGCAATCTGATCCTTTCCAGGATCACCTTTCAAAATTTATGAACTGCTTTTGCAGCAACATCTCAAAAATTTTTTGGTTTTTTAACACTTTAAAATATTCGTAATATTATATACTTTAAAATATATAGATTATATAATCTTAGAAATTAAAAAACTGCTCAGTAACATATGTTCAAGTATAAAATATAATCGATGAAATGTTCATTCCTGATTTTTTAGAATTATCCTGAAGTCGACGTTAGCAAGGTATTATAATGAAGTAATCAAATTTGTTCCTGATTGTATTAACACATTAACCCTTCATTGCCCATAGTATCCGAATAGATACGCATTTTTTGACCCCACGAACGCCCATAGTATCCGAATAGATACGCAACTTTGGAGTAATTTTTGGCCAGATTTTTGGCTTCCTAGCTAAAATCTGATATTGACCTTATATAGCCAACTTTTTGTCCTGAATAAGAATATGTAGTTAGTTTTTGTGTTTTAGCTCTAAAAAATTTTTTAGAGCGCTCTAAAAAAGGTACACTCTTGAAAAATTCGAAATTTTACGGAAAAAATTTTTTTTGAGACTCCACGAAAAAACTAACTTCAGATTCGTGCTCAGCGCATCGAAATTGACCAGAAAAAGTGTTTTTTAGACATCTAAAAATTTCGAAATTTTTTTGAAAATTTCGAAACCATAGAGGGGGTATCATGGATTTTCGGCAAAATCCCGACTTTTGACCCCCCAAAAATTGGAATTTTTTGGGGTTTTTCAAAAAAGAAAAAATACGCATCTAATAGAATCTCGAGATCTACCCATATACCAAAAATCAGCTAAATATCGTCGTTGGGCATACGGGGCTGACCCACCGCTGGGCAATGAAGGGTTAATTTGAAGTTCTATATGATTATATCGCTGAGGAAATAAAAAGTTACTCAAATCTGTAGCGCTTTCGAAGTACATTTTTATTATATCGAATTTAGCTGGTGATTTATTCGGTGGAGCTTATGGAAGCAAATAACACGAATCCGATATCCTCCAGTCAGCAATCTCTCTCCACTATCGCGCAAAACGGAAACTCTGACAGCACTAATCATACAGCAGCAACTTTGGACCGAATAACAGTGCCTGCCATGAATTGGAGTCTCAAGGCTAAGTCGAGTCTGAGTCATTTGGTTCGTAAGACACGAGAACAGGTCAATAAGTACACTTCTAATTAGTCGAACTTGTAATTTAATTGGTGCTCTAATGTTTCTGTTTTCGAAACGCTTATCTCATTTTATTTATGAAAATATGTGTATGGCCATAATTGAGACATTAATTATTGAATTGTAATCTCTTAAACGTGAATATCATTGTAATACGCATATATTAAAGCAAACGTTTTGCTACATTTGTATAATCTCTGTCAGATTGCTCAAATTTTACGCCATTTATTACTAGCAATCTTTTGAATATAACCTTCTTTGAATTTAACCCACTTTCGGTTAAGGTCAAAACAATTGCCGTTTTGTTAATTATATTTTCACTTTGTTACTTTGGATATCACCGCTTGTACCATGTTAAAACGTTGAACATAAAGACCGATTGGAAATTAGGCATCGGCGAGTCCGAGTCTTTCCGAGTCCGAGTCCAAAACGGACTCGGACTCGGTGTGAATGGAAATCTGACGAGTCCGAGTCCGGACTCGGATTCGGACTCGGTGAAAGGGGTCCGAGTCCGACGGACTCGGTTATTTTCGGCCGTGCCCATTGGGCGCGGCCGAGCGAAATTTTTGAACTTTTTTGAAGAATATACAAAATTTTCAATGTCCTTTTTTTGCAGGCAGCACTAGTTTTCTCAAAATTTTCGCCTGCGGCGCTATTTTTTCTTCCTTTTTCCATTATAAGTCGCCATTTTTCCCAAAATTTCGGCCTACGGATTTCCATGCCTATTTATTTGTCTTCATAATTTTCTGCTCACTTTTTTTAATGCGACCAAATATGTTTTAGCAGAGCTACAGCAACCATTCCGCAATCCGCAATCTTTATGCACCCCCTAAGAATGCCCTCGGCCGTGCCCGATAGGGCGCGGCCGAGGAAAAAAATATTGAAACTTTTGCCTGAACATTGAAAATTTTGAAAGAAAATTTTCTCTAACCTCACACATTGTTTCAAAATTTTCGCCTGCGGCGCTATTTTTTCTATGATTTTTCTCATATCGTACATTTTTCAAATTTTTTTCGCCTGCGGCGCGATTTTATCCCAGCGAAATTTTAGATGCGCCTATTTTTCATAGAAATTTTGTTAGAAAAATTGCCGAAGAAGTACAAATATGGCACCCATCTATAACGCTTATTCAGGAGCTAAATAGTCGACCTAAACCGGTTATATTCATATTAAAAAGTTTTGGAAAAATACAGGTAAAATTTGAATTTGCATGTAAAATTTCTTCAAAAATCTAAAAAATCGCTAAAAAATAGACCAAACCGTCTAAATTTTGTCTATTTATAGTAAAAATACGAAATACTAGTGAAAAACAGTAAAAACACAAGTTTTTGACAACAAAAAAATTGGCGGGAAAAATAAAATTCAAACGGACTCGGCGAGTCCGGACTCGGACTCGGACTCGTCAACTGATATTGGAACCCTACCGAGTCCGAGTCCGGACTCGGAATCGCTCGGACTCGGTGTAAAATTCCGATCCCTATTGGAAATCACTTATAATTATTATTTGTCGAGTTAAATACCGTATTTTCTCTAATTGAGCCCCCGGGGGCTTAATTATTTCAATCCCCCAAATTCGGGCAAAATTTTTCTCTAACCTCTCACTTTTACACGCTATTTCTCTTTCTCTAGGGGGGGGCTCAATTATAGGGGGCTCAATTATAGAGGGGGGCTCAATTAGAGAAAATACGGTATTTCTTTAAAAAATTACGATCTATATAATAAATTACAGTTCTAAGTATATGGAATGTTGAATCAGTTTATAAAAAACAGCTCGAACAGCCAAATTACTTACACTCTCTCCGTTATCTACCAGGACACACTTTCCATTTCACTTAGCATTCGATATATGAATATATAAACTACTTTGTCAAAAGGTAGACATTCAGACATAGTCGTGAGTTAATTATCGAATGGAATTACTGGATTTCATATTTTCAGATTTCTTGGGGAAGAAGTAGTGTCCTTCACGCACTTTTGCTTGCTCGCGGTTAGTCAGTGCTTTTTCTGCCGGACATGTATGATTGACAATGTGAAAGTTGCTATATGACTCCTGAAAATGGTGCTAAATGATTAAACATAAACTTTTGAAAAATTAGACCTAAATTTATCAATTCAATCTAGTCAATACGCTAGTTTCTAACAAATATGATATTGCAATTTTAAGAGAACCACAAGTGACTTAATTAAATAGTCATTAAGCGCTAAACGCAAAAATTTCACCTGATTGGTTGTGGTGGCGTTGAAGGGCTCTCTCCACCTGGTATATTCCTTGTTCCACTTTTTCGTTATTTTTGCTGCTGCTTCCTCTGCCTCTTTAGACAGCCTTCGAACAAAAATATTTGCCTTATAGGTGGCTTGATTTGTGGTTTCTCCCTCGAATGGGAGTCTCGGGCGATTGTAATATTCCCGTAAGCGGGCAGAATCTGTTGGTCTGCCACGCCTAAATTTTATATTAAAATACACAATTTCAGTCAAATTACACGTAAGGCTTTTTCGTGTCACAAATACGGCTCTTTTTTGTCACAAATCCAGTTGTCAAAAATGTGGCTCTTTTTTGTCACAAATTCATTTATATTATCATAATTGCAGTTTTTGATATAGTTATCAAAAATATGTCAGCCTTTATGTCAACCACTGTACCAATTGTCAGATTTTCAGGCTCATTTGCCATTACATTTTTCGCGCACCTTATAAGGCGCCAAACAATGATTTAGGCTTATTGGGCCTCTCTTATTGGGCCACCAAGAGCAAAGTTACTTATGCTTGGGCTACGCACGTGGGGGAAAAGTGGAGGGGATTTTGTATTTCTCTCTCGCTTTTACTGCAGAAAAATACTCTCTCAATCCCCCGGCCAATCCCCCGGCGGATTCGCTTTGTGTAATTGTGAAAAATCAAATCGTTTTGATTTTGTTCGGTGTTCTAGAACAAAGGAGTTTGTTTTGGAATAGCAAAAATGAAATTGTCTTCTCTGTACAGAGCATTTTCGCACAGACATCATTTTTGGTTGTGTATGCCATTGTGTATGTCGACAAAGACATGTTTTATGTCTGCTTTACAACGCTTTTTCTTCGGGGGATTGGATGAGAGAGTACAGCGCTGTGATTAATCTATAAGAAATATACAAAATCCCCCGGGGGATTCCCCACGTGCGTAGCCCTAGTGTAAGATAAAGTGTAGAAGTAGTTTGAAAACAATTCAAAATAGATGAATATTCTGACAAAGGCTTTGATTTAAGAATCCAGCCACACTAAAATAACGTTCCTTTTCGGCAAAAAATCTAATACGCACGGATGGGTACTGCGTTGTGGGAATAAAATTGGTGGTAAATAAGTTGCATTATTTGTTGTCTCGCTTTCGAACAAGGTCGCAGTTGGTCTGTAGAGAGGCATTTGACGGCGATTCCTAAAACTAAGGCACTATTATTCAAATGAAATCTGCAAATTTTTGCATTTAGAAAGGGGAGATGGTTTGACTCCAATAGCGACAGAGTCTGGAAAAAGGATTTTTGACCAAACGATTTTTTGGTTTACTCATGACCTGTTCGTTTACCTGTCAAGAGGTATTTTCCATGTGTAATCATCACGGTGTGTAGTGGACGTATAGAAGGGCGAAGTAATGACTCCAAATCCTGTTCCAGTACCGAATATTGTTGGAAGGTTGTCTTTAGGGCGATGTTTATGGCGAGTGGTTGCTGGATATGAGGAGAAATGCTGCGCTGGAAAGTCATGATGATAGGCTAGTGAAGGTATGAAGTTTGTTCCTGTGCCCAATCTATCAGCACTAAGGCTACTATTGAGTAAGAAAAGTGATGTTGAGATTTCTCGATGGAAATTTGAGTTACCATACTCAATCACTCGTGGCTGTGGCAAGAGGACGGGGTCTATAAAAGAGCTGTTGCTGTTCAAGCTGGATAAGCCAATGTCTAGCGGAGATAGTTGTTGAGTATTTAATTTGGCGTCCAATAATGAATGGCTGCTACCTAAATGCCCATTTTTGTATAGCATTGAAAAAAGCACAACTTAAGCATAAAGTCGAATATTCACCGTTTAGAGAAGGTAGAGATAGTTTATTATTAGCATCAGCAAAAACAGGTGCATTGAAATCTGTGTGTTGCTCTCGAGCTTCAATGTTTATTGGTGGCAAACTTGCAGCGGATGATGAATGGTGCGAGATCTGCTCTGCTTCACCATTAACCAAATCAGTCGATGATGTGAAATAACCGTTAAGTTGATCTGACGCTGCATGATCCGTTTCATGTTCCCCAGGCGAAATAATACTCGCGGATGCGGACGGCGGAGTAGAATTATCTACACGAAAATTCAAAAGTTTAAGGAATAGAGCATCGTAAATTATGGATGTCAAAACATCAAATTATTTGCTTTCAGGCAATTATCCTCTTCTTTCAGGGATGTGGAACCTAAAGAAACCCAAAATTAACCCACAGGCCCACACTCTCAAATCGTTTCAATTCTGAAGCGATTTTATATGTGATCAAATGATGCATTCAATGATGACAAATGATACATTCAAAAACACTCATATATATATACTCAAATGCCACCTCCATCGGCAGCCTCGAATGTAATTTCTTCCAACTGAATGTTGTTGGTGATGTTAGGTTGGTCATTTGGCTCCTCTTCAACATTCAGCAGCTCCGTTATATTGCTGTCAAATTCACCTCCTTCAAACCTGTCCTCCTTGAAATGCATTCACAAGTTTGGTTATATTTGTAATCAAACTAGAGAACATCTAAACAAAATTTTATTTAGAAGCTTATAATACATTATACATTAGTATTTATTATAAGTGACGGTAATGAGGTGCACATATAAGTAAAAATTTGCACTAGTATGCCGTATATACACACACAGTCAAAATAATGAAAGAACGTTTGTATTCTTTAGTATGCATTCTTGTAGAGGTTACTTTGTTTTTGGCTCGCTTTGGCTTTTGATGTTACTCCGTTTTGTTTTCTTCATCTTTGTCCTTGTTGTTAGTGGCAATAGACGGCCACAAAGGCCAGGCCCGCTCACGACCCAGGTCCACAGGACTCACATAATCTTTACCAACAGGACTTGGCAGCGGATCCAAGACTAAAAATATTCCACACACTAACGTAACAACATCATAAATGTGTGGTACCTTTCTTTTTGGTATGTTTTCGGGCAGTTTGCGTGCCAACCTCAACAGTAGGGCTGGGTGTTCTGGATCGCAGATTAGCAATGCTTTGGCTCTGTCCGACGGGAACAGGAATTTTTGACAGCTGCGTTTGAGTCGGGATTTCTGCCGTATCTGGCTTGGTCTAAATGTTGTAACGTACGAAATGTATCTTTGGCGCTCTATTGTGGTTACAGTAACAAAAATAACAATGAGCATTAGAAACACGGTAAATATTCAAATCACGTATTACTAAATTATATCAATATCGGCAAAGGTTTAAAAACCGCACTTAAATATTGCTCTTACAAAGCGTGGCTGGAGGCCACCCTGATGCGAAAAATTTTGTGTTAGCGCTTTATTCGCCGAAAAATGACATTTTTTATTTTTATATAGCTGTCACTAGGACGCATATGAAAAGACATGTATTTCTTAGAAAAAGGCCAAAGTTTTGAAGATTTTAAGTCTGAAAAATGAAGATTTTTCTAAAAGGGTATTTAAACTCTGTACAAGTGAAAACTGGCTACATAAATCGTCTTTTTATTTTAATAACTAATCGTAAAGTCGAAATATATACCAAAAGTTATGATATACAAAAAATGAAATATGCACAGTCTTGTAGCCAAAAGTGTCATAATTTAAAATAACTCACTTTGTGAGCTTTCCCCACTCCATTTGATATTGTGGTTTGTGTGGTCGCGGCGCCCACTGCATTTGCGTATGGTGATGTGGGAAGAAATCGATGTGTGTATGAATTCCGATCAGCACTTGCGACGGCATGATTTGAAAACGACGGGCTCTGTTCCTGAAAGCCATGCTTGATTGCACTACGTGGATCATATGGGAAAGAGTTTCGATTAGGTCCATTGTGAATTGGAGGCGGATTCGTTCCAGGTACTGCTGGTGGTCGGCCCAAATTTGGATTGCTCGAAGTTTTGCAGGAAGGTATGAAGGTATTTGTGAACTCCTGTAGCGCCGGTCGGCTCTGGAGAGACGAAGACAACTGGTCACCTCTGCGAAAAGAAGTCTCATTTGATGTCGGAGGTCTGCTAGTGGGCAAACTATCTGTGGCAGGCGACAAAACTATAGGCCGTAGGATGTGTACATTGGATGAGGGCTTGCTTGAAATCGTTATATCGCCGGGCATAATTCGATTAGGAATTGGTGAAGTTGGCGGTTTTGGCGGTACAGCGGAAGTTTGGTTTGAGGCGGACGAGTGATCAAAGCGGCTAACATTCACGCTCAGCTCACCTGGCAATGTGTTTATACCTAAAATACATATCAATTTCCATTTTATTCTTTTGTTTTAAATCTTCCATATTTGTACAGCCTACATGTGTTTTGTCAAAGAATATAATTTTATAGTAATACGTTGTAGGAACAAATTATAAAATGACTTCAACTAAAAATTTGCTAAAAAATCTAGTCACAGGAATCCTTCATTAGTTTCTTTTTCTCATTACGAAAGAATCGCCTTTTGTCTTAACTTTCTAGCATATTGAATACCAGCATGAATCCTCAGTTTAGTGTACCTTTAGTTTCCTATAAATTTGGCATAAGATCGTATCTATAAATAAAATGGCAACTAAAACAATTTTTATGAAGGTCTCAAACAAATGTTATGTTCATTTAATTACAAAATTGTTTAAGTTATCAAATGAAAATTGAGCCAGCGCATTCAAGGAGACAAGGATCAAGCCAATCATTTAGTTCTAGAATAAATGGATACAATGATAATTCATTGACCAAAGCTTGATCTCGTCAATATAACTGACTCAAAATTCAAATAGATAATCCAAGCACAACATTTACTGTGTAATTCAAAGGAAAAGAAAGTGTCAGACTAGAACCATTACAAGTACATACTAGACGACGGAAACCGATTCGAAAGAGTGTTGTTTGCGGATGCTGCATGAACTGAGCCATATAAGCTGTTAGCTGTACTGTCACCACCAACCTAAACAATTTTTTTGGAAATTATAACAAAACCATTTCGAAATAACTACCGATTCGTACTCATTTGTAATGGTTGAATAATAATGCTCGCGAATGGGGAATAAATCGCCACTTTCCGTATTTCCGCTAGTATTGGCTCTGCAAATACTTGAGTGTCTGAATACCATCAAGAATATTATAAATTTATGACTATACCTTTCCTGTTCTCTTAGACGAAGTCGCTCTCTTACTACATCAACAGACTCTCGCACCGTCAAATAACGGTAAGATGGGTTTTGACTGCTGCCACCGCTGACAATGCTACCCGAGCCGCTCTCTCCATCACCGACATGATAAGCGTTTTCGGAGGTGGCCAGCTATAATATGAATATTATATAAGTAAACGTATGTAATAACCACTAAAAAGTGCCTTTCAAAAAATAACTGCGAATCTTATTTAAACATGGCTGTATAATTATATCAAGTCACTTGAGAATACTTTAATCTTGAGGATAAATACATATATTTAGGAAAGTTCATCAAAGACTTACAGTTGATGGGTAAACTTGAGTCGGCAATTTAGGAAGTGTTCCTGTGTGCCGTAAGCGTACAGGTACTGTATTTGTTCGATTTGGTGCTTGCGAATCTGCAGGTCTACACGCTGCGGATGTTGAAGGTTGTGGGCTTCTACGTCTTGATGTATTCCCGCTGCGATTGATCTATAAACCGATAAAGTTGTGTTTATGTCATATAATCATAAAATTGCTAGTTTTTACTAGGGGTCGGCGAATCCGGATCCGAATCCGGATCCAAAATGGATCCGGATTCGTTGCGGATGGCAAGATCCGGATTCGATTCGGACGACGGGATCCGGATTCGGATTCGGTAAAAATGGGGCCGAATCCGGATCTGACGGATTCGGTCTTTTTATTCGTCAAAAAATAAAAGAGTCAACCAAAATTTTTCAATTGGTGTACAGCGCTGCATTTCATTATTTGAAGCTGTTTAAGAAGTGGTGATTCACCACTGTTTACCATTTGGCTGTGACGGCTGCTTGAAAATCGAAAGAGAAGAGACGGCGGAAAGAGAGATTTCAACACTGGATGCATTTTAGTTTTTAAATTTTGTTTTCTTAAACTTTTTATATAATGCTTTCGAGATAATATTATTATTAATTTGTATTTCAACCGCACGGAACGTGTTCACGTACCAGAGAATGAGTTTGAACCCTCATAAAGCACAGATGATCATATTTTTGAACAGAATTTTGCCTGTTATAAACTACCGTTATTAATTTGTTTGACTTGAACTTTGCGTTGTGTGATTGAAAAATAAAATCAACGTTGTAAATGACAAGAAAAGAAAAAATGGGAGCAAATTTGGAGTTAGAGTTCGAAAAATTTGGCGCGAAATTTGAAAAGATCCGGATTCGGATTCGATCCGGATTCGGTTGTCGATGACGAATCCGGATCTGGATTCGGATCCGGATTCGTCAACCTAAAATAGAACCTTACAGAATCCGGATCCGAATTCAGCCGGATCCGGATTCGTTGTGTTTTGCCGACCCCTAGTTTTTACGCATTAGTATATTTTGAAATAAGTATTATAAGATGCAATTAGAGCAAGTGTGATAATTACAATGAATAAGCTCTATCTATGTGCTTAACGCACTTTTAACTCTAAAATCGCTTGTATTTTATTATTTGCCCTTTAGAAAATTCTTGTTAGATTTCTCATGCCTGATCAAAAATCAGCCCAACAATTCTTGTTTCTCGTAAATGCTTATGATTGTTCCTTAGCTAAAATATCCTAATGAATAATGTTAGCGTCTTAAGCGTAAAAGCATTTGTTTTCGTTTTCCGTTCGCTCTCGTAAATGATTATAATTCATGTATACCAAATATTTTGAATAACAGCCTGCTTCCATCATATGTAACTTGATCTTTGCCTATTTAGGGCGAAGATTTTGTAATGATGCTGCTTTTGATGATGCTTTTATGCGATAAATTCTGTGCTGATTCGTCCACAAAAACCACAGACCAAGTGTCCACATTCAAGAAATTCGTCCTCGCTAATCAAGAACTTCTAGAAAGAAAGTGATTCTGTTCACTTGTCTTTACAGAAAATCTTCAATCAAATCTTCAGCAATCTTTTACAAGGGAAGATTGTATATGGTGCCCCAGCAAGGATTCAAACCTTGGACCTTCGGTTTACAATGTGCTTAACGCACTTTTAACTCTAAAATCGCTTGTATTTTATTATTTGCCCTTTAGAAAATTCTTGTTAGATTTCTCATGCCTGATCAAAAATCAGCCCAACAATTCTTGTTTCTCGTAGAAATTTGCTTATGATTGTTCCTTAGCTAAAATATCCTAATGAATAATGTTAGCGTCTTAAGGCGTAAAAGCCATTCGTTTTCGTTTTCCGTTCGCTCTCGTAAATGATTAATTTCATGTGATACCAAATATTTTGAATAATCCAGCCTGCTTCCTATTCATATGTAACTTTGATCTTTGCCTATTTAAGGGCGAAGATTTTTGTAATGATGCTGCTTTTTGATGATGCTTTTATGCGATAAAATTCTGTGCTGATTCGTGCCACAAAAACCACAGACCAAGTGTCCACATTCAAGAAATTCGTCCTCGCTAATCAAGAACTTCTAGAAAGAAAGTGATTCTGTTCACTTGTCTTTACAGAAAATCTTCAATCAAATCTTCAGCAATCTTTTACAAGGGAAGATTGCATAATCTAATTTATGTAGTTTTATCAAAAATAGCTATTAAAAGAGACAAAAATACACATTTTAGAGTTAATCTGAAATCATGTATCATTCATTTTGGGTGTGCTCTGGATTCAAATAAACTAAAAAGTTTCTGATAATAAAAATACCTTTGCGTAAAGTGCATCTATATTGTCCTTAACATTGTGTCCACTTCTTCTCGTAGCGGGATCATTAACGCGTGCATATCCAGCAGTATCATATATAGATTCCTCATAGGCACCTCCTCGACCCTTCCCCTCACTTATGATTGAGCTGAATATATTTAAACAAAATTATAATACAACCGTAATTACATCGAATGTAGTAACCTATAGGGATCTTCGCTTCCACCTGAGTAAATTTGTGAAGCACTTGTGTAAAGTGGTTCAGCAATGTTTTGCTTTCGGGACCTTTCCTTGGTTGAAAACGTAGGATAATCATATCGCTGGTTTGAAGTTGGGTTCTCATCAACCTGAAAATTCAACCCAAAGAAAATAATATCTGGATTATTGAGATATAGTTTTCATAATTTTTGTTTTAACAGAAGCAATTCTACCAATATTACTCATAAATTGTTTGAGACCACATTGCCAAGATATTGTGCTTAATTCACCAAAAAAGGAAATATTAACTTACTCTTGAGTAAACTGGATCCATTCCATCACTGTCCGCATCAATGTAATCATAAGCTGGTCCGATATCAGATGATTTTCGCCGTGTTCGCCAAGAGAATGGTACTTTCTTGCGCGCTTCATTTTGAATTTGATTTCTGACAGTACCACTTTTTGCTAAAGCTTTATCGGCTTTGTTCCTTCTTAGGTTGAAACACCAGACGATTTTTGTGGCTTCTTTCGACGATTCATAAGGACTGGTGCTAGTCGGGATGGTGCCATATGGCTCGTCATCTTGCTGTGTCTGTATGGCAGTGCTAAATAAAAGAGTCCTTTGTGGGGATCATTTTATCATATTTACTATATTCTTTAAAAACGGTCATTTGGTAAAAAATGAAATTTGCTTCAACTTATTAAAGAGGGCATACTTCATTAAAAAGCGAGCCTTTTAACATTAGTCTATCGGAGCCGCTATGTTCACATCGCATGTTTACATGGCGACATTTACGACGAAATTTTGAGATGCAAATTCGGGATAAACTTGGGTAATTAAACCTATAGTATTTTTAAACGATTAAAAATATCAAATGTTAGAATTGTCGATAAATATAATCGATAATATTTATGCTCAAATAAAAACAATGTAAAATACATAAATATTATTGTAAAAATAAATATTGCTAATTAATAATGTCGGGTAAAGATAAATTAAAATTGAGCGTACCTATGTGAATTTTCGTTTGGTGCTTGGTTTGACACACATCCACAAAAAAGGCATTGACCGAGTTGCCGTTTTGTCATCCCGATTGTCTATCACAGAGAAAACATCAAGTGAAGCTACCAATCAATAATTCATTAAATTGCAGCAAAATTATGCGTCACAATTATGCCATTAAAATGCCAGCATTTTAATGGATGTGCGATATAAATCAATATTTAAAATAGCAAAGTCAGACTCTCAATAGAATTGAGGGCAACGGTCACTCTTACCCGTATTTTAAAATCGGATCGAGCGGAGGAAGAAAAGGGCTGATCGCGACGCAAAAACTTGAGGAAAACGGAGAGTCTTTACGTTTTAAACTAAATACGGATCGCCAAAAAATTCCTTTGTGGCGCCAAATCAATGGAAGAGCAAATGAGCAGCCATTAATCATGGGGAGAATCTAATAGCAAAGCATCGTTTGGAGTCGGGTTCGGTGGCATTACGAACAAATGTTAAAAAATTGTCATTTGATCGGCGGCATCCGATTTCTACACCTTCTTGGCTGTATTTGACCGAAATTCCGGCTCCTTGTAGCTTTTTGAAAAATGTCAACTATCATTTTTCTCTGGACAAATGATAACATTCCCACTGTCTTCCTAATGTCGAGCTGCGACAACTAAACCGAGATTGCATTTCCACATAATAATAATCGTTTAAATCTACAATGTCTGATCCATTGAAGACCATCGTAGATTAGAGTCCAACATATTGCTATTTGCAATAAACTGTAAAAATGGTCGGGGACTCTATACCAGAGGCGAATTGTGTTTAAAAGCATTCAAACTGTGTTTTTAGCATTTAGAAGAATAACCAAGTAAATTTTTACTTCCATGATGAAAAACAGCTGGGTATTCGACAATAATTTGCCATCCGACTTAGTAAAAAATCAAGCCGTCGGTGGCACACAAGATTTTTTTCTAAGCTGGCAAATGGATATGTACTTTATTACGGAACGAATTCTTAACTGGTTCGAAAAATTGTCGTCTGTCCTCTAAGAATTTGGTCCGCACTCCAATTCATACGCAGCCAGAGAGCCTTTATGAATAGCAATGTCCCAGGGTAATTTTGTGCTCTCCTGCTGTGCAAAATGTATAGAGCAGTTAAAGATTTTAGCATTGCTCGTCTGGATGAGTTCAAGAAATTCAGTTTATTCGCTCTTTAGATGAAATAAGTTCGAAAAACCATAAGGAAAGGAAAAAAGTTTTGCAGAAATAGCTTAAAGATTATTGAGAAGTACAGTGAAATCTAGCAACTGTACGTAAACGATTTCGTTAAATAGCTTGTTCTTTTAAAAGTAAAAGCTTTCTCGTAAAAGCCATAATTTAGTCGTTTTATTATTTAAACAGTTGCAAACTTTAAAACCCTTGCTTTGGTTTTTCAAAAAAATCCACGAAAACGGCGACCAAAGTATTTTTTTAGCATTCAATTTCAGGACTTGTTCCTCTCAGCATAGTAATGATTTTCATAGAACGTGATGATTTCATGGCGCGCGGCCGATTCCATGCCATTTGCTACAGTTCACTATTTTCGTATTGAATTCAATATTTAACAGAATTATACTTTTAAAACTTACGATATGAAATTATTTTGACGTTATTTTATAGGAACATACGTTCTGAGCATGCTCAGATGTGCATCTGATAAAAACGCCCCATATCGCATTTTAAAACTACTTCTCTATAATGGCACTTCTGCTATAGCATCTCATTGTTATAAGAACACTAATACAATGTCTGCTTATTGGAATCGAAAGCGGAAGTTTTGTCAACGGCTGTCGTCTGCAGAGAAAAAATGTGATAAAAAATGACGAGGAAGTATGGTCATGAGACCTTAGACTGTGTACGGTATGATGATGAAGATACTACCGACCTTTTGTCGTAAAATGGATATACAAAGCCTCGAAAAACATAATTTAATTTATTAAACATAATTTAACATAAACCAATGGTAAAGAATTGATGGGAAACGAATTGTGTGGTCAGCACAAAGACGAAAAATCATTATGTTCATAATATTTTTACTCAATTAATATACATGTATTTCTTTTTTAAGATTTTCTGATTTATATGGATTCTATCACGAATAAGCTTATTTGATAGCTAGACTGTTGCCTTCAGATATTAGCATATAGTTTTCCGAGGTTTATTACAGTATTCGAATCGTTACTGTTAAATTAACTATGAAAGTCTACTTCCATTACATTATATTGATATTACGATGTCGATGAAAGTTATTTGGGTTCCGTTAAAGACAAAAGCAAATGACTATAGTTATAATGTACCGTATTTTCTCTAATTGAGCCCCTCCCTATAATTAAGCCCCCCCTATAATTAACCCCCCCATAGAGAAAGAGAAATAGTGTGTAAAAGTGAGAGGTTAGAGAAAAATTTTGCCCAAATTTGGGGGATTGAAATAATTAAGCCACCGGGGGCTTAATTAGAGAAAATACGGTAAATCAATTTTGCTGTCACAGGATAAATACCTCACGAACTGGCCTTTAAGACATACTTAGGAGGTCCCAGCTGAGTAGCATATCTTCACGTTCTCCATAATATATACTAGTTTTCGGTGGGCCGCGGGCAAAGCCCGCGGCATACCTTTCGTTACGTTTTTCTAACTCACACTTACAGAAAACATACAACTATTGCATGGCTTTACAGTAATTATCTACTTCATATCAGATCTTAAAATCTGTAGTACTTTTCAAGAAACTTGTATGGATAGTATAATCTTTAGAACTTTTTCAAAAACTTGTCTGGATCGTCAAATATTTCGAACTTTTCAAGAAACTTGTCTGGTTCTTAAAATCTTTAGAACTTTTTCAGAAACTTGTCTGGATCTTAAAATACTTATATTACTCACTTTCTCACTTACCCACTTACTCACTTACTTATTTACTCACTTTCTCACTTACCCACTTACTCACTTTCTCACTTACTCACTTATTCACTTACTCACTTTCTCACTTTCTCACTTACCCACTTACTCACTTACTTAATTACTCACTTTCTCACTTACCCACTTACTTACTTACTCACTTACACACTTACTTACTTACCCACTTACTCACTTACTCACTTACTCACTTTCTCACTTACCCACTTACTCACTTACTTATTTACTCACTCTCTCACTTACCCACTTACTCACTTACCCACTTACTCACTTATTCACTTACTCACTTACTCACTTTCTCACTTACCAACTTACTCACTTTCTCACTTACCCACTTACTCACTTTCTCACTTACCCACTTATTCACTTACTCACTCTCTCACTTACTCACTTACTTTCTCACTTACTCACTTACTTTCTCACTTACTTACTTACTCGCTGACGCTTTTGCATGCTTAAGTTTAAGCTTAAGCCTAATCCTTCAGTATGCCCTTTTAAGGGTTGTTCGGGAGCTTAAGCCTAAACCTAAGTCCCTTTGGCCCCAGGTTGTTCGAGTCGCAAGCCTAAGGCTTGTTTGGTGCCTTTTAAGGATTGTTCGGGAGCTTAAGCCTAAGACTAAGTCCCTTAGGTGCCTTGGATACTTCTTCAAAAACTTGCCTGGATCTCAAAATCTTGAACACTTTTCAAGAAACATGCCTTATTCTTAAAATCCTGAATACTTCTACAGAAACTTTCCTGGATCTTAAAATCTTGGATACTTCTCACGAACCTTCACTTGATCTCAAGATCTTGAACACTTTTCAAGAAACTTGCCTTAATCTTAAAATCTTGAATACTTCTCCAGAAACTTCCCTGGATTTAAAATTTTGGACTCTCTTCAATAACCCTTAAAAACACGTTTTTTACATTTTGGCGCGAATTCAAATTTTCAAATTTCAAATCTGATTTCAAATTCGGATTCAGCATATCCGAAAACCCCTGTATGCAAATTTTCAGCAACTTTTACCGTCAGAACCAAAAAACCCATTTTTTACCAAAAAACGACCAAAAAATTCATAAAAAATGTTACAAAACACGAAATCCAAAAATTTAAAAGGCAGAAATACTCTAAATAACCTATATTTGCGATACAAAACAAAAAACAGCAAACCTTCACCCATAAAAACCCTTAAAAACACGTTTTTCAATTTTGGCGCGAATTTAAATTTTCAAATTTCCGATCTGACAATTTTATGCCACCCACCAGACCATTACCTACAAAATGAGCTATTACTCATCAAAATCTAACGACAGGATCGCGAGATCCTAGCGTTGCAGACAGACAAGCAAGCAGACAAAATTCTGCAAAATAATATAGTAAAATAAACTTTCCTAATAGAGACTCCGTCCATAAATTACATCAGTCAAAATTTCGGAATTTTCAGTCCCATTATCCCTCCACAATCTTTTGATAGCAGTGAAAATTTTCCATTGAAAAGTCGATTTATTTCGTGGGAAATATTCCGCAATGTCAGAAAATAAATGTCAAGATTTCATTTTAGGTCAAAAACCTTAGATTATAATTTAGCGGATATTTTGATGCTGGTTTCTTTGAACATGATTTTATTTATAGCGTTTATAAAATCCGCGTGCCTTCATTTCTCTCTGACAATGGTCCGAATCAAGACGACTTCTAAGCTCTCTGGCAAACACCCGCCTCAATATACAATTCGCGCAGGACAAAAAGCTCCGACAATGGTTGTGGGAAAGGAAAGCATGAAGCCACCTATAAAGAGAGCGCATCGCTATAGGCCGGGGACGGTCGCTCTCAGAGAGATTCGCAAATTTCAAAAGGGGCAATTATTTTTTTTATGATTATTATTTCATTGGCATAAAAATTTTTTGCAGTTACGACAAATTTTCGACACAAAAGTTACATCATTTTTCTCCGAGCTCCGATTTTCGTCACTTTGACTCAGGATCTCATCTCGACAAAAACTTCAATTTTTTAAGAACTATTAATTTGTTCCCCAAAACAAAAAGTATTAGAGTCCGGTGAGTAAAGCCAAAAACCAGATTTTACTGGAAATCAGTTTCTGAATCCAGATTTATGCACATCCAGCGGCATCTAGCGGTATCAAAATTTAGCAGGATCCTCGATCTGAAAATTACAAACCATGGTCATTTATTATTGGAAGTAGCAAAAGGTCCAGGAAAATGGTGGAACTAAGAGTTTATAAATTGGAAATTTCAGTCGACTCAGTTGCTGATCCGTCGCTTGCCCTTCCAGCGATTGGTCAAAGAGATTGCTCAGGATTACAATCAGGATGTGCGCTTTCAGTCAGCTACTATGGCCGTTCTGCAAGAGGCCGCAGAGGCTTTTCTGGTGGGACTTCTTGAAGACACAAACATCTGCGCGATCCATGCCAAACGTGTGACTATCATGCCAAAAGACATAAAGTTGGCGCGCCGTCTTCGCGGTGAGCACTAGCCAGAATGTCATCAACGTAATCACAGTGAACCAATGCCATATATTCCAATAAAATAGTTAATAATAAAATGTTTGTAAATTTACTCTCTTCGACATTCATGTGCTTACTATCTTTTATAATACGCGACCAGAGTTCGTATGTCACAAAATTTGGAAGGTCATTCTTAGGGGTGCTTATTTTCTCTGTCTGTAACGCTTTTTGACTACAAACTACAAATTTTTTTCTCTGTCAGTAACGCTTTTTGGGAGGCTCCCCGCAGGTTTATTGACCATTTTTTAGACCAAAATTTAGACAAAAGTTTTTTAGACCAGGCACCCCCAAATAATTAGGCACCACGGCTCCGTGGTGCCGTAGGGGTAAAAGTCAACTAGGGGGGTTCCAACTAGGGGGTACCAACTGGGGGTTCCAACTGGGGGGGATGCAAACTAGGGGGGTTACAAAATTTTTGGTACCAACTGGGGGGTTACTATCCCCCCCCCCAGTTGGTATGTCATTTTTCTAAACCCCCCAGTTTGCATCCCCCCCAATTTGTACCCCCGAGTATGTATGTAATTTTCCTAAATCCCCCCAATTTGCATCCCCCCAAGTATGTATGTCAAAATCCAGGGCCATACCCCCCCAGTTGGTATGTCACATTTTTGTCACTTTTTCAGGATTATACCCCCCCCCAGTTGGTATGTCACAAAATTTTCGCATTTTTTTCAGGATCAAACCCCCCCAGTTGGTATGTCATAAAAAATCGCCAAATTCTTCAGGATTGACCCATAAGGGGTCATATATAGGTAATTTTTCTCGGGGAATTCAAATTTCGCATCAGATTAAGGCTCAAGACTGTAGAAACCCCCAGTTGGTACCCCCCCTTAGTTGGGACCCCCCTAGTTGGTACTTACCCGTGCCGTAGGCACCACCTATGCAGCTAGTGTGTTCATACGCATTATTGAACAGTAGTTATTAAATGAAATACTGTGTACTTTAATTAACCATAACAAGTCTTAAATTTCTAAAATGATTATAGCTACTAATAATTATATTGGCTAATTATGAAAATAGCTTTTAAACAGATATTAATTGGGACACGCCCTATTTGTCTAAACCCCGTTTGTCTAAATATCGGAAAAATGCCATAACTCCGCTAAAACGTAAACTTAAGTCGCGAGTAATGGCTTAAATTGAAGCTTACAATTGGCTCTTTAAAATCAGTAAGCTTACGCTTAAGCCTAAGCCAAACCCTGGCAAAACTTAAGCTTAAAGCCTAAAACTTGCCAATAACGTATGGTTAAGCAGATGACTGAGCCTAAACTTAAGCCTTGGCCTAAACCAAATTCAATCTGAACTCCCGAAGCTGTTGAACTACACAAATGCTTTCAAGTTAAAAAATCATCACCAACACATATGTAAATTTTTGAAACACTAATCATAATTATTGGAACGACATATTGAGGAACCTTTATAACTCCATTTTTCGCTCATTCGAGGGTCATTATAAATAGAAATATTACCAATTGCTTTCCTAGGTGAGGACCTATATTTTCTCATAAGCAAAACTATCTACGGTAGACAAACTGGATCTACAAACGACCTTCTTATCGTCAATCTGACTTTCCTTTTGATTACCGTATTTTGTGATGCTGTTCGTGCTTTATAGTTTCGTTTATGCGACCCATTTGTAATAAACTAGACACAGATGATCACTGATTCACTATGTCCAGTCATGAATGCACTTTACAAAGAATGTACATTAGAAAGGACATTGAGATTTTATGTCCGGATAAGGCACGGTGAATTTAAATGAATTATTGCGCGGGCGTGCGGATACAAACCGCACACTATGAATTCTCTGCATAGACGTTTATATACTAAGCAACATACAGAATGGTAACGACGGAGGGAAATTTTGAGATGCAAATGTGAGATATTCGAGGACGTGACGGACAATTAAATGAGTGAAGAAAACATTGTTTAATCTCATAATGAAGCAGGGTATTGATTCATACTCCGTAGTTTTTGTTGTACGAGCTGTCGCAAACAGTAGAAAGGTATATAAGTTGCTTCGCACGTCACAAATCCAGTTTCGACCTTTTTCCATATTTCGTCATTGTGATGAGAATGTTTGAGGCGATTGAGTCATATTTCCTCAACACTTTTTGGAGGATACCTCTGTGAATATAATAGTATAGAAATAGAATAATAGCCTATTTGGTGTAAATAAGCTTAAAAGCGAAATATAATACAGCATTTGCTGCTACTTTTATAACTGCACTTTTATGAGCACCAGTAAAAGGGCTTCGTCTGCAAATTACACATGAGAGAATGATCTCGAAATTGTCTATGAATACGGTATTTGTACCAGACAATAGGATGGAATAACAGGGGGTCAATATCCCAGTAAAAACTTTTGGACACTAATCATTCACGCAAAAATGTATACCGCAAATTTTACAATTAGTCCACAAGTTGTTCGTCCAATATTGTTGGTCCAACCTGCAGCACTAAGTATTGTAATATCCTTTCTTCCCTCAGTGATTGTTAAAATTGCGCTATTAAATTTGAAAAAATAGATTTTGGTAAATTTGTGATATTATTATTGTTACCTTTATAAGCTGATAACTTCGTTCTACAAAATTGACAATCATTTACTGTAAATAGTGTAAATATTTAACCAAATTCGCAACCAAAATTTGAGTTGTCAAAAAGTAGAAAGTTGACGTAATTTGCTCCAATTAGTCCATATATGGAACGTAAAATTCGAATGAGCACAAAAAGTCATGGTTATATCAAAGTGGACTCATTTCAGTTTACCAATATCACGCCAATCCAATAAATATTCCTGCGCATTATTTATTTTCTATTGCGCCCTATTGGGCTATGCTATTAAGATGCTCGTAGATGGCCAGTGGGCCGACAAAGTGCAATGGATGGACATCTTGTCCCCTTCAACTCTTTTCAGCTTTTATACCGCCAATTTGACATGGAGCCTTTTTCTTACGTCCACAGCAATACACGCTGTGCTCCTTATCACAAGTCCAGTGTAAGTCATGAAATCATAATAGTAATTAGCAATGAAACTAGTTGTAAATGCCAAGCAATGCTAAGTAGTATTACTAGTGCTAAGTAGTACTACTAGTAAATGCTAAGTAAATGTAATGGCTCAAATTGAAGCTTGTCTTTAGGCGAACAACTTTAGAATTAGGCCAATATTTAAGCTTAGACTCAATCTTAAGCACAAGCTTAGGTTTATTGACAAGTTTAAGCTTTAAGCTTAGACTTAGGCCAGTGTTTGGCTTAGGCTTAAGCGTGGGCTTTTTGATTTTATAGAGCCAATTGTATGCTTCAAGTTAAGCCATTACTTACCCCTTAAGCTTAAGTTTTATCTGAGTTATGGTATTTTTGACATTTAGACCAACATAGTTTAGGCGAATAGGGCGTTTGCCATGACGAGTAACCATCCAAGTGTTTTCTACTTTTATGTGGCTAGACCGTTCAGGAATTTTTCAGATAGAAAAATAAACGTACGTACATGAGTATTAATAATCCTTGAAGCATTATGGATGCACTTCTAAATCATTACACGCAATTTTTAGACAGGCCGTATACAAATGGTATCGGCGACAGAGCAGCGACTCAGACACGGCTATTCCTTATCTATGTGCCGCCATAGGCTCTCTGCTTTGGTTGCGTTACTCAATCTTTATCCATGATATCAAACTTGTTTTATTACAATCGTGAGATTTTGAGGTATTTTATAAAACACAATTGTTTCATTTCAGATATGCAGTTTTTATGCAAACGTTTTTCCTCTTTGCAATGTTATTTTATCGCTCGAAGAAGGTTTGTCAATAAAAATTAAGATTACTCATGATATTTTGAATTTTAAATTCTAGCGAAGACTGTTACGCATTATTATGGCTGCTTTCGGAGCCTCATTTTGCTTATTTTTGCTCATAGCACAGCTACCCGAATCGATTGGAGTGCAAGTCTCGGGTGTGTGTGCATCGGGTGCACAAATTGCGGGTTCTTTTGTTTGTCCTTACTTAATTGTAAGTATCTTATTTTAGTAAGGTGTGTCAATAACTTTTTTTAATATAAATTTTTTATGAAATATGTATTTGTTTGAAAATTCAGTTATACGAATGTCGGATATGTCCAGAAACCCTGAAAAATATTTCTGATCTGTTAGTAAATTAATATACTGATCACTTTTACAAAAAATTGCATTTAATAAATAAGTTAGCATTTTGTAGAACGCTTTAATTCACACACCTCATATATTTCAGTACAAAGCATTTACCACGAAAGTAATCGATTTCATTCCATTTGCGCCAGTTGCTTTCACTTGGGTAATGGAATTGCACGCAATCATTTACAGTATTGGAATCAACGACTTTTATCTTTTAGTAAGTTCATTCCTAACACAGAGTTTAATGGAATTTTAATGTTCTCAAAATAATAAAAATATTGACCGTAAGGACGTGGGGTTTCCGGTTTTTGATCCAGACATTTTTGTTTTCGCAATATATCATGAGAAAAATTTTAATGGAGAGAATCCTAACATTTTGCGGAAAGTTCTAACCCTGAATATACTAATGTAAATACAATAAAGCATCAGATGGGACGAAGAACACAGGGACGCAGAACGTGGCTAAATATGATATCAATTTCTAACTCACTCACAGAAAATTTAGACAAAATTTATGAAGCTTGAGCGAATTAAAATTTCACTCACAGACAACCATCCTTAAAGGGGCGCTATCCTCCCAGCCGTTTTGTAAACGTTTTTCAGTTTTTTTTCCAACGTTTTGCATGCAATTTTTCGTTAACTTTGTCTATCTATACCGCTTTTTTGATTATGACGAGTATGAGTCAGCTTTTTGTGCTGCGTTTATTGGTACTTACCATTTTTATAATTATTGCCATTTTCATAGTTATTTTTGCTCGGGAGAGACACCATATATATAGACAAAGTTAACGAAAAATTGCATGCCAAAAGGTGAAAATACTGAAAAACACAGCAGGACTGGGTCCCGCAGAGATTGTTTGTTTTTTGGAAACGTTTTTTTACTTGGGAAAATTTACAAAAAATGTTCATATTAGAAAAATCCGGAAACATTCAAGTAATTTCGTTGGGTAATATGATAGACAATTTTGTTTTACACCTTTTGACACCATATGGGGGAAATTTCACAAAAACAGTAAAAACTTCACAAGCACACTGAAAAACGTTTCCAAAACGGCTGGGAGGATAGCGCCCCTTTAAGCTGCATTATTTAGTGTGTTACAAAGATATTTATTTTCAGTTAGCTAACTCCATCTTCTTTTGTATGGACGGATGTTTATTGGCAATGTTCTTCATATTTCCGACGGAAAGGAAAGGACCATCGAACGAGAATTACTCCAAACCTGCAAAAGTCAATGTTTTATAGATTCATTCCAGAGGAAAATTCTTCAGTCCGTTCGAATGAATATATTAAAAATAAATAAAATGGTTAAAAACAGTTTTTCGACACTCGATTTAGGAATTGTATGCGATAACTGTTGATTTAAAAGGCAAAAAGGACATCAGAAATCTGTGTTTCAATTGTAAGAGTTTGATAGCACTATCACATTACATTACATTATTCACACTATTCATGTTACTTTACTAAGAAGCCAGTGTCCGTCCGTCCGTCTCTGCGTCCACTGACGTTTAGACCACTTTCACCGCTCATTTCCTGGCAAGTGATAGCTTAAAATGGGTAATTTTTAAGGACAAAAATTTTTTTTAAAAACCCAAAAAATTTTTTTAAAGGACAAAAAAAAATTTTTTTCGGCGCGGGACGCCGCGATAGCGGCGGTGCTTTTTCTAGTATCACTACTAGACATTGAGAAGTATTTATATTATGTAAATATGCTAATGCATGTTTCCTTTTCCGTTCTTTCTTTGTTGTTTGCCAAGCAATTTGTTTTGGTGCTCGCACAAGTATCGTTTTACCGTTTCGTGGGTGTTACACGAAATGACATCATGATTAATTAAATGTGTGTTAACATGCACTAAAGGAATAAATCACATTGTTGTACGTTTATTCGTAAAAATGCTAACCAACAAAACTATTTAATTGTTCAAATCGTTTCAAAAGATCTGACAAATTGTGACGGGAAGCTACCTGCAGAGCGCTTTCCAAAGGCTGTTGAGAAAAATCTGAAAGAGCACAAGTTATTTGCTAATAAAAGATTATAAATATCTAGAATCGTGAAAATGTGAGCAGTTCTGAATCATTCGTATTTGCGAGCAAATGGGAATGTTTCATTAATGATCACCAAATGCGTAACTAACTGGTAGATTTTCCCAATTAATGTGCGAATTTCGCACCTTTACTAGTTAATCTGCAGATTTCCTGATTTTGCACTTTAACTGTAACGTATCCACTAGCTAGATACCCAAAGCTGTTCAAAGAAAGCGTACCGTTTCGATAAAATCAAAGAAGTGAAAAATAAGTTACGTCTATTTTTATTTCATTTAAAACATTGTATAACTTTATGCGTATCTTATACCACAGAAATTGTATTTTACGCCAATTCAAATATGTGCTTTTCAAAAATATTAAAACTAATTACCTGGGATCTTCGAATTCAGCATCACTCCTTTTCGAGAGCACCGGATCTACGTTGACTGGAAATCCATCAAATCGCCTGTAAAATTCAAAATTTTATTTAAAAGGACTAATAACCACCACACCGAAAACGGTTCGGCTCAAGAGCAAGGTGATCGCCATTCTCTGCTATTTCCCTTTGAAACTTTGCGGCTCCTCCCATCCGTATGACAGAATTACCATTTTTGTTCTTTGCCGTAAATGAATACACCGTTTCTGCGGGTCTAAATTTTATAACAAATTATGTAAGCTGTTATGCAAAATAAATATGATTACGTATTCTTGTATAAAAATTCAATTACCTGGATTCTAATGTATCGAAAATGAGAAATAAAAGAGGCAAAACAAAATACTGAAAATGTACTGCGCCCAGGAATAGCATTATGGCAAATCTAAATTCTTATGCATAATTATTCACAACGTATAATTTTACAGGATCAAGGTTTAAATAATCATTCGCAGCTTGAAAAGTTAATCAAAAGACTGGAATCCATAAGTAGAGTCATAGCTAAAAATAACTAGAAATGTGATTGAAGGAATTGCGAGGGGAATTTGTATTCTTCGTCGGTCCTTACAAATGTTTTCCTTTAAATTTTTCACACTACTGAGAAGTAGTCCTCTCATTAGCTATTGGCTTGATCTTAAGGTCATTCCTTTACTATTTTTTAGTAAAGATTTTAAAAAGAGAATTTTTAGTAAAAGGTTTAGTTTACTAGTAGTGAAAACAGTAAAACAATGACAATAGGTTTGGATTCGTGACTACCATATTTAAACATTTAAAACTCTCCAAATCTGTACTAGTTCCATACTATTATTATCTTCCAACTTCGATGTAGTATTTGAGTTTGCGCCAAAACTGGCTGCTCCACTGGCTGTATCCAACCAGAGCTCCTCAAGTGGCGCGAATTCAAACATTATATCAAACTTGGAGGATAATAATAGTATATAAAACATCCTTTTAAAAATAGAATCCTTATAAAGATGGAATTCTTTTAAAACCGAGTCGACAAGGACAAACTACACATCGAACGGCTGAAATAGTTTTGCAGAATCGGGTCAAATGACCCGAAAAAGAAGCTCGTGAGAAAGTGGTAAAATGACTGAATACTGAGTTATTCATTCTAATACCAATTCATGGGGCAACATTGACAAACAACAGAGGTGGACACTAAATGTAAAGCGGCAAAAGCCACGCGAATTAGTCCCTCAAATAAGAAATGAGGAGGAAATATTGGGCGTTCGGCAGACAGCTACGACGTGGAATTCGATCCTTCACATGAGCGTTCCAAAGGCATTCGGAAGAAAATTGAAATTGCTGTTTAAATTGGAATGACAAATGAATTATTTGCACTTTTACTACGATTAATGGCAAGCAATATGAGGGTCGACAACATGGTACCACCCCCGAATAATCCAGTCACAGAAGGAAAACAGAATGTCGTCGAAGGAAACTATTTAAATTCGGTTATTACCATCGTTAACTTATGTGAAAATAGACGTATAACATAGCATATAAAATGGCATGTTTGTAGATCGCTTGCTTCGCTAAAGCAAATAGCTTGTCAAATCCTAATTATTCTTAGCAATATATCAGATACAAAATGTCAAGCAAAGCGGATATATTCGGCATTTGCATGGATTAAATGTTCGCAGACTTTTGTAGAAAATGTAGTCAACCCTAGTTTGTACCTTTATAGATGTTCGATCACACTGATTCCGAGTATGAGATGAAGTTGGGATACTGAAGTACCATCTCCTGGAATTCCGTCAATTTTACGCCTTGACATGGGCAGAATGCATGATTTTATGTAGAGACGATTTTATGTAGAGAGCCGCTAAAATTGGTGGAAATCTTTCGACGTAATCGCGAGTATGCTCGTCAGATCAGCAAGAAGCACCTTGTTAGGTGATGGTCAAATGGCAAAGGAGTTAGCCGCAGGTCGAAAGCAAATACGTTCAACACCGCGGAAGCCATCATTTTATTTCTCACAAGCAGATAGCTGCGTCTGCTCGCGAATGCAGAGTAATTTCTTACATGTTTTACATTATTTTACATTATTGGGATGGAAATCATAATTGTTTTTGTCTTCTTCAACATTTTTTATTTAATATGTTTCTTGAATTTCTATCACAAAATTCGGCAGTCAAACCAAATAAAGATATTATCTGCATTAAATAATTCTGAAAATTTTCTGCCACTAGGAATCCTTCTTAAATGAAGCTCGTGATAAATGTTACTAATTTTCTGGGTAGCAATACTCTCAGAAAGATATATGAAAAACTATATGGGCCATATAAGAATTTTTTGTTCGCCTATTTTTATTCTTGCTTACATTTAAGGATTTAATAGTGTGCAATTTTCTTGAGGTCTTGTTTAAGGGATGGCGGAAGAATGATATTATAGGTTAGACAAGTGCGAGCAGTCGGCATAGGTTTCTCTGGTCCAGGGATAATTATCTGACAGGTTCCTTTCTTCGCTCAAAAATAAATGCCCGAGCCTGAACAAATTGGCACAATACTTTTCTATGGCATTGCCGAAATTTTCGACATATCAATGGCATTATACAATTTTATATGGAATTTTAATTCATTATATTGCAAAGTGCTTGTCCTTAACTTGTTATTCGTGTCAGTTCTCATTCAATGATGTTTACGACACAGACGCGAGCCAAGGTATAAATATCTTTGGCTAAACTAGGAATTGGTTTTGATTTAAGATGGATGGTGTGCTAACGAAACTCTACTAAAAATGAAATCTGATGAAGTGATACGGTACTACTTTATAGACAATAGATACTTCAATAATCACGTTTACAGGCCCTGCGCTCCATGGGAGACGTTCTGCACCGTAAGTTTTTAGCGGCAAACTAAACTTGATTAAAATTTTGAACTCGCTGATATTGCCAGATCGAAAATCCATCAAAAACAAATAAAGAACAAAGTATTGTTTGATTTCAATAATAGCCAAAATTTCATATTTATTGGTTGTGTCACCTGGATATCTACGACCTTGAACACTCTCGACTTTTATGTTGCTTTCCTATTCACTTTTTACTCGTTACACTTTTTCAGAATAATATGCCCACTTTGACACCAAATTAAGGGTTGGGAAAATGGAAAAGTAAATGTTCTCTTGTCTTTAATTATAAAAAACTAGCTGAGAACTAACCGATCATCGATATCACAAGGAAATGTTTAAAACTTTTCATACGAAGATGGTTATTATACAGGGACTAGCTGAGACGGGGTGCATCAGACTAGCTGCATCAGCTGCGCTTCGCGCACCGCCATCAGCGGTCAGAGTTGGGTTGTTCAGGTGCCTGGCTTTGTCAGCGGAGCCTCGCGGCCTTCGGCCGCTCGAAGGGGGGATTTGTGGTGCCTAATTATTTGGGGCTCGGGCACTCAAAAAGCGTTACTGACGGAGAAAATTTGTAGTTTGTAGTCAAAAAAGCGTTACAGACGGAGAAAAATGCACTTGAGCTTAACTTTTGTCTAAATTTTGTCTAAATTTAGGTACATTTTAACTAAATTTGGACCTCAAATTCGGATTCCCCGCTAAAAGTTACCCTAAAATAGGTACATTTTGGAAATAAGCACCCCTAAGAATGCACCTCCAAATTTTGTGACATACGCACTGACGGACATAAGCCGCGTATTATAAAAGATTTAACTCTACAGATAAAATGTCTGAAATTACTAATATTGCTAGCTCAAAAATCCATCGAAAAGCCTGAAATTACCCATTGAGCTGACATGTCGACCGACTAAATTTCATCCAATTTTAAGTTGTTATTCAGACATCAATTACTACGACTCTAACATCATTCACTTCGATAAATCGGGCATGTTCTGATCATTGTTCCTTGTTATGCGGTGAGTTGAGTTTGAAGCTAACAAACGGGTTCTAGCAATTTACCTTTTAAGTGGGCGGGACAATTTCCGGAATTACCAAAAAAATTAGAGACACTAATTTAGCAGTACAAACAAACACGGCTCATTAATTACGCAAGACCCGTAGACAAAAAATCTTTCAACAGCAAATCGCTAACCTTCAATTATACAATTTTTTCAAAATATTTGGTTGTGTTGTTACATATGTAACAATAAAATGGGTATTAAATTGTAAACATATCATTAGTCACACTGCACATAATGAATTGTGCCGATTTTTTATTAGAATCCTAACAAACTGTGCTTTCATACGATACAAGACTTATATTTTGGGGTTTGCAATCTAGCATATCAAAAATGTAGTTTAAACCAGTGCAGATTTTACGTTGATTACTAGGGCGAGGATTTTCCGGACATTGTCCGAAAATGTCCGGAAATGTCCGAAAACGGTCATTTTGGAAGAAAAATTTCACGTTAAAAATGCAATAAAATAGGTCAGTTGTCCGAGAACACACATTCCATGTCCGAAAATGGGAAAATTTCAGAGAAAATGTCCGAAAATGCGATTTTCATGTCCGGAAAATCCTCACCCTATTGATTACTGTTAATAACAGATTTAGTATTTGTTATATTATTATAGAATCGGTGGGATATGGTCAAAACCAGGTAAATATTTTTTGCTCGAATAATCAAAGGATGAAATATCTCTGCATGTTTCAATATTCCAGATAACTTGTACAGAATGTTGCCAAAATAACAACTGCAATAACAATTTTACGTTTGACTTTTATTTTGGCGTAATGGTTCGGCAAGATACGTCTTGGACAAAACCTCTGCAAGATGAAATAGATTTCAACCGCAAGACTAATATGACATTTCCCTATTAATCAAATATATTATTGTCATGTCCGTTCTTCTCTTTAGTAATAATAGGTTATCGAACCGTTTAAAATGGTTTTAAATTATTTGTTAAAATAAAAGTAAAACACCGCATATTTAATGCCATTTAAAAGCTCTTTCTCTCTGGTTTACAGTGATATAAAAATCTTTGTCACAGCTTTGAAAAGAACAGCACAAGAATCATAGGGTTTGGAAGTATCACTTAGAAGTTCATTGTGATGCCAGTGGGCAAACGTAATCATTTTTATACAAATATGAAATTGTGAACTAGTTTTAACAGCAAGCTAAACCTGTTTCTGAAGTTCTTAGTGGAAGTTTGCTTGATTTAAAAAAAAGATATCCCACCATTCATGTACTGCCAAATAATTTTAGCGGAGACTCTGCTAGCATGAATTACATTGGCTCTATCTGTACAATTCACCTAAGGTCAAATCTTGGTTCTCAATAACTCTTTTAGTCCTCTTCGGTTTTCTTTGTATTCTTCGGGTTTTAGAGCCAGTTGAAATTGTTCCTAGATCTTAATACAAATAATCCAAAGTACATTATCTTTGAAGGTATTGTCGGTAAGGGGTGGAACCAGGTGGTATTAGGGTCAGAAAAGGGTTCCCTTCAATAAAACCAGATAACAAGGAGAATGACTGAGGGTGATTTTGATGCGAAAAGCATCAAAATTGTTTTAGCCAAAGTTTGATCCAAGGCTCCTCATATGCCCCATGTGTTGGTGCCTATTGCTCGTGGGGATTACTAGGGGTCTTCGGTCAAACCTTAACTATAAACAACTTTAAATTGGTGCTACTCGCACCAAAATCACTAAGTCACTCTCATTGTTTTCTGTTTTTTGTTGAAGGGAACCTATTTCTGACCCTATTACCACCTGATTACACCCTTACCGACAATACCTTCAAAGATAACGTACTTTTAATAACTGATCTGTAACGTGCCATTGACCATTTGTGGAGAACAGACACACACAAGCCCAGAAAACACAGTACTCGAGAAGCAGCTTTTAACTTGCTGCTAAAATTTGTTAACTATAACATGGCCATATAAAATAATTACGTGTATGCGCTGACATCACAAGGGAAAACAGGAAAGTTACGAAGACGAGTTTTAGGAAATACGTAATTACAAATCATTCTTGCATTTTAATTTCAATTTCTTCAGATCCGCTGAATTTGTCCAATTAGACACCGGTTTTGAATGTTTCTTTTTTGGCGTAGTGCAATGTCTGAACAATTGAATGCTCTTTCAAATGTGATGAGAATTTTTGCTTTACTAAGCATCCAATTTAAACCAAAAAGCCATTTTAATTCTAACAACTTTAATTCTAACCGTCTAGATTCAGAGTCGAAACGGTTAGACAATCAATAATCCTACATCTTTCTTTCGTAACCCCTCACAAAAATCCAGTTTACAAACTAAAACTTATTTTACCAAAAACTATTTCCTCGATTTAAACTTATGTTTATCCTACTACAGTATCTTCTGTCCTAGCCAGATGATTTTGTATAAAAATTTGATTGGTTTAATATCAAACTTTAGCATCTGAATACTTTCCAGCTCAGCATAACACCTATATTTTAGCATGCATCGGCAAACAGTAATCGGAATTTTTGTTGAAAGCACATAATGAAAAATTTTAACTAAATTTGTCGAATTGCATGCGTAATAGCAAATTTTAATGTCATTTTTCGTATGAAATGTCTCTCTAATTTTTTCTGTAGCGAATTCGACATCACAATAGCTCTTTCAAAATGTCTCGGGCAAGATCAAAATGTCTACGGCAGTCAAGAAGGATTAAATTATTCTATTCATGACAATTTCAGAGATTTTGTCGGCTGATGCTGAGAATGGTGCGCGAATTATGGAAAGTGTCTTCTCTTGTTAAAGTTGAGGGCAAAATACCGCTGGTACTTTATCGATCACGGCGGTCAAACCTAAAGGTGGCAGTTGGAGATGTGCCTGGTCCGATGGTAAAGGGAATGATATCATTCGGTGGGTTTCGAATTCTAAATTTTGTTTTATATTATATTACTGCTTTTTGGTATTTGCATGGTATCCTTATAGTAAGTTAAAGCTGTCAGGCGTCCCATGGGATATGGCGTCCCATGGGATTTAGAGGAAGTGTATTCTTAGGGGTGCTTAATTTTAGACAGGTACCTAATTAGGGTAATTTTTAGCGGGGAATCCGAATTTGAGGTCAAAATTTAGCTAAAATATAGACAAATTTAGACAAAATGTACCTAAATTTTTGTCGGTCTGTCCCGAATTTTTGGACGGACCATTCGGGCCAAAAAAAAATAAAAATCAGTTAGAGACACAAATCAGTCAGAAGGAGCGGCCGAAGGCCGCGACTGTCGACCTCACCCTAACCATATACGCGAGACGCCGGAGGCGGCGAGCCAGTCCTGTGGTCGGGCGCGGAGCGCCCGACCTTCTCCCTTGGAATGTGAGGGAATTTATAACATTTACTCCCGAACAACCCTTACTCCCGAACAACAGCTGCTTGAGGGCCGAAGGCCCGAAATAGTCTCATGCTGCTCTACTCCCGAACAACCCTTACTCCAGAACAACCCAACCCTGACCGCTGATGGCGGTGCGCGAAGCGCCGCTGATGCACGCTAACCGCTTCCTAGCGAAGTGAGGGCCGCGAAGCGGCCCCACTTCGCTAGTACATTATAAACCATTTCTCAATAATTTAACAATTGATCCGAAATGCTAGTATCAAATTTATAAGGTTAAGGAATAAATTATTATATTGAGGAGTTTATTTAAACAACAGCAAATACGATCCATTTGTGTGCAGTTGTGTCTGTAGGTCATATTGTGATATATGGAAGGAATATACTGGTGGTATACTAGGCAAAAAGGAAGAAAGCTATAAGCAATCGACTGGTTAGAGATTGCCGTTATCCTTTGGCTTTTAATCCTAACATAAATTTCTCTTTTGAGAATCACAGTATGACAGTGTACTGGTTTTGTTGTCTGATATAGTTTGGTTTGTAGTTCATATATTTTTGTACTTCAGTAACGGAAACTCACTCGGACGAAGGCTTGCCGCACACTCTCGAGCATTTGGTATTCATGGGAAGTCGACACTATCCGTATAAAGGCGTTCTTGATGTGATAGCGAATCGTTGTTTGGCTTCAGGCACAAACGCATACACGGATCAGGATCATACAGCTTATTCGCTATCAACCGTTGGAAGCGACGGTAAGAAGCCATTAGCGTAATTTTTCAAATTTAATTCCTTTAGGATTTCTCAAAGTGCTACCGGTATACCTCGATCATTTGCTTGCGCCGAATTTAACAGTACGTACTTTCACATTTGTTAGATTAGTTTGTTCTATTCCATAGGACTGCCCCCGCGGCTCCGCCGCTTGGCGGCGCCCTTGGTCATCCAGGATTTTCCGGATATCTCCCGCTCGCCGGCCTGTATCCAGCCGATTGATACGTCATTCGTCTTGTCTCATCGAGAGCTACAAAATGACGTATCGCTCGGCCATAACTAAGCCGTCTGGAGAAATTTCCAGGTGCGCGAAAATGTTGCATTCTCGGGATTGCCCCAGGCCATATCTCCCGCTCGCCGGCCTGTATCCAGCCGATTGATACGTCATTCGTCTTGTCTCATCGAGAGCTACAAAATGACGTATCACTCGCCCATAACTAAGCCGTCTGGAGAAATTTCCAGGTGCGCGAAAATGTTGCATTCTCGGGATTGCCCCAGGCCATATCTCCCGCTCGCCGGCCTGTATCCAGCCGATTGATACGTCATTCGTCTTGTCTCATCGAGAGCTACAAAATGACGTATCACTCGCCCATAACTAAGCCGTCTGGAGAAATTTCCAGGTGCGCGAAAATGTTGCATTCTCGGGATTGCCCCAGGCCATATCTCCCGCTCGCCGGCCTGTATCCAGCCGATTGATACGTCATTCGTCTTGTCTCATCGAGAGCTACAAAATGACGTATCACTCGCCCATAACTAAGCCGTCTGGAGATATTTCCAGGTGCGCGAAAATGTTGCATTCTCGGGATTGCCCCAGGCCATATCTCCCGCTCGCCGGCCTGTATCCAGCCGATTGATACGTCATTCGTCTTGTCTCATCGAGAGCTACAAAATGACGTATCACTCGCCCATAACTAAGCCGTCTGGAGAAATTTCCAGGTGCGCGAAAATGTTGCATTCTCGGGATTACCCCAGGCCATATCTCCCGCTCGCCGGCCTGTATCCAGCCGATTGATACGTCATTCGTCTTGTCTCATCGAGAGCTACAAAATGACGTATCACTCGCCCATAACTAAGCCGTCTGGAGAAAGTTGCCCTTTTACGTGACACACGTGACACACGGATGTCACGTTTTCACGTATGTCAACCCCAAATCTGACATTGATAACCCCCCCTAAAATCATGGGTTTTGGGGGGGTACTCGCGAGTTTGGGGTCCGGGACCCCCAAAAAGTGGGTTATTCTATTGGGAGGGGAAGGACACCTATCAACTTATCCAGTTTGTTCTATGTTATTGCCATCAGAAATACTGAATAATACACCCAACTAATGTAAAATACTATGTACAAGTTCAAAAGCCCTTTTTTCATAGTGACTGTTATTATTTCAAAGCAGCCTGCTAAAATGGAAAAATTAATTTTTTCACTTTATAAAGCAAAACTTTATTGCATCTTTATTTCCATTCTCATACAAAAATTTAATTGTTTAGGACTCCCAATATTTAACTGAAGTGCACCACATAAATGGTGATGGCGAAGATGCTGGCGTAGTTTACAGTGAAATGCAGGATCACGAATCAGAAATGGAGAGAATGGTTTCGTTCAAACGTAAAAAGCTTATGTATCCGCCAAATTCGAGCTATGGGGTCGATACCGGAGGTTTTGTTTCGTCGCCAAATTCTATCGGACACCAAATTTGTATTTATGTTTTTAGGTTGTCTTCCCGACATCCGCTCGAGCTGTTCAAATATCAAAGTTCGAGAATATCATAAAAAGAATTACCATTTGCGGAATATGCTTATCACAGGTGAGAATACCGATTTCATGAAAAAGTAATCACCTCAAATTTCAGTATGCGGCATGATTGATCATGACCGCCTTTTGGAAAGCATCGAGCCAATAGAGGAGCGCGAGTTAGAAAATATCCCGGCGGACTTTGAGCGCCCGTTCCAAATGCCTGTACCAACCATAAGCCAAGAAAAGGTTGAGAAAATTGTATGTCCTGCCGACGATGAGACCAAAGGAATTGTGGAATTATCCTGGCTCGGCCCAGATGCCTCGGTAGGTGGATAAAATATCATCAAAAATCGTTTCTCCCATTAACGTAGAAATGATTAGAAAAATATATTTCATGAAACGGGGTTCGTTCCTAGTACTATTTGTCGTATTTTATTATAAACGATCAAACTAGTTTGACGAAAGCCGATTGGAAAGAATTACCGATATAGAACTGGACAGTCTCTTCTAATCGAATCTCAGCTTACTTTAATCTCTCAGCTAATTTGTAAGCATGTAAAAATGTGTGGATAATGTCAGGATAATTTGGAAGTCATTATAAAATGCGTATTGTATTGCAACATTTAGGATTTATACACCTCATCCGCTTTGTCTGTTCTTTTTGCGTAAGGAACTTATTTCAAGAATTCAACAGTATTACAACTGTTCGTATCGTTTAGATATCTAACAGAAACGGCTGTTGCTCCTTTGAAACGTGATTTCGTACAAACAGACGACCCATACTGCAGCTCTGTAGGTGCCTACATGCTAGAACAGAAAAATAGTGAGGTTGTAGTCAGTTTCTCCGGAGTGCCTACAGAAAAACTGGAAGCCGTTAAAGACAGGTAATTTATTTTATTGCTTGTTTTTACAATTCATTTGCAATTGTCGGGTTCTACTTTTGTAGATTTTTCGATAAGACTGTGGCAGATCATATGGATGCCGCTATATTCGATATGGAACGCATAGGTTTTCTTATTGACCAATCTGTGAAAAAGTGCCTCTCCAAGGTTTGTATATTTATGTTACAAAATTATTGTAGTTTATAGTTTTTAATTTTTATGATAGCTTTCTTTAAAATTTGTGAAAGTATAATAATTCATTACGTCTTAAAAATCACAAAATTTTCTGTAATATTACTCTGCGGGATCCACTTAAATACAGATGTTTTAGCTGGAAAATAATCCTGGATCGATGATCTTCAGTGCTTTGATTGGACACCAACTGTACGGGGAAGACGAAGAAAACAGCGAACAACTAAGAATCCGCGTAAATGACGTTGAGACATATAAAAAGTTGAAACAAGAGCCGCCTCAATTCTGGCAAAACCTTTTCAGCAAAACGTTCAAGTCCGGAAAATTAGTCTGTGTTATGGGTGAACCTAGTGCCGAGGCTGTGGAAGAGTTCTCAAACAAGGTATCGTTTGTGTTAAATTAAGTTTGAGTACTATACTACTAATAGAGCTAAATTTTTAATAAAATATCAAAATATCGTTGTCTGCTTTGAAAATATTGATATATTAAATATTTTGAAAATGTCAATAAAATTTTGTTTTATTATAGAACCCATTGTGAAACTCATTTTGAGGTCCGTTTGAATTTCCAGTTTATTAAGTTCCCTCCAATTTCTACCCTCCTTTATAGAATTAAACCTTGCGAATTCAAACGAGCCTCATGGGCGATTCCATGACGAGTTTTAAGATGTATTAAATAATGTAATATTAATTTAGGAAGATCAGAGAATCAAGGAGCAGCGAAAGCGCCTAGGAAAAGATGGATTGATAAAATGTGCGGAAACTCTCGAGCGAGCCATTCAAGAGAATACTGTATATTATTTAATTTTTGTACTTTTTAATTATTCAGTAGCCAAAACTGAGTTTTATTCAAATTAAACTGCCTAATTTTCGATAAATATAAATTTTCGATAAAAATTGAAATAAATTTCTCCTCACTTAAGCTATCTTTACTTTTTTTCTTACTACTAATTTTACAGGCAAATAAGCCAGGGGATGAAGTGCTCAGAGAACTGATTGTGAAAGAATTTCAAAAGTTCAACATGTTCCCTGTGAGTACATCCACAAATGCCACCGCTTCTCAGCCAGGCGATAGCTTTATCGACAATTTACCAATCACGACTGTTCTCCATACAATTCCGTCAGATTTTGTCGATGTAAGCATTGATTGACATTGCTAAGAAAATGTTAATGATAGAAAATGTTATATTTATAAGAACACCCTCTTCCTGGATAACGTCTGAGATTTAACAATGTTTTGATGTTAGGTATTATTAAGATAGGTTTTGTCAAAGAAGGAATTGTATCACAGAGTATAACACAAAGTTCAGCATCTAAGAATAGGTAGCCAAAAACGTTGCTAAAGGGATTGGGAATTTAATGTTAACTTTTCAGATGGTTTTAATTGTCGACAGTGAGAGCGTACCTGTGGAATTACGTCACTATATGCTTTTGTGGTTTGAATTAATGTTCCAGTCTCCGGCTATCGTTGATGGACAAGTTTTGGGTTTCGAAGATATCTCGAAGTTAACCACTAAAGATTTGGTTAACAATTCTATCACTGTGGGCGTCTCCTCTTATTATGACAGATTTGTATCCTTACGCTTGAGGGTAGGTCCTTAGCTAATAATTTCGTTAGTTTTATTTTACGTCACGGTTTAGGTCGACGCAGAGAATTACAAAAATCTTGCCAAATGGGCCGAAATTTATTTGAAAAACATTGTATTTGACCCTAAAAGGATTGCCATTTGCGCCAAGAAATTGTACAATGCAGCAGCGGACGTTAAGCGAGATGGTCACAGCGTTGCAGCTTTTCTTTCATCAAAACAAATATACGATACACGTTAGTGCTTTAGTGTTTATTTACGATTAAAAGTACAATTTATAATTACAGATTCAAACGCATCGTTCTATAGCCATCTGAGTCTTGAAAAATTTCATAAGGAGATCGCGACGAAAGTAGAAAAGGACCCCGCTGCTGTGATCGCTAAGCTAGAAGAAGTGCGTAAGGTAGGTATACTTATGAGGAATTGTTTAAGGATTTCTTTAAATTCATATTTAGTCTTTCCTCAACAGTTCCATTAATTTGCATTTGGCTTGCGACCCAGCGAAAATTCCCGAAGAACAGAAACAGAACGTACAAATGTGGAACTGGCTCAGCAAACCATCAAATCTGGAAAGTGGTAATGGCGAAGAAGTTGCGAAGAATATATTTGACGTGGGTTTTAAATAGAAGTTGATAATTTGCTTTGATTTTGCTTCGAAGGTCTTCACTAAGATATAAACACGGCTTGTAGTAGGCTTTATGAGCTGTAAGGTTATCATATTTTCATATTTGTAAAAAGAATATGTGGCGAAATTAAGAACACTTAACAACACATCTCAGAGTGTTTATCTTTGTAGCAACCGAACTCCACCAAATCATTAAAATAAATGGAGTTAGCATAAAACACCATCCTGAAACAGTGCCCCGCGGTGAGAATTTTTGAACCCCGGGTACTTTTTTCCCCCCCCCCCCCCCCCCCCCCCCCCCCCCCCCCCCCCCCCCCCCCCCCCCCCCCCCCCCCCCCCCCCCCCCCCCCCCCCCCCCCCCCCCCCCCCCCCCCCCCCCCCCCCCCCCCCCCCCCCCCCCCCCCACAACACATCTCAGAGTGTTTATCTTTGTAGCAACCGAAGTCCACCAAATCATTAAAATAAATGGAGTTAGCATAAAACACCATCCTGAAACAGTGCCCCGCGGTGAGAATTTTTGAACCCCGGGTACTTTTTTCAAGCGCATTCTTAGGGGTGCATTTTTTCAAATTTTTAAATTTCGCGCCAAAAACTATAATGCCAATATTTTTATTCCGCATGAATAAAAAATAGCGCCGCAGGCGAAAATTTTTCAATTTTAGGCGATATTCATAAAATTTGCACTATTTTTTAAAATACTTGGAGGAAAAATAGCATCCAAATAGCGCCGCAGGCGAAAATTTTTAGGAAACGTTGCTTGTATTTCAAAAATTCCCGCATATTCATTTCAGTAAGCTGTCCTTTCTTCTTTCTTTTTCTTTTTCTTTCTTTCTTCTCCTCTCGTCCACGCCACCGAAAAATTTCATTTGGTCCCCCTTTTGATTTTTTTTCTCCCTTCCAAAAGCTGACCCCCGGGTAATTACCCTATTTACCTATATGACGGCGGGGCCGTGTCCTGAAACCGTTATAATCATTCCTGGTCTTAGAATTAAAATTGGCAGAATTAAAATTATATGGTTTTATTATGGTATGTTTGGGAATCACCCGTAATTAAAACTAGCTGTTTATTATTTTTGATTATTTCAGTTTTGGTGAGCCAAATGACCTAATATAATCCTTAAAACGAGCCCATATCAATGATTGGATTACCAGTCAAGTTGCTGTTATTTGGCATAACCAGTTTGATTGCTTTAAAATTCAAGATTTAGTATGCATGTTTATTTCAAATTTAACTATTCAACTATTTAAGGGCTCTCCCACACCTTGGTCTGCATCTGCATTGCAGCGCGGAAAACGAGCCGTGGCAGTTGGTGGCACTGAATCAGCGTTCCTAATTCAAAGAACCCAATTCGGTCATCGTTGGAGTGAATGGCAAGATGGAAATAGCTCCCTCAACAGTCCTATAATGGAAACACTTCTATTGGCGCAATATTTGAGTCAGTGTGAAGGACCACTGTGGAACAGTGTACGTGGAAAGGGTCTCGCCTATGGTACGTCTGTTCATATGGTGTTGTATAAAATGGTACAATCAGTGCTTCTGTTATAACTTAGCTCAAGCTTACGCACAGAGTTATGTCGAAGTTTTGCTCAGGTTTAGGCTAAACTTAAGCTTAGGCCTAGGCTGTTGGCCTGACTTCGGGATAAATCTCAGGGCTTAAGCTAAGTTATGACATAAAGTGATTTGGATCATTTTATAATATATACGACATATATATCTTGGTTCTATTGTGTTATCGGGGGGGGGGGAGATTTCCATACATTTTTATATAGCAAAAAATCAATAGGGGGGACCCTATTGATTTTTTGACGAATATTTCTGAAAATAATTTTTTCATATCATAGGGTCCCCCTATTGATTTAAAAAAAATTTTTTTTTAGAAAATTTTTTGTCAGAAAAATCAATAGGGGGACCCTATTGATTTTTTGACGAATATTTCTGAAAATAATTTTTTCAACCCATAGGGTCCCCCCTATTGATTTTTTGGCTAAAATTAAAAAAAAAAAAAATTTTCCTTAAAAACCATAGGGGGTACCCTATGGGTTGAAAAAATTATTTTCAGAAATATTCGTCAAAAAATCAATAGGGTCCCCCCTATTGATTTTTCTGACAAAAAATTTTCTAAAAAAAATTTTTTTAAATCAATAGGGGGACCCTATTAATTTTTTCATAAATATTTCAGAAAAAAAAATTTTCATATCATAGGGTCCCCCTATTGATTTTTAGCAAAAAAATAGCTATATAAAAATGTATGGAAATTCCCCCCCCCGATAACACAATAGAACCTATATCTTACCTAATTGTCTTTTAGACGCAAGCATTTATGTACAACCCGACACCGGAACTCTCACGCTGAGTCTATATAGATGCTCACAAATTGCGCAAGCCTACGAACAGACGAAGAAAATTGTGGTGAGCAAATCATTTTTTTATTTGAAACATTTTAAAAGTTTTAATATTTCAAATTAAAAAATGCTAAATACTAGAGAATCACAATATGAATATTTCTGTAGTTTAATAGACAATTTTGGCCATTATGTTTGTTTTTAGCCATGGAATGGTTATTTTATTATACAATGCTTTTATATAAGTGAGTTAACTCCCATAACAGAGATTGTATCTTCCAATATTAGCGCACTCATGATTAGAATGTTTATCATTAGAGGCTCTTGTGCAATATCTATTATCATAAAATGAAAAACTATACTTTACCAAGCAATTATCATATTCAACGATAATTACTGAATTTAGCAAGAAATAATTAGCCAAGGCAACCTTGAGGAGTCGCAATTTGAAGCGGCGAAGCGAAGCCTTGTATGCGAACTCATCGGAGCGCAAGGATCTATTAAATCAGTTGCTCAGACAGCGCTGCTCAATACACTTAGGAATGTTGACTCTTCAATGATTCTGTGAGTTATCGCTTATTAATTAGCAAATTATAACCACGAATTATTTTCACCAACATTCATTTCGTGAAAACAAATCTTTCCGGTATGTCAGCCTCAAATCATAAGGTTATAATGAATTAATTTTGGTCTGAATGTTAATGATAAAAAGCGCAATCTAAAAATGAATTAGCAATGACAGTAACTCCTGTCTGAATGAGTATTTTTGTAACTTTTCCGGGATTTGAGCAATCAAAATAAAGTATCTTGCTCCAAGAATGGAATTTTAGGACTAGTTCCATAATCACTGTGTATTCCAGAGTGACCAATTTAATTAAATGGAATTTTTCACATTTTCAGGAAATTATGTTCTCAAATTTGGTACGCAGAAATGTCTAATGTTGTGGACGTCGGGTCTAAGCCAATATTACAGCTATTTGATGACACCAAAGTCATACGCTCTATTGTTGTGAATCCATCGAAAGTCAAAGATATGCTAAAGGCATTCCCTGAAACAGAAGTGGTTAAGCTCGAAGAACTCCAATTAAGCCTTTCTAAATGAGCGATATAATAGAATAAAATGAAAAATTCACTGTTATTACTGAATCATTGTTTTTGTCTGTTGAGAGCTGTTCAAGAATATGCGTCAGCCAATTTTTTTGCGACTTTGGAGGTTATTTTATTCATGAATAAAATTAGTTTCGTGTTTAAAATTTGTATGTGGATCGTTTTGCTTGCGCATATGGGAGAAAGTACATTGATACAAAATTGTTGTGGTTTGTCGAGAACTAAATAAAGTTAACTTTAACATGAAAATGTCTGAATTATAAGACTAAACACGTTCTTGAACCATATATTCATAGTTCTAATAAGTTCTACTACTAAGTTACAATAGTTCGCCGAAGTTGTAAATAACTGCTCATTGTAAATGAAGCTTGAGAAATAGCGATTCTTTTTGGTCAATTCATTTTAATTTTGGACTCATCTCCAATTTCATGATAGGAAAGGGTATTATCCCCCATATAATTGCAGTAACTCGATTTTGATGTGTGTCACACATTCAGTTGATCTCACATTTGAGTCACATTCAGACAGTGTTGTAGCATAGGGTTAAATGTGTCTCAAATGTGGATTTTGCTGAATGTGATTCACATTTAACAACTTTCACATTTGAGACACATTTAACCCTATGCTACAACACTGTCTGAATGTGACTCAAATGTGAGATCAACTGAATGTGTGACACACATCAAAATCGAGTTACTGAACTAGGAAGTCAACACATTTGAGACACATTTAATATATTCTCTCTCTAAGTCTCTAATCGTCTATCCAGTAATGTCTAATCAATTCCTGTAACTTTGATAGGAAATCAATATGAAATATTAGTAAAAAGTAAAATATGTCTCATTTTCTCTGCTGAATCCAATTTTTTGAACCAAAAGTGATATCTCTAATCGTCTAATCGTCTAACCAGTAATATAAAAGTTGATGGAAAATTATCCAAAAATTTATATCCGAGGAAAAATTGATGGAAAATTATCCAAAAATTTATGTCACAGTAAAATTTGATGAAAAAATATCCGAAAATTTATATCCCAGTAAAATTGATGAAAAAATATCCGAAAATTTATATCCCAGGAAAATTGATGAAAAATATCCAAAAATTTATATCCCAGGAAAATTGATGAAAAATATCGAGTAATTCATATCCGAGGAAAAACGATGGAAAATTATCCGAAAATTTATATCCCAGGAAAATTGATGAAAAATATCCAAAAATTTATATCCCAGGAAAATTGATGAAAAATATCGAGTAATTCATATCCGAGGAAAAACGATGGAAAATTATCCGAAAATTTATATCCCAGGAAAAATTTGTGGAAAATTATCCAAAAATTTCTATCCCAGGAAAAATTGATGGAAAAATATCCGAAAATTTATATCCCAGTAAAATTGATGAAAAAATATCCGAAAATTTATATCCCATGAAAATTGATGAAAAATATCCAAAAATTTATATCCCAGGAAAAATTTGTGGAAAATTATCCAAAAATTTCTATCCCAGGAAAAATTGATGGAAAAATATCCGAAAATTTATATCCCAGGAAAAATTTGTGGAAAATTATCCAAAAATTTATATCCCAGGAAAAATTGATGGAAAAATATCCGAAAATTTATATCCCAGGAAAAATTGATGAAAAATTATCCAAAAATTTATATCCCAGGAAAATTGATGAAAAATATCGAGTAATTCATATCCGAGGAAAAACGATGGAAAATTATCCGAAAATTTATATCCCAGGAAAATTGATGAAAAATATCCAAAAATTTATATCCCAGGAAAATTGATGAAAAATATCGAGTAATTCATATCCGAGGAAAAACGATGGAAAATTATCCGAAAATTTATATCCCAGGAAAAATTTGTGGAAAATTATCCAAAAATTTCTATCCCAGGAAAAATTGATGGAAAAATATCCGAAAATTTATATCCCAGTAAAATTGATGAAAAAATATCCGAAAATTTATATCCCATGAAAATTGATGAAAAATATCCAAAAATTTATATCCCAGGAAAAATTTGTGGAAAATTATCCAAAAATTTCTATCCCAGGAAAAATTGATGGAAAAATATCCGAAAATTTATATCCCAGGAAAAATTTGTGGAAAATTATCCAAAAATTTATATCCCAGGAAAAATTGATGGAAAAATATCCGAAAATTTATATCCCAGGAAAAATTGATGAAAAATTATCCAGAAATTTATATCCCAGGAAAAATTGATGGAAAATTATCCAAAAATTTATATCCCAGGAAAAATTGATGGAAAAATATCCGAAAATTTATATCCCAGGAAAATTGATGAAAAATATCGAGTAATTCATATCCGAGGAAAACGATGGAAAATTATCCGAAAATTTATATCCCAGGAAAATTGATGAAAAATATCCAAAAATTTATATCCCAGGAAAATTGATGAAAAATATCGAGTAATTCATATCCGAGGAAAAACGATGGAAAATTATCCGAAAATTTATATCCCAGGAAAAATTGATGAAAAATTATCCAAAAATTTATATCCCAGGAAAAATTATCCAAAAATTTATATCCCAGGAAAAATTGATGGAAAAATATCCGAAAATTTATATCCCAGGAAAAATTGATGAAAAATTATCCGAAAATTTATATCCCAGGAAAATTGATGGAAAAATATCCGAAAATTTATATCCCGGGAAAAATTGATGGAAAAATATCCGAAAATTTATATCCCAGGAAAAATTGATGGAAAAATATCCGAAAATTTATATCCCAGGAAAAATTGATGGAAAAATATCCGAAAATTTATATCCCAGGAAAAATTGATGGAAAATTATCCGAAAATTTATATCCCAGGAAAAATTGATGGAAAATTATCCAAAAATTTATATCCCTGCAAAAATTGATGGAAAAATATCCGAAAATTTATATCCCAGGAAAATTGATGGAAAAATATCCGAAAATTTATATCCCAGGAAAAATTGATGGAAAAATATCCGAAAATTTATATCCCAGGAAAAATTGATGAAAAATTATCCAGAAATTTATATCCCAGGAAAAATTTGTGGAAAATTATCCAGAAATTTATATCCCAGGAAAAATTGATGGAAAAATATCCGAAAATTTATATCCCAGGAAAATTGATGAAAAATATCGAGTAATTCATATCCGAGGAAAAACGATGGAAAATTATCCGAAAATTTATATCCCAGGAAAATTGATGAAAAATATCCAAAAATTTATATCCCAGGAAAATTGATGAAAAATATCGAGTAATTCATATCCGAGGAAAAACGATGGAAAATTATCCGAAAATTTATATCCCAGGAAAAATTGATGAAAAATTATCCAAAAATTTATATCCCAGGAAAAATTATCCAAAAATTTATATCCCAGGAAAAATTGATGGAAAAATATCCGAAAATTTATATCCCAGGAAAAATTGATGGAAAATTATCCGAAAATTTATATCCCAGGAAAATTGATGGAAAAATATCCGAAAATTTATATCCCAGGAAAAATTGATGGAAAAATATCCGAAAATTTATATCCCAGGAAAAATTGATGGAAAAATATCCGAAAATTTATATCCCAGGAAAAATTGATGGAAAAATATCCGAAAATTTATATCCCAGGAAAAATTGATGGAAAATTATCCGAAAATTTATATCCCAGGAAAAATTGATGGAAAATTATCCAAAAATTTATATCCCTGCAAAAATTGATGGAAAAATATCCGAAAATTTATATCCCAGGAAAATTGATGGAAAAATATCCGAAAATTTATATCCCAGGAAAAATTGATGGAAAAATATCCGAAAATTTATATCCCAGGAAAAATTGATGAAAAATTATCCATAAATTTATATCCCAGGAAAAATTTGTGGAAAATTATCCAAAAATTTATATGCCAGGAAAAATTGATGAAAAATTATCCAAAAATTTATATCCCAGGAAAAATTGATGGAAAAATATCCGAAAATTTATATCCCAGGAAAATTGATGGAAAAATATCCGAAAATTTATATCCCAGGAAAAATTGATGGAAAATTATCCAAAAATTTATATCCCAGGAAAAATTGATGGAAAAATATCCGAAAATTTATATCCCAGGAAAATTGATGGAAAAATATCCGAAAATTTATATCCCAGGAAAAATTGATGGAAAATATCCGAAAATTTATATCCCAGGAAAAATTGATGAAAAATTATCCATAAATTTATATCCCAGGAAAAATTTGTGGAAAATTATCCAAAAATTTATATGCCAGGAAAAATTGATGAAAAATTATCCAAAAATTTATATCCCAGGAAAAATTGATGGAAAAATATCCGAAAATTTATATCCCAGGAAAAATTGATGGAAAAATATCCGAAAATTTATATCCCAGGAAAAATTTGTGGAAAATTATCCAAAAATTTATATCCCAGGAAAAATTTGTGGAAAGTTATCCAAAAATTTATATCCCAGGAAAAATTGATGAAAATTTATCCAAAAATTTATATCCCAGGAAAAATTTGTGGAAAATTATCCAAAAATTTATATCCCAGGAAAAATTGATGAAAAATTATCCAAAAATTTATATCCCAGGAAAAATTGATGGAAAAATATCCGAAAATTTATATCCCAGGAAAAATTTGTGGAAAATTATCCAAAAATTTATATCCCAGGAAAAATTTGTTGAAAATTATCCAAAAATTTATATCCCAGAAAAAATTGATTAAAAATTATCCAAAAATTTATATCCCAGGAAAAATTGATGGAAAAATATCCGAAAATTTATATCCCAGGAAAAATTTGTGGAAAATTATCCAAAAATTTATATCCCAGGAAAAATTTGTTGAAAATTATCCAAAAATTTATATCCCGGGAAAAATTGATGGAAAATTATCCGAAAATTTATATCCCTGCAAAAATTGATGGAAAAATATCCGAAAATTTATATCCCAGGAAAATTGATGGAAAAATATCCGAAAATTTATATCCCAGGAAAAATTTGTGGAAAATTATCCAAAAATTTATATCCCAGGAAAAATTTGTGGAAAATTATCCGAAAATTTATATCCCAGGAAAAATTGATGGAAAAATATCCGAAAATTTATATCCCAGGAAAAATTTGTGGAAAATTATCCAAAAATTTATATCCCAGGAAAAATTTGTTGAAAATTATCCAAAGATTTATATCCCAGAAAAAATTGATTAAAAATTATCCAAAAATTTATATCCCAGGAAAAATTGATGGAAAAATATCCGAAAATTTATATCCCAGGAAAAATTTGTGGAAAATTATCCAAAAATTTATATCCCGGGAAAAATTGATGGAAAATTATCCGAAAATTTATATCCCAGGAAAAATTGATGGAAAAATATCCGAAAATTTATATCCCAGGAAAACTTGATGGAAAAATATCCGAAAATTTATATCCCAGGAAAAATTTGTGGAAAATTATCCAAAAATTTATATCCCAGGAAAACTTGATGGAAAATTATCCAAAATTTATATCCCAGGAAAACTTGATGGAAAAATATCCGAAAATTTATATCCCAGGAAAAATGTGGAAAATATCCAAAAATTTATATCCCAGGAAAAATTGTTGAAAATTATCCAAAATTTATATCCCAGAAAAATTGATGGAAAATTATCCGAAAATTTATATCCCAGGAAAAATTGATGGAAAAATATCCGAAAATTTATATCCCAGGAAAATTGATGGAAAATATCCAAAAATTTATATCCCGAGGAAAAATTGATGGAAAAATATCCAAAAATTTATATCCCAGGAAAAATTGATGGAAAATTATCCGAAAATTTATATCCCAGGAAAATTGATGGAAAATATCCGAAAATTTATATCCCGAGGAAAATTGATGGAAAAATATCCAAAAATTTATATCCCAGGAAAAATTGTGGAAAATTATCCAAAAATTTATATCCCAGAAAAAATTGATTAAAAATTATCCAAAAATTTATATCCCAGGAAAAATTGATGGAAAATTATCCAAAAATATATATCCCAGGAAAAATTGATGGAAAAATATCCGAAAATTTATATCCCAGGAAAAATTGATGGAAAAATATCCGAAAATTTATATCCCAGGAAAAATTTGTGGAAAATTATCCAAAAATTTATATCCCAGGAAAAATTTGTGGAAAGTTATCCAAAAATTTATATCCCAGGAAAAATTGATGAAAAATTATCCAAAAATTTATATCCCAGGAAAAATTTGTGGAAAATTATCCAAAAATTTATATCCCAGGAAAAATTGATGGAAAATATCCGAAAATTTATATCCCAGGAAAAATTGATGAAAAATTATCCATAAATTTATATCCCAGGAAAAATTTGTGGAAAATTATCCAAAAATTTATATGCCAGGAAAAATTGATGAAAAATTATCCAAAAATTTATATCCCAGGAAAAATTGATGGAAAAATATCCGAAAATTTATATCCCAGGAAAAATTGATGGAAAAATATCCGAAAATTTATATCCCAGGAAAAATTTGTGGAAAATTATCCAAAAATTTATATCCCAGGAAAAATTTGTGGAAAGTTATCCAAAAATTTATATCCCAGGAAAAATTGATGAAAAATTATCCAAAAATTTATATCCCAGGAAAAATTTGTGGAAAATTATCCAAAAATTTATATCCCAGGAAAAATTGATGGAAAATTATCCAAAAATTTATATCCCAGGAAAAATTGATGGAAAAATATCCGAAAATTTATATCCCAGGAAAAATTTGTGGAAAATTATCTAAAAAATTATATCCCAGGAAAAATTTGTGGAAAATTATCCAAAAATTTATATCCCAGAAAAATTTGTGGAAAATTATCCAAAAATTTATATCCCAGGAAAAATTGATGGAAAAATATCCGAAAATTTATATCCCAGCAAAAATTGACGGAAAAATATCCGAAAATTTATATCCCAGGAAAAATTGATGGAAAAATATCCGAAAATTAATATCCCAGGAAAAATTGATGGAAAATTATCCACAAATTTATATCCCAGGAAAAATTTGTGGAAAATTATCCAAAAATTTATATCCCAGGAAAAATTGATGGAAAAATATCCGAAAATTTATATCCCAGGAAAAATTGATGGAAAAATATCCGAAAATTTATATCCCAGGAAAAATTGATGGAAAAATATCCGAAAATTTATATCCCAGGAAAAATTGATGGAAAAATATCCGAAAATTTATATCCCAGAAAAAATTGATGAAAAATTATCCAAAAATTTATATCCCAGGAAAAATTGATGGAAAAATATCCGAAAATTTGTATCCCAGGAAAATTGATGGAAAAATATCCGAAAATTTATATCCCAGGAAAAATTGATGGAAAAATATCCGAAAATTTATATCCCAGGAAAAATTTGTGGAAAATTATCCAAAAATTTATATCCCAGGAAAAATTGATGGAAAAATGTCCGAAAATTTATATCCCAGAAAAAATTGATGAAAAATTATCCAAAAATTTATATCCCAGGAAAAATTGATGAAAAATTATCCATAAATTTATATCCCAGGAAAAATTTGTGGAAAATTATCCTAAAATTTATATGCCAGGAAAAATTGATGGAAAAATATCCGAAAATTTATATCCCAGGAAAAATTGATGAAAAATTATCCAAAAATTTATATCCCAGGAAAAATTGATGAAAAATTTAGAGTACTGGGTTGTCAACATTTGTTTCATTTTTTTGGCGCATGCGATAGACAATTTATTACCATACATCATTTGATAATTTGAGATAGTATAGAACCGTTTATTCGCCCGGCTTAGCCGGGTGATTCGCAAATTTTTCATCAATCTATCCCGGGAATATTAGCTGGAAAATTTTACATCAATCTATCACGGGAATATTAGCTGGAAAATTTTACATCAATCTATCCTGGGAAGAGTAGCTGGAAACACTTATATCATACTATCCCGGGAATATTAGCTGGAAAATTTTACATCAATCTATCCCGGGAAGATTAGCTGGAAAATTTTATATCAGTCTATCCCCGGAAGAAAAGCTGGAAATTTTATATCAATCTATCCCGGGAAGATTAGCTGGAAACACTTATATCATACTATCCCGGAAATATTAGCTGGAAAATTTTATCCCGGGAAGATTAGCTGGAAACACTTATATCATACTATCCCGGGAATATTAGCTGGAAAATTTTACATCAATCTATCCCGGGAATATTAGCTGGAAAATTTTACATCAATCTATCCCGGGAAGATTAGCTGGAAAATTTTATATCAGTCTATCCCCGGAAGAAAAGCTGGAAATTTTATATCAATCTATCCCGGGAAGATTAGCTGGAAACACTTATATCATACTATCCCGGGAATATTAGCTGGAAAATTTTACATCAATCTATCCCGGGAAGATTAGCTGGAAAATTTTATATCAGTCTATCCCCGGAAGAAAAGCTGGAAATTTTATATCAATCTATCCCGGGAAGATTAGCTGGAAACACTTATATCATACTATCCCGGGAATATTAGCTGGAAAATTTTACATCAATCTATCCCGGGAAGGTTAGCTGGAAAATTTTACATCAATCTATCCCGGGAAGATTAGCTGGAAAATTTTATATCAGTCTATCCCCGGAAGAAAAGCTGGAAATTTTACATCAATCTATCACGGGAATATTAGCTGGAAAATTTTACATCAATCTATCCTGGGAAGATTAGCTGGAAAATTTTACATCAATCTATCCCGGGAAGATTAGCTGGAAAATTTTATATCAATCTATCCCGGGAAGATTAGCTGGAAAATTTTATATCAGTCTATCCCCGGAAGAAAAGCTGGAAATTTTATATCAATCTATCCCGGGAAGATTAGCTGGAAACACTTATATCATACTATCCCGGGAATATTAGCTGGAAAATTTTACATCAATCTATCCCGGGAAGGTTAGCTGGAAAATTTTACATCAATCTATCCCGGGAAGATTAGCTGGAAAATTTTATATCAGTCTATCCCCGGAAGAAAAGCTGGAAATTTTACATCAATCTATCACGGGAATATTAGCTGGAAAATTTTACATCAATCTATCCTGGGAAGATTAGCTGGAAAATTTTACATCAATCTATCCCGGGAAGATTAGCTGGAAAATTTTATATCAGTCTATCCCCGGAAGAAAAGCTGGAAATTTTATATCAATCTATCCCGGGAAGATTAGCTGGAAACACTTATATCATACTATCCCGGGAATATTAGCTGGAAAATTTTACATCAATCTATCCCGGGAAGATTAGCTGGAAAATTTTATATCAATCTATCCCGGGAAGATTAGCTGGAAAATTTTATATCAGTCTATCCCCGGAAGAAAAGCTGGAAATTTTATATCAATCTATCCCGGGAAGATTAGCTGGAAACACTTATATCATACTATCCCGGGAATATTAGCTGGAAAATTTTACATCAATCTATCCCGGGAAGGTTAGCTGGAAAATTTTATATCAATCTATCCCGGGAAGATTAGCTGGAAAATTTTATATCAGTCTATCCCCGGAAGAAAAGCTGGAAATTTTACATCAATCTATCACGGGAATATTAGCTGGAAAATTTTACATCAATCTATCCCGGGAAGGTTAGCTGGAAAATTTTATATCAATCTATCCCGGGAAGATTAGCTGGAAAATTTTATATCAGTCTATCCCCGGAAGAAAAGCTGGAAATTTTACATCAATCTATCACGGGAATATTAGCTGGAAAATTTTACATCAATCTATCCTGGGAAGATTAGCTGGAAACACTTATATCATACTATCCCGGGAATATTAGCTGGAAAATTTTACATCAATCTATCCCGGGAAGATTAGCTGGAAAATTTTATATCAGTCTATCCCCGGAAGAAAAGCTGGAAATTTTATATCAATCTATCCCGGGAATATTAGCTGGAAAATTTTATATCAATCTATCCCGGGAAGATTGGCTGGATAATTTATAGAGAATGTATTACCATACATTATTTGAATATTTGAGATAGTATAGAACCGTTTATTCGCCCGGCTCAGCCGGGCGATTCGTCCCTAGTGAAAAATAAAACGTGTAGCGTGTTTCCATGAAGAAATTCACAAACGGTGTGTATGTGATTGGGTAAACCTCAGTAGGATCCACTGGTCTGTAAAATCTATTGTGTCCATTGGAAATACAAGGGTAATTGGTAAACCAAAACTGCGCTAGCAACCAGTCTGCAGCTAACGGCCTCTATTGATTTACATGATGAGTCATTCTGTGTATTAAGCAGTGGCTGAAAGGAGATTTGACTGAATATGGTGGCGCTGTTTTAGTAAAAAATTTCCAATGAAAATATTAAATTTTACTTACCTTACTCTGGTCAATTTTAAATACCGTATTTCCTGTAAATCAGCCCCCTCTCCCTTCAAATGAACCCTCCCCTGTGAAGGATATTGATATAATTACGGACCCGGGGCTTAATTAAAGGTCGGTATATGGAAAAAAAGTGAATTTAAATGGGATGATTTTAAGAAAGTTTGGAAGAGTGGACGGAGGCCGCCAATTTGAAAACGTTTCAAATAAAGTGAACATTTTCCTTCCAAGACATAAAATTGATATTACTTTTGCAGAAGAGAAAGAAAGAATATGTTTTTAAAAATCAAACGTTTCGGTAAATCAAAAAGTATAAGATCTAATAAAGTCAAATATCTACTGATGATGGCACGACCAACGTAGTACAATGCTTAATACAACTTTTTATTTCCCGACCCTCCCCAGCACGTCGGCTCCTTTTGCATGGTTTTGTTTCAAAAAGTGTGACAGGCATGTTTTTGTCGTTAAAATCCCGAGATTTTTGGTACATACCCTAATTCGGGTACGGGGAATCCGAATTTGACCTCAGATCATGGGTGGTCCCGCCACGAAAATTGGGAAAATTGCGTTTTTGGTAAAAAATGGCCCAAAAATGACCATTTTTGATGCGTTACGTTAAAAATAATTGCAGATTCGGACTCAGCGCATCAAAATACCCCTAAAAACACATTCCAAAAAAATTTCATTTTTTGGCCATTTTTGACCATAGGGGGTACCACATGGATTTTGAAAAAAATCGATTTTTTGAAAATGTGGAAAATTTTTCTGCAATCAGTGTTTTTAGGGGGAATTCGATGCGCTGATTCCGAATCTGCAGTTAGTTTTAACGTAACGCGTCAAAAATGGCCATTTTCGGACGATTTTTTCGTCTCAAGTTCGAACCCCAGGTCCGTCAATCAATTTTTTCTCGCTAAATTACTATCATTTGTTAACAAATAACACCAAATTCATATTGGGCGGATATTAATTGATTAAAAATTTGAAACTGTAAAATGAAATACCATCAATACTAATTTTCTGGCACCATTTTGTGACAATTTTGGCCAAAAAACGTCAAAAAACGCAATTTTCCCAACTTTCGTGGCGGGACCACCCCTGATCTGAGGTCAAATTCGGATTCTTCGTAACCGAAATAGGGTATTTACCAAAAATCCCGGTCCATTTCGAACTTTCTACTTCGCATTTTCAGCAAAATACGCGAAAATGGCCATTTTTCGGCAAAAAAATCTTAAAAATTTCATAACAAGCAAAATCTCAGAGAAATATTTGAAATTTTATGAAAAAGTAAAATTTGAGGTGTTGCTCGACCATTCTGTACAAGTGAAATATTCATAAGTCTGTCAATTATTAAAATCTGGGCTCTCAAAGTTGACTCATTTAACACTGAAAAACGCAAAGTATGCCGACTTTGAAGCCCAAAATCTGAATAATTGACAGACTTATGAAAATTTCACTCACCAGGTATGATAGAGCAACACCTGAACTTGCTCCCTGGCAAAAAATATCAATGATATCTCTGAACTTTATTTTTGGCTGAAATTGGCCGCCACGCTTTTTGAAACAAGAGGAGCCGACGTGCCAGGGGCTCTATAAGCGGGGAAAGGCGGGCAAACGTCCGAGGGGAAATGACACGTGAGGTTTTTCGATGTAACAGAAGTGGTTCGTTTTTGTAACAGATTTCAAATATTTCCCGCCAAATTCAAACAGTAATTATGGATTTACCCCTGAAAAGGGGGTCTCAGCCTCTCTCAGTTTAGGCTAAGGCTAAGCCTAAGCCTAAAGTATGCCCCTTTAAGGATTTTTACACAACGCCACATGCCAAATCTGTTACAAAAAAGAACCACTTCTGTTACATCGAAAACCCTCACGTGGAAATGACCGTCCCCCCGCTTAATACAACTGTGTCTCTTCTTCGTTTACTGTTCCCTCGCTGCAAAAATAAAAACGGCGCCAAAATTGAATAAGCAATTTTCTATTGTAAAATTCCATATGCCAACTTAAAAATTTACTTCATTTAAGTTCCAGAACATTATTACTACTACGCGTTGTTGGTATACTAAAGAACGATGTCGTCCGAAACAAAACCGATATTGTATTCGTTTTGGTACAGCACATGCGCATGGCGTGTCAGGATCGGTATAATTTGTCATTATGTCGTAAAATCAAAATAGCTGCGAATTGACTCAATGAAGTTATTCCGACGTAACTCGGCGAGACGTACACATTTAGTTTTAGTCAGCGGACCCCGAAAATAGGTTTGGCATTCTGTTGGGGGAGCGGCTCTATTATAGGGGGCTGAATTACAGATTAGCTAAATAAGATTGAACAGCTTAAATAAAGAAACCATTCTTCAAATTTTCAGCATTAAATCTGAAGAAAATTGATTATGAAACGAAGTTAGTGAATGCGGAAGAAAGCCGTAAGGTAAGTCATTAAAATAGAAAACACATCTGAGATCGACAATCCACAAAACACTGAGCGATTACCGAAAACAAATTTTAACATCAGTCTTCAGAAAATTTTGCTTTAGACTTCTATTTTATATTTCTATGATAAGTTTCTTTAGCACCTCGAAAGTATTGGCGTTGAACCCGATTTCGCACTTGTTCCAGTCCTCTGCATTGGCGATGTGGTCCTTCATGAAAGCTTGGCTATTATCGAGTATTTGGAAGAGAAATACCCCGATAAAAGAACTTTACTTCCTGGAACCCCTGAAGAGAGAGCCAAAATTCGTGCTCTTGCTTTACAGGTTTGTTGGCTTTTCCTTTTTGCTTAACACAGTTAAATGATAGACATATTTCACATTCCCACTTTATTAATCCTTCTAAAGTTTTGGATTTTTATATTTGAATCAAATAATATTTACAATGAATTCATTCCTTTGATCGAAAATGCATCCGAAAATTTGTTGTCTATAATTATTGATACTTTTATCAACTTATCTATATCTTCAAGTAATACAATTTTAGATTATTGCTAACACACAGCCAATCCAAAGCCTCAGAGTGCGCCAGTTTTTCTCTGCGCAAGATCAGAGAACGGCATGGGCTAACCATTGGATCACTGTTAATTTTGAAAAACTGGAAAAGGCTTTAACAAAAACGGCTGGCAAGTATTCTTTCGGAGACAACATCACGCTGATCGACGTCTGCATTCCACCACAAGTGAATAATGCTCAACGGTAAATACGAGGCATATATGTTTCTACTATAGACTGACAAATTTATGTTTTATTTTATTAAAGTTTTACGATACGTTTAAAAATTTCCAAAACTGCTTGACATCCATGTCCAACCGACGAAAGTTCCGACCATGATTTTTCGATTTCAATTATTCTGATTTTTACTTCTGATTTTTTTACTTTTCTACATCCGCAGAAAAGTTCGAAGCTAAGCAAGTGTTGACGTTGAATTGGGAAATGTCTAAATTAATGTCATGATATTTTCTGGTTAGCCAAGTATTTCTTCGAAATGGAAAGCAATTTGCTGTAATGACATGAAACAATTTGCTGGAAGCAATAGCCGAACTGATTACTTTCTCATTTTCGCCATTCTGATATAATATATTTCGCCATTCTGATAATGTCCACATGCGAATTAATCTCTTAACAGAGTTAAATTTCAGCTTCCGTGTGGATCTTTCCCGATTTCCAACTATCATGAAAATCAACGGTGAATTGGCCAAAATTCCCGAATTTATAGCAGCCGACAGCCACCATCAACCTGATACTCCCGAAGAGCACAAGAAATAAGAAAAGGGACGATGAATCGTCATTATGAATTGAACCACACAATTGTTATTTGAGAACATTTAATTATAATTATATATTTCGCTTTTAATGAAAAATGTCTAGGAAGTATAATAATAATAAAGTAATCGGATATTTACTAATATTTTATGTGGGTTAAATAATATTCTTAAATGATAGAGAAGAATAAATAAATACATTTCAAAATTAAGAATTATTTTAGATTGCAGATTATGAATTTCGTTACCAATACTTCCAAGTTTAGTAAAGACCTTAGTTTAGGCAATAATCTTCAACATTATAATTGAATATTAACGTAACGGAAGGCCAATTTAAAATTCGAATTTACATTATATTAGTAATATATAGCGAAATGCACACTGAAAATTCGAATGCTTTGATCCATCCTAGCATTTTAAACTTGCTCTAAAATTTAACAAACTAGTCAAGTTGAAAGGGCGCGGCAAAGCCGCGCCCGTCGAATTCTCTTGTGTTTGGTATTAGTTATCATATTTTTCCATTTTTCAAATTTTCGATTTTTCAGTTTTATTTTTTCCATTTTTAGAATTTTTCAGTATTCTTCAGGATTCTTCGGGATTCTTTCGGTTTTTTCCGTTAGAATCTCTGGTGGTTTGGTATTAGTTATCATATTTTTGTCAGTTGTCCACCCCAGGGTTGGCCGGTTGTCCTCCCCCTGGTTGGCCAGTTGTCCTCCCCCGGTTTGCCAGTTGTCTTCCCCAGGGTTGGCCAGTTGTTCTCCCCAGGGTTGGCCAGTTGTTCTGTCTCGAATCATGGATTTGGTAACTTCAATCACAAATCAGGGGATTGGTAACTAAAATCTCGAATCATGGATTTGGTAACTTAAATCTCGAATCATGGGTTTGGTAACTTAAATCTCGAATCATGGGTTTGGTAACTTAAATCTCGAATCATGGGTTTGGTAACTTAAATCTCGAATCATGGGTTTGGTAACTTAAATCTCGAATCGGTCTCTGTCAACTTCAATCACAAATCATGGATTTGGTAACTTAAATCTCGAATCACGGGTTTGGTAACTTAAATCTCGAATCATGGGTTTGGTAACTTAAATCTCGAATCGGTCTCTGTCAACTTCAATCACAAATCATGGATTTGGTAACTTAAATCTCGAATCATGGGTTTGGTAACTTAAATCTCGAATCATGGGTTTGGTAACTTAAATATCGAATCATGGGTTTGGTAACTTAAATCTCGAATCATGGGTTTGGTAACTTAAATCTCGAATCATGGGTTTGGTAACTTAAATCTCGAATCATGGGTTTGGTAACTTAAATCTCGAATCATGGGTTTGGTAACTAAAATCTCGAATCATGGGTTTGGTAACTTAAATCTCGAATCGTGGGTTTGGTAACTTAAATCTCGAATCATGGGTTTGGTAACTTAAATCTCGAATCATGGGTTTGGTAACTTAAATCTCGAATCATGGGTTTGGTAACTTAAATCTCGAATCGGTCTCTGTCAACTTCAATCACAAATCATGGATTTGGTAACTTAAATCTCGAATCATGGGTTTGGTAACTAAAATCTCGAATCATGGGTTTGGTAACTTAAATCTCGAATCGGTCTCTGTCAACTTCAATCACAAATCATGGATTTGGTAACTTAAATCTCGAATCATGGGTTTGGTAACTTAAATCTCGAATCATGGGTTTGGTAACTTAAATCTCGAATCATGGGTTTGGTAACTTAAATCTCGAATCATGGGTTTGGTAACTTAAATCTCGAATCATGGGTTTGGTAACTTAAATCTCGAATCATGGGTTTGGTAACTTAAATCTCGAATCATGGGTTTGGTAACTTAAATCTCGAATCGGTCTCTGTCAACTTCAATCACAAATCATGGATTTGGTAACTTAAATCTCGAATCATGGGTTTGGTAACTTAAATCTCGAATCATGGGTTTGGTAACTTAAATATCGAATCGGTCTCTGTCAACTTCAATCACAAATCAGGGGATTGGTAACTAAAATCTCGAATCATGGGTTTGGTAACTTAAATCTCGAATCGGTCTCTGTCAACTTCAATCACAAATCATGGATTTGGTAACTTAAATCTCGAATCATGGGTTTGGTAACTTAAATCTCGAATCATGGGTTTGGTAGCTTAAATCTCGAATCATGGGTTTGGTAACTTAAATCTCGAATCGGTCTCTGTCAACTTCAATCACAAATCATGGATTTGGTAACTTAAATCTCGAATCATGGGTTTGGTAACTTAAATCTCGAATCGGTCTCTGTCAACTTCAATCACAAATCATGGATTTGGTAACTTAAATCTCGAATCATGGGTTTGGTAACTTAAATCTCGAATCATGGGTTTGGTAGCTTAAATCTCGAATCATGGGTTTGGTAACTTAAATCTCGAATCGGTCTCTGTCAACTTCAATCACAAATCATGGATTTGGTAACTTAAATCTCGAATCATGGGTTTGGTAACTTAAATCTCGAATCATGGGTTTGGTAACTTAAATCTCGAATCGGTCTCTGTCAACTTCAATCACAAATCATGGATTTGGTAACTTAAATCTCGAATCATGGGTTTGGTAACTTAAATCTCGAATCATGGGTTTGGTAACTTAAATCTCGGATAAAAAAACAGATATTGCACAAAGCTCAAAACTTGATAATGCGCATTTACGTGAACGTCCAAAATCTGAATTTCATCTCAGTTTTTGTAAAATATCAAATCTGTAAATCTATGCAGATCGGGCTTGATTATAACTAATAGCCGTGTGTTTTAGAATGACTGATGAAGTTTCCGAAATTCCCTCCGGAAGTGGATCAAAAGAGACTGAAACTGTCCAGCAAGATGAAACAAATGCAGACTCCAAACCACAACAACGTCCCAGAACTCGGCGTGGAGGGTTGAAAAAGAATCGGTAAATTTGAATAAATTTTTGTGTTTGAGTTCATATTATTTAGAAAAAAATTTATTCTGCCATACACCGAAGGCCAATGGAATCCGGTGCCTGGAGGTAATCTTACAATAATTAGTAGTAATGATAGTAATGTTTTCTTGCAAGTTCAGGTAGAACAGAGAGCGAACCAGCTTACAGTCAATATATACTTAAAAATCATCCGTGGTGGAGGGAAGAAGAGAACAGTCCAGAAGTTATGGAAAAGAAGCCAAGAAAAAGGTATTTATTTTAAAAGATATATTATTTTAAATAAATTTGCGATGAAAATTAATTAGTAAATGGACGCGAAATATTAGTTTTGCTTTTTTGGATATTTTGTCTTTTGAGTGAAAATTTTTCATTATTGAAAATCTACGTTATTGAACTTATTTTACATTAGTCATATATACTTACATAATTTAGATCAAATAAGCGGAAAAAGAAAAAGTCATCTAAAACTGGCGCTCCTGGAGCTCTGCATGTGGAAAAGTCAAAAATGTATGGATTACTGTGTTTTCCAACAATTACCTTCACGTACCTATATTTTATTTTTAGGCTGAATGTGGCTAAAAAGTTTCACATTCCCAGTCTGTATTCTTTGAGTATGGGGAACAAAGTATCTCAGTGCAATGGTAGATGGCCAGAACCTTCTCATAAATTCCCAGAAAATCATGACAGTCCAACTATTCCTAAACAAATTCCACAGCAAATTCAAGGTTTTATTCCTTATAAGTGCAAGGTTGGTGCAATGCGGAATAAATTTTAGGTTATACTGGATTTGGTAGCACTTTAAATAAGACACAGAATGGACCTCATAAAGTTCTCAATCATTCTATGAACTTTGGTATTACATCTTTAATTTTTTGTTTAAACTATTTTTATTTAGAACTTAATAATACTGCCTCTTTGCACAAAGTTCCTCCCAAATCGCAAGGTACAAAAATGACAGATCAAGGCAATGGTTCGTGGGCAGAGGGGTTCACAGACGAAACCAGTCTTTCATTTGTGAGTTAATCCGTCATCATTTGAATTATATCTCCTTTCATCATTTATAGTGGCCTTATCGCACCAAACTTCAGCTAAAAGGGAAGAATCCCGAACCTTCAGCTGGACCGAGTTGGATTACTGCTCAAGATACAAGTTCAGCACGAACAAGTAACGTGCCAAGCATCTCTCATGGATATGCGGGTTTTGATGATAGCTCTGCTGGTACTTCTTTTTGTTAAAATGGGTTAAGAAATGTTTCTTCTTCACAATATCAAATTCGAAAAAAGGAGGACTCATTTAATAAAGAATGGCTGGTAATTTAAAAATGGTCAAGAGACAAAAATGAGAGTTGGGCATTTTTAACCTGGTCGAAAACTATAATGCAAAATACTCCAAAGATTTTTTGTTTAGCCGACGGAAATCTTGATTATGAAAGTATACCTCGAAAAATCATAAATGTATCTAGAAGGAGTGGGTAAATGCACAACACTTCTAAAAAATTTGTTGTAGTAAGGTTTAGAAATAAAAGTCGAAAATTGTGTGAACGAAAATTTCAGAAATTTTTAACGGAAGTTTCGGAAATTTTGTTGCCCTATTTTTAATCTGTCACTGTTCTTGATGTGCTTACTACGCTCCTATCGTAAATTTTAAAACACCTTTATACTTTATAGCTCAATGCACAACAAGCGCACCTATCAATGCACAAATGCTTGCTGTACCTAGTTGGCCTGCTCCTCAAGTAGTTGCAAATTCGGCAATGACAAGCAATATGCCTGCTACCTCTAACGCTTATGCTGATTTTGGTAATGCCTCTGTTGGTATGTGATCCATTAACGAACTTTCAAACTATCCTTATGAGTATGGTTAGTTATATCTGCCTATATCAGTGCACCAGCATATAAATTGCCAAATCCACAAAACACATCTTTTTAATGCTCAAATTAATTTTCCGACCCTTAATGATACATTCGTTTATAAAGTTTAAATTATTCCAAGACTTATCTCGAATTATTATTGATAAATAATAATGATTTCCGTATTAGTTCAATACATATACACAACTAATTCAGATGTCAATGTGCAAACTCCTGGCTATGACCCTAACGGCATGCCTGCCCCATATAGCGGACCTCAATATCCACAATTATCGACAGAGAATTATGCGCAATACTATGAAACATATCAGCAGCAAATGTGGATAGCCCAATACGGAGAGCAATTCAATCAAGGTGGCACATAAGATTGCTTACATTTAATTTAAATTATCGTTCATGAAGTATAGCTTTGTAATGTTTATGATAATAACTGCCTACTATATTCATAAACAACATTTGCTTGCTGAAATAAAGTTTTATCGGCTATTAACTTTTAGCTCAAGACAATTTTATCCTTGACCGTGATGTTTTTAATATCAAATGAAAATCCATTGTAAATGACCTTGTTAAATGTAAAATACACCTTCAGTAATTCATAAAATAGCCACGAAATGTGCCAAGGCTATTATCAATAGACAAGCCAAGTAACCAATGAAAACGTCTCAGAATCAGTTGCCGTATTAAGCACTTTTATAGAAAAATGTGGAATGTCCACAAAGTAAATTCAAAAGAGAACCAATGTGTTACATTTTATTTGCCACAAAGCGTTATACAATACGAAATTGTGGGCTTAAAATTTTTCTAAGATTTTCTAATAATGTAATAAAGCTTTTTCTGAAATTAATAATGCAATATTTTTAGTCCAAAATGAGCAAAAATTAGATCATTTATAACAAAAGTTTCCTGAATCTTTATTAGCAAATCAAGCTTTATTATAGTAAGCTCTATATTACAGTGTTAGAAAGGTGATTGTAAGCAAAATACCGCATGAAACTGTAAAGTTAACCGAGAGTTTCTTTCTAGAATCTACTCTAAGCTGTCTATTTTTCGAAGTTGAAAATGCAAAAAAATCAACATATTATTTTGGAGTTAAAGCAAATAACGCCTGATATATATTGATAGTAAATATCATACTTTTTCATGTTATCGCATGATCTGCAATACACCAAGAGAGAGTTATAAATTATAGTAACATCTGATTTTCAGTAAAAATTACCAACGGTTATAATTTTTTCTCTATAATACAGGATGATCATTTTAATTTGAATGAATTTAATGCGCAAAAATTTATCCCCCTTTTACCCCCAGGGGCCCAAAATGCTAACTTTTCACGCCTAACTCGGATTTGGGCGTGTGATACGTCAATCGCTTCGTCTCGGCGAGAGAAGGCGAATGGTACCATTTTCAGCCCCCAGACGACCCCCTGTGGCCCCCTACGGCCCCCTTTGGTGCAATCCAATCAAAACTAAAAACTAATGTTACATTTCTTACCTAACTCTAGTGAAATTAGGTACAAATGTCAACTTTTTAGCTTCATATAACGCGATTTTTGGCGAAATTTTTGACTGGATCGGTTTTTGGATCCGATCCATTTCAACACGAAAAACCGATAAAAGGTGCGACCGGCGCTGCCTAGTCGGGGTTATTTTACCCCGATGCTATTATGATATTATAGGTACTTGTTAGCCCCGACTGTCTCTTAGTCGGAGTTGAAATGGTTTTCATAGAAATACAATGGTAAACAAAAAATACAGTCATTGTTAAATGCCCCATAGAGCAGTTATGTTAAGTTTGACAAAGAATAATCCAAATTTTAAATCATAATGCGATCCAATTTGGACCGAAAAGCACAAAAACACTATATTCGAATATCATGTATCATACACGTTAATATGCAAACATACTTTATAATATAAGTTTTTGAGAAGCGATGATGTGTTTTCTATCATATAATTTGTTATCCAATGACGGCTGGATATTTAAGCATTGCGGCTAGGCGCCATTTCTCTGTTTTGTTCCTTTATTCATCGTTCAACAAATGTAACCGGCTTATTTCCCCATTTTCTTCATTTACACTGGTGTTATGACTTTATTCACTCTTATATATCAATCACTTTCTTACAAACATCGACTTGGCAATATTTTCAAAGTAATTTCACGACAACATTCGCTTGAAAAAGGATAGGAAAAAATCAAATAAGTATTTTTTCTCAATTATTACTAAAGGGAATATATATTTTTTAAATTTTCCTTGTACGACTATTTTTCATTTGTGCAACTCTTTCAATCGTACTTCCTCGCAAAGGTTTATTATAAGTCTCTAAACATCTCTCTTGATGCATTTTTGCTTTTTACAGGTAAAGAGGGAAAGCTAAGGAATGCGCACCACAATGACCGATTTGAAAGAACAAATTAACAATGTCGAATTACAGAATCGTCGATATGTGTAAGTTTGCTTTATAAACTGAGTTTCGATTTTTACCGATTTTGTTTCAGTTATTCCCTAACAGGCTACACCTTTGGGGAAAAGGAAGCACAACCCGAACCGGACAAAACAGTTATCGCGCGCTTTCAAGTACGATTCTGTTTTGCTGAATTTTATGTCGTTTCTAATGCAGAATCTGCATATTTTTTGCTCCATTGTTTTTTTGTGTTATTTCTGGATACATTTATTATTTATAGTTTTTATAATGTGAACTTACATTGTTGAATTTGAATATCGTAGAAAAATAAAAATTTTATGCAGAAATAACACAAAAACAATAATGGAGAGCAAGGCAAAAAATATGCAGATTCTGCATCGTTTCTTGAAGATCTTTTTTTCCTCATTTACCTTTCCTCTTTCTAAAATGCCTTTTCGGAAACGCGAATTACGTGATAAAATGCTACATGGGACGGGGGAAAGATAACAGGCGTTTAATTAAAACATTTTGGATCGATTCCAGAGTCAAATTATATTGACAAAATAAATTTTAGCGGCTTCGCGAGGAATATGAGCAAAAGGGCATGCGCAGAAGTGTCGAAGCAGTATTCGTCGTACATGATCATGACATGCCGCATATCTTGCTGCTTCAGTTAGGAGCAACATTTTTCAAATTGCCTGGTGGAGAATTACAGCAAAATGAAGATGAAATTGATGGTCTCAAGCGAATTCTCACCGAAGTATGTTTCAATGATCGCTTACATAAATGAGGGAGATTTAAGATATTATAGAATCAAGCGTAGCTCAGTGTAAATTCTTGGCCTATAATTCTAGACTTATTTGTCAAAAGCAAGCTTGTGTCTAGTGGTGTTTGTGGTTGAGTTGAGTGGCTGAATAGCTTTTGACAGAACTTTTATTCGCAAGGAAATAATCGTCTATTGCGAACAGAATTTTCAACTAACAACTAACACTGAATTATTACAAGAGCGGCGAAAATGCCGATTACGAAAATGGGCGGAACTTTGAGAGTTCCATTAAGAAAGGAAAACAGTTTAAAGCGGAGAAAGAAATATGGATTGAGAAAGTGATCGGTGAACATCGGAATGTTCCCCGCAAGGAAAAACATGGGAAAAGCAGAAGAGACCGCTTACAACATAACAGAAAGGCCAAAGCCGATGAAAGCTTTGACCAGGAAAGAAGGAGACCAAAGTACAAAAGGCACAATAAAATTAAGTAATTTAATTATGCTTTATTGGTTGGCTTTTTGAGTTCTTTTCGCGATTCCGCTCGCGACACTCCCGACGCGAGAAATGTTCCATCTGCGGTGTCTGGGTGGTTTGATCTCAGCGTTGATCGAATCGGGTACGGCGAGCTCATTCGGATCGAATTTGGTCTGGTATAGCGCGCTGCGAAATCGGAGCAGTTCCTTTGAAATGCGTGTGGGCTGTGAGCGAGTCGACATCTGGACACTGTTTGGGTGAGATCTGCCGGTATAAAAACACGGTGTGCGTTGATTGATGCCTGATTTTGGACACAGCGGCCCAATGGTCCTTTGGTTGGGTTGTCAGGGTGGTCTCGCGACAAATTCTGTTGTCTGGAGCTGTAGTCTGCTCGGCGTTCTCCAACTCTGGATTGGTCCAGCTTAGTTTGATGCCGAAGTTTGTGCTTCTTCGTATGGAAAACTTCGACTGCCCATTCTTTGTGAGATTCCTGGCCTCGAGTGTGATTTTCAGTTGAGGCACTGCACTTTGCCGGGTCCTCTCAGGGATTCTTCCACTTTGGCAATATTTGGGCATGTTCTGGTACTGTTGGACTTTGGCTTTGAGGTTGTTCTGTCGTGAAGTGGACACGGCGAGATTCCTCAGACCGCTGCGGCGAGCGGTGGTCATTATTTTTGGAATGACGTTCTCTTGACCGCTGCGAAGAGCGGTAGTGCTGCTGATCTTGTCGGAAGCGTTCTCGTGAGCGATGAGACCGCTGCGGCGAGCGGAGGTCTTCTTTAGTTCGCTTTGAAAGCCGAGAATCTTTTCGTGAGTGATGCGACCGTTTTGGCGAGCAGTTGTCAGCATGAGACTGATTGGCACGGTATCGATCGTCTTGCTCCCAGCTCTGAACATGCCTTCGTTTTGGCGACGGGGTCTGAACTTTGGGATGCGCGGAGCTGGTTCTCGATGAGCGTTTGTGAGACTGAGGTCGATTTGGATTTGGCTCAGGATGTTGCGACGACCATTGATTGTTGGCACTTGGATTTTGGTGCCTTGGCTCGGTGTTTTTGCCTGAGGTATCAGACCTGTGTTTGCGATGTTGCCAGATTTCTTTATCATTAAAGAACCCTCCCTGGGCAGACATGTCATTCCTGTCACCTGTCGGTTCTTATTCGAATGAATTTGATCTTGAAGTGAGGTAACGGCAGGCACTGGCACAATGGGTTTTGCCAGACATGTTGACTTCAGATTTACCTTGATCGAGTCCAACGGCGTACTGGTCGGAGAGGTAAGGTTGAAGTATCGCCTCGGAGATTTGGCTTCATCTTCCTTCAAACATAGAGTGTTTGAGTCTTTGTTTGCTATGGAGAACTCCGGCTTCTCTGGGAGGTCAATAGAATCGGGTTCGCTGATATTGCCAATCACTTGGATGGAGTTTGATTGAGGTACGAATTGTTTTGCGGGCAATTTTCCTTGTCCGCTCAGGACTGGACCCATCGCTGTCGAGGATAAGTAGAATCCACTGGGGAGTTTCTCGCCCCTCTCGACTTTGAATCGATGGAAATTGTCTATCCCGATCAAGATATCGGGGACTCTGAGTTCTGCGGTAATCGGGCGTTTATTCCAGAGTCTTCGCATGTCGTCCTCTTTAAGCACTGCTAGCGGGCTAGGACCGGCTATTCTGTTCTTTGTGTAGCCCTTGATTGAGATTTGGCGACCGTTTGAGAATTGCAGTTCGAACTTCACTGCTGTAGTCTTGAGTTTGACTACTTTGTTTGAGTCATCACTGAAGGGACTGAGGCACAGCTTGAGTTTACGATCGATTGGTAGTGCCAATTCCCGAGCGAGCTTGTCGGAGATGAATGTCAGATGGCTGGCACTATCCAGAATGATTAGCGCGGTTGCGCTTCGATTTGGCTTTTGCGGATGGAGCACTTTCGCTTCCGCTGCCATAAACATTGTGGTGAGACATTGGGTCGTCTTGCACATTGTTAGTGTCTGAGTAACGGTTTTCTCAGCATCGGAATTACCCTGGGCGGCTATCAGAGTATTGATCTGGGTAGCTGGCTCTGTGGATTCTTCACTTGATGACTCTTCGCCGGATGACTCTTCGTGTGATGAGTACGCGTTTTCGTCGGACATTGTGACCGAATTTACGTTTCGGTTCGGCTTTCGGTCTCGCTTCTCCTTGTTTTGTTCGAATTTCTTTCGGCAGAGAGCGGACTGGTGACTTCCCTTGCAGAAGAAGCAGTTTGGAATTGTATTGTTGCAATCGCTGGTGCTATGTCCTGTGCGCAGACATTTGAAACAGTAGCCTAGTTCTCTGGCACGGTTTGCGCGAGTTTGGTAGTCGGGGAATTTGCGGCATTTGTCCAGCCAATGGCCTTTGTCTTGGCAGAATGAGCACGGCCATTGAGGTTCAGGGCGTTTCTTCTGATCGGCAACTGCACTCAATACGGTGTGGTGTTGATTTGAGTCGTTCTGAGGCTTCCCTTGATTTGCGCTTTTTGGCTTATCGCCTTTATGCGCTGCGATCTCTTCTTCTTGATCGATCACTGTTTTGAGTGCGCGCTGCAAGGTCTCAACCGTCCACCCACCGATAGGTTTCTTCGGAATTATTTGGCGGAGTGTTTGAGCTGTTAGTTTGTCATAGACGATTTTCCACAAGACTGGATTGTGGGACGGCCTTTCTCCTTCAACTTCAAGTTGCCGGCAAATCTTTGAGAATTGGAAGTACACTTCCTTCAATTTGGGCCCATTCGTGGCTGGTTCAAGCTTTTGCAGATTGTTATAAAGTCCGCAAATGATCATTTCTCGATTGTCGTAGGCGTCTTTCAGTAGGCTAACTACAATTTCGTAGTTCCCGTCTGCAATCGAGATTCCTTCGACTAGTTTCTCAGCGTCTCCTTTCAGGTAGCCGAGAAGTAAGATGAGCCGTTCCAGATCGGAGAGTTCGGGATGTCGGCTCATAACCAGTTCAAATCGTTGCCAAAAACTTCTCCACTTTGACTGCTCTCCGTAAAAATACGGTATTTCGATCTGCGGAAGTGGCAAGCGAAATCTGTCATCTTGAAGAGGCGGTGGCACTGGAGGCACACATGGACTTGAGAAGTACTGAGGATGAGCGTGATGCTGTCCAAACTGCTGTCCAAATCCTGGGCCTGGTGGAGTAGTCCAGTGGGACGAATGCGTTGATTGTGCACCCATATTCCTTGTGGTGTAAATTGGCATTGACATGGATGCGGTTGAAACCGGGAACGGCCCTCCCGGCGCGCTTGAAACTGGTCCGGAGACGGACTGAAGCGGGTTGTTTGCGGTAGGTTGCGGCTCATTGATTGAGAGCGCGGTGGTTAGCAAACCATGGGAGGCGGTGGAATTGACCGCGGTCACAGCTGGAGGTGTGGCTGGTCGACTTTGGGCGTCAGCGGTAGGCGCCGGTCGATTCTGCAGGGTGAATGCCTGGAGCATGTCCTGCATGTGTTGCATGTTCTGCTGAGCAGTCTGCTGCATCATTTGCTGCATCATCTGTTGGTTCTGTTGGACTATGTCTCGGAGTAAGGACGTATCGCGGCTGCCATTGTCGTCAAGGGCGACATGGGTTGTGGCGCGAGCTTGTGCGATTTGGGCGCGCAATTCCGACTCCTGGCGTTTGTAGGCGCGAACGCGACGAGCGAGTGAGCTGATCATCTGGCGACATTCTGCCTGGAGTTCGTCAAGCCGGATCTCGTTTAGCAGGTCGTCATACGTTTTTTGTTCCGCGTCTTTGGAGCCAGATGGGAGTTTGCCAAATGCGCTAAGAAAGAGGCGTTGCCCCTCTTCAAAGCGCGCGGCCTCGTTGATCAATGTATCCGAGTGTTCGATGTTCACTGCGATCTCTTCTTCGAGGGCGAGGAGCGAGATCGTGGCGGACGCATCTTCGGCAGCGGTCCAATCTGGAGGTGCTGTGGCGAGCAACGCGCGCATTTGTTTCGCCGTCTGAGACAGTTGATTTCGGAAGGCAAGAGTCATTGGGAATGGCTTCGATTTGCTAAAAGCAAATAAACTTCACGTGGTGCAATTCAATCGAGAATCAGAGCAAAGTCTGATGTAGGCGATTCCGGAGTGAAATCCGGGCGAATTGGGAGTGAGGGTGTCGTTGACCGGAGTAAAAGCCGGGCGAATTGAGATGAAGTTGGTTAGACCGGAGCGAAGTCCGGGTGAGTTGGTTATACCGGAGTGAAATCCGGGAGAATTGGTTAGACCGGAGTGAAATCCGGAGAATTGGTTGAGTCTGTGTTGCCTGGAAACACTGTAATAAAGTCAGTCCTTTCGCCGGTACAAAGACCACAGGATCAGACAATATTACTTATTGGTTGAGAAACACAATAATAGAGAGAAAACCTGATTACCCGTTCAGCAAAGCAGCAGCAGAGCGGCAGTGAGAGAGGTATGCGGCAGGAGAGCGTAAGGCGGCAGCGGCACGATCACGTCGCGGCAGGCAGCGGAGCTCGTAGGGCACGGCACAGGTTCGGCAGCAGGCGGCACAGTTGAGTTGCGTCTCGGATGATCCGATCAGCCCCCACTTGTCAAAAGCAAGGTTGTGTCTAGTGGTGTTTGTGGTTGAGTTGAGTGGCTGAATAGCTTTTGACAGAACTTTTATTCGCAAGGAAATAATCGTCTATTGCGAACAGAATTTTCAACTAACAACTAACACTGAATTATTACAAGAGCGGCGAAAATGCCGATTACGAAAATGGGCGGAACTTTGAGAGTTCCATTAAGAAAGGAAAACAGTTTAAAGCGGAGAAAGAAATATGGATTGAGAAAGTGATCGGTGAACATCGGAATGTTCCCCGCAAGGAAAAACATGGGAAAAGCAGAAGAGACCGCTTACAACATAACAGAAAGGCCAAAGCCGATGAAAGCTTTGACCAGGAAAGAAGGAGACCAAAGTACAAAAGGCACAATAAAATTAAGTAATTTAATTATGCTTTATTGGTTGGCTTTTTGAGTTCTTTTCGCGATTCCGCTCGCGACATTATTAGTACCTTCGTTTATTATTATTTCCATTACAACGATTCTGGATAAAATATAAACAGAGTACATTAAGTGGTTACGTTATGTTATCTAGATATTTGGTAATATCGTATTCGCAGTGGATATAATATATATTTACTTTTATTTTAGTTGCTTGGCAATAAGGATACTTCTGATCAGCAGTGGAATGTGCGAGATATCCTCGCTACTTGGTGGAGGCCGAATTTTGATCCATCCAGGGTGAATACATTTTGGTTGGGATGATAAGTTTGCTTCTACACAATTTATGGGATGAGGTTTACTGTACCTTAAAACCTGAAATTTGAATTAAAAACACGCGTCAAAACAAACGCACTCGGAATTACTCTTCCGCCTTATACCGTGCCAGCTAACCGCTGGCACGGGAGTGCGGAAATATTGCAAAAACATTGACGCATTCCACCCCAAATAAAATTCTGGATACCCTAGATATGATGCCAATGAAAGTTTAAGCTGTCCTTTTCTTATCCCCCGTACCGCATTTAGTGGTCATATTATGAATATATTGTAATGACAACTTTAATTTGTATGCGTTAATTTAGTATCCTTATATTCCGGCTCATATAACGCAACCGAAAGAGTATATTCGACTATTTTTGGTCCAGCTTCCGGAAAAAGGTATTATTTAACTCTTTTTTTTAACGGGCTATTTCCTATTTTTACTTATTTTATTATTAGTACTTCTCAACTATTTTTAGCCATGTTCTTGGTGCCTTTAAATTTCAAATTGGTGGCCGCTCCTCTCTTTGAACTTTTTGATAATTCAGAAGGTTACGGGCCATTAATCTCCAGTTTGCCGCAAGTTTTAAGCAGGTAAATTTTTTTCAAGACATTTACGGTTAGAAATGTGTGCTTCTAATATATTCCCCCAAACAAGAAAGTTGATGGCCCTAAGAGACGTCAAATGTTCGGATGGATGGATGTATGGAGTCACCCGTATCTCGCGATCCAGACGTTAGCCAGAGGCGAGTGATAGTTCAATCGATAGGTCTCGAAAAGTTAGGATGAGGAACCAAAAAATTTTCAAAATTTGAAAATTTGAATTCGCGCCAAAACACAAAAACGTGTTTTTAATGTTTTGGCCAGGGAAAGTGGTGCTTTTTATGTTCTAGACGGCCTAAGGCCGAGTTTTTTAACTCAAAGCGTTAAAATTTTTTGAGTTCAACGAATTCATTGACCCGACGGTTAACTAGCAGCCTTGCTGCTAGTTCAAGTGTAGTATCCAAATTATTTTTTACTTGTTATCGCTATTTGGATATATTACTTCTCAAATGGTAATAATAATTTATTGATGATATTAAAATGTTCGCAGAATGACACAAGCTCGTTTTAGATTTAAATTCATTTGCTTTCCGCCGCCATGAGGGCAAGAAAACGATCGCTAGCAACCAGGAATTGGAATGGTATGTAAAGTTGTTGCCGCAATTTGGTACATATTTCCTTTGTTCATTCATAAATTTATGCTTAACGATAAATGATTTGTTTGAGCAACATTCTCTTCCTCATTGAAAATTTTCTTACCAACACATCTTTTTTATGTACGCTTCTAAATATTCCAAAAATCATGCATTGTTTCTGAAAAACGGTTCATTTCATTGAGAATTGATTCATTCACAGGAATCAATATTGCATATATAAAATCAACCTTATAGAAATTAATTTCTATTACAAATATGGCATAAAATCCCATCCATACTCATATCGTTTCTTCAGTCATATAAAACGGAACATGAATTGCTTTAATTAATATTCGCATATATTTATTGGATCGGACTCAGTCCTTACTCTAGCTGTATGCCTTTGAATAATTGAACTAATTCAATCGCTGTTCTCGTGTTGTAAAGTTACAAGAGGGGAACAAAATTAAGTGTTACCGTTTCTTTTAGTGTATGTTTGTTATTTTATATCGCGAAAAAGTTGCGAATTATCAACGAATTCCTGCTGTGCGTTCGCGCGTGGGCAGCAAAGGACGATTCTCCTGGTGACCAACCGTGCTGTCACGGCGCGGGCTTCTTCGTGTCACTCATCCCGCTCATCTTCAAAAAACTTTCCTCGCAAAATTAGAGGAAAGGAGAAGTTACGCATAAAAACCTCCTCCCGAGTGATCTCCAAATACCAATTTTAGGGTTGATTGGCGAAGGCGCGCCCAGGAGGAGGAAAAATGATTGGAATGTTTCGCTAGGATATAATGGTGGGCAAAAAGAGGTAATAACTGGCTTGGTACAGCTCAGGGGACGATTTTTCACTGACCACCACCGCAGCCATCACAGTAGTGGATATGTTTGTTTGGGTGCGTCTTTTTCATGCAAAGCAGTTGCAGAAACGTTGCTCATATCCAGGCTTTCAACTGCAGGGATTAGGCTAATAACCACAGCCGACCGACAGAAGCAGTCATCATGGCGCCCCGTTGTGGCCATCATCCCATTATTATCCTGAGGACCTCATTCTGGGTACTGATCGTGGCTGCATTTCATGGAATGGAGCTAATTAGTGCATCAAGTGAGTTTTCAACACCTGGGGCTTGCGTAATGAGGTACAAAGTGACAAATATATATCGCAAGCCTGAATTTATTTTGCGGAAAATTGGGCCCAAAAATTATAATTTTATGGTAACTTAAGTACGGTAAATGGCATACATCTATCTGCTGAATATAGGTACTTTAATTAATTATACTCCCATACTGATCAAATATCAAGTGAGTATGAACGATAAATACAGGTTTTCCGTTATTTCACATATATAGTAAATAAGAGGACCTATGAGAGCATTCAAATCTCAATTTATGTGTAAATTAATTTGTTAATAAATATTACCAAGGTTTTGTCATACCTTTTGTCACACAAAACTCAGAAAAAGTTTCAAACTTTGGAGGAATCTATACATGGAAGGTTGTCATTTTTAAACTGGAATTTCAGTATCTTTTTTGGGTTTGACCCTACTTATATGTATTAACAAATTGTTGTATTGTAGGATGCGTGGTGAGCAGCTGGCGACCATGGTCAGAGTGTATGGGCGGGTGTGATTTTGCACAACGAGTTCGTAATCGAGACGTGATCCGGCCGGCCTTTCCCGAACGAAATCCCCATGACGGGCAGTTGTACTTGCGAGAATGCCCGCCCCTCTACGAAGTGGAAAATTGTACACCCAAAGAATGTGAAGATGAAAGTCCTTTCGCAAAGGTTAACAGTTTTTATCTGAACTTGTATATAACAGAACCACGGAAAACCGCTCTTTTCAAATTATCCTATGCAAAAATGTTGGCCATTTTTCACAGAGAAAAGGCCGTCAAAGTGCCTATCCCACCCAAAATTTCACGGCAGTCCCGAATCTGACCTTGGTTTGATCGCTTTCCCTATGAAAAATTGTCGAGAATGGCCTTTGAAATATATTTTTATATGAAAAATTCGTGCGTCCGTAATCCAAATCTAAATTTCTGGGTTTCGGTTGAGATCTCTTTTATTAATAAGAAACTTTAACTAGTACCAGGTCGGGACATATGTTTATATATTTATGCGTTTAAATTCGCGCCATTTCAGTTTAACCCCTATAGAATGGGGCAAGCTCAAATCTGATATTGCTATAACCCTATCTTAAAATCGTATTTTAGAAGGGGTTAGCAATATCCAGGGTTGCCATAGACTCGGCTCCAAAAATAAGAACATTTGCCCCAAAAACTAAGATTTCGGGGTCAAAAATAAGAACAGTTTTATAATTTTTTCAAACCATAGGGTCCCCCTAGGGTTCGTCCCCCCCCCCCCCCCCCCCGCCGGAGGCGGGGAACGGGGATCAGCATCGGCGGGGACGGGGATCCCCGGGGAAATACGGGGAAATGGGCTTGTTTCAATTTTTTCACATTTTTTGCCCATTTTTTTCAAATTTTTGGCCTTATTTCGTCATTTTTTCGGGTTTTGGTTCATTCTTTTGCACTTTTTTGTTATTTTTTCATGTTTTTGTTCATTTTTTCGCAATTTTGACAAATTTTTACTGTTTTTGTTCATTCTTTCGCAATTTTGATCAATTTTTACTGTTTTTGTTCATTTTTCCAATTTTCGGCCACTTTTTCGCGGTTTCGTTCATTTTTTTTCTAATTTAGATAATTTTCCACATTTTTCGTCATTATTTCGAAAAATTATATAGAAAAATATGTACTCTTTTGAATAGCTTTTCGAAGAAATATTCGAGCTGGGCACAGAAAGTACTATAAAAGATAGTGGGTCTGGGGGCGACAGCCCCCAGACGGTGAAGAAAATTTGAGAATTGGGGTCAACTTTCTTTGAAAAATTTGAATATATGTATTGAATATATGTATTTGAATATATATTTGAATATCATTAACATTTTCCATCACTCTTTCGTACTTCTCCCAAAAACAATCTCATTATTAGGTAACAAACTTAAAATATTATTAACAAAATACTAATACGTCGAAAATTTCCCAAAATTTTCGCCGACCGCGCCCTATCGGGCGCGGCCGGATGCATTCTTAGGGGTGCTTGTCAATCCCCGTTTTTCCCCGTTCCCCGGGGAACAGCACACGGGGAACGGGGATCCCCGTGGCTCACGGGGAAAAACGGGGAACGGGATCCCCGGGGAACGGGGATCCCGGCAGGGGGGGGGAACGAACCATAGTCCCCCCTATGGTTTTTTGGCAAAAATTTTTTTCCGAAAATTTTTTGGCATTTTTCCAAGTGCATTCTTAGGGGTGCAATTTTTCAAAATTCGCGCCGAAACTATAATACCAATATTTTATTCTGCATGAATGAAAAAATAGCGCCGCAGGCGAAAATTTTTCAATTTCAGGCGACATTAATAAAAATTTGCACTATTTTTTTAAATACTTGGAGGAAAAATGGCAACCAAATAGCGCCGCAGGCGAAAATTTTTAGGAAAAGTTGCTTGTATTTCAAAAATTCCCATTTGGAAATGGATATTTCGTGAAATAAGAACAAAATAAGAACATTGGCCAAAAATAAGAACAAATCTTACAAATAAGAACATTTTATTTTTCTAAGATTTGGACCCTCAAAATAAGAACAAATCTTATAAATAAGAACATATGGCAACCCTGCCAATATCAGATTAGAGCTAGCCCCCTTCTATAGGGGTTAAACTGAAATGGCGCGAATTTAAACGCATAAATATCATTCCACGAACATATGTCCCGACCTGGTAGTTTTTAAACTAATAAACTCATTTGAGTCGCTTCAGAATGAAAGAAACAAATTGATGCATCCATAGTCTTTATTATGCAATAATCTGTATCAATGCCATTTTTGACAATATCATGAAAAGTAATTGAAAGTTCGTGTAAAATGAGCGTGAAAATACGTTGATTATTGTTAACATTATTTTATAATCTAATTAAGTCTTATGCGGTTTTTGTTTTACAAGAATTGTTTTTAGCCGCCCTCTCTCCGTTCACTGCCGATTTTTTCATCAAGAGAATTGGAAAATGCCGCTCGGAATAAACACAACAAAGTCAGATCTAAAGGAGTTGCTCTCCCTACAAATGAGTCTGCCAATAATATTGATGGAAGTAACAGAACTTCAAATCCAATAAAATCAGCAAGGAACGGAAATGACGAAAAAACTCGAAAATCTAACGACCCAAAAAGAGCACGTTTGGCAGGCACAAATGTATTCTTCGCACCAGCCAACAGGACAGATTGTCAGTTTAACTTTCAAATATTTTGAACGGTTATTATGATTCGCTAGAACAATAACTATAAATGCCCGTACTGCTATGCTTCCAATTTGGCAAATTTTATTGGGTATCTTTGGTTCAAAAGTAAGGCCACATAAAGTGTTCTAAATTCCTTTTTCTCAAAACTTACGTCAACTTTACTCTGATTTATAATCTAAGGCACATATGAGTTCGAAAACAATCAAAAGGCTTTTATCAGAGCCATTCAGGTGACCACAAAAATCATCGATGCTGCAAATTGACCAGGACAATATGTCCGGATGGCACAAAGCCAAAGCAATTGATCCGATGGTTTAGACTGGTCTGTTATAATTCCTTTAAATCAGTAGTAAATCCACGAATATATGATTTGTTTAGAAAGATGAGCCATTCTGCCGCGCGTTCCATTATCCCTATTGCGGCACCAAAATTGAAGCTGTCGAACAGCCGCTGGCTGCGGAAAATGCGTGTACAGAACTTTGCTTTAGCAGCGCCGAAAAAACTATTCTTTCTTCACTAAGGATAATTTGATTCAATAAACAGTGCAAACGAGAATTTAAATTGCAATTTAAGAAACAAAATAAAACATGTTTAGTGTTTCCTGAAACGTTTGCTTTTAGTAGTTTTTAAAAATAAAGAGCGCTTCGAAAAAGTCACCCTCCTAATCTTGGCTATCTTAGTATTATTTCTGAAATTTTCCTAAAAGCACCAGATATTATCTTTCTTTTTGGCCACAAAATTCCTGAAAATTACGCACATTAATGCAAAAGCAAATCTGGGATGTATGGATAATAACCCGGTCCTTTCAGTTATTCTAGCAAACTATATGATATCCAAATAAAATGTAACTTTACTAAGAAGCCAGTGTCTGTCCGTGCCTGCGTGGGGTGACGTTTAGACCCCTTCCACTGCTCATTTCCGGCCAAGTGATAGCTTAAAATGTTCGTACGGATGTGCTGATACAGATTTTCAAAAAATTTAGACAAAATATAGACAAAATTTTTTAGGCCATTTTTTAGACAAAAAATTTTTTTTCGTCGCGGAACGCCGCGATAGCGGCGGTGCTTTTGCTAGCTAATAGGTAATCTGTTACTACAGTTTCCCCATTTACACACTTTTACATGCGCCGTAGGCGCTTGTATAGAGACACAAATGAGATAACTTCAACAAAATTTAGAAATATTTTGTCTAATTCTTTTATTTTTTGCAGCGTTTCGGTTTATTCATACCTTAGACCATATATGGAGAATCAATAAATAAAAGAAGTTTATTGTATTAAAAAGGGAATTAATTAGGGAATACATGGATTCGGCGAAAATAACTTTGGATGTCATGTACAAATCATAGCTAAACATTAATTTATGATATCGGTGTATAACTTTTTACTTGTGACTTTACAAGTAATATCGCATATGCTTACATTAGTGTTCTATTAATTAATAGTTAGAAAGTGAAATATCTGTCTACAGGTCGTTTAAATAATTCTGAAGCAGGAAATGCGTCATGCAGCTCGAAATATGCGACTTGGAGGAAAAAGTCACATAAATGGAATAGATAACAAAATGGCATACATTACGAAGCATAAACATAAGAATATTTCGGATAAAATTAGTGAGAATTTAGACATAATTTTATCAGCCTTGAGTATTGATAAAGGTGAGCATATTGGTAGGCAGTGCCCTGCGGTGAGAATTTTTGAACCCCCGGTACTTTTCAAAAACAAAAGGGGGGACCCTTTTGTTTTTTTTGTGAACTTATTTTTGAGGCATTCTTAGGGGTGCTTGTTCCAAAAGCTGGACCCCCGGTAATTACGGGATTTACACATATGACCGCAGGGCCCTGTTGGTAGGTGAAAGTGCAGACTGTTTTTGTCTGCTCCTAAAAGATAATAATGATATAATATTTGCAAATATCAGACAAATGTTCAATTTATCTGCTATATGCCATCTCATACGCCATAAATTCTCGTAGAGTTGGGGTTGTCTGATATACTTTTTGTCTACACTTAAGGAAAAATTATATAGAAAGGTAATTTTTAATGTAATAAACAAAAAGAAAACCGACATTTTACGTGAATTTACGACGTTTCACAACATTGGCGAAGAGAAAGAATATGTCATATTGAGGCACTCTGAATTCTAAGTCGATGTGTTTTGCACTTTAGAAAAGCGGCAGTCGCGTTGGCACCCAAATTCGTGGGCGCGACTGCTCGTTGATAGTGTGGATGACGCGGTTCATGATATCATCGGGGGTATGGCCAGTGATCACATCTGAATAGTACAATGTTCGCAAATATACGTTGAAAAAATAAAAATGGTTACTTGTGAAAAGGTCTCCAAAGCTTTGTTCCTGACGTTGGCACCGTTCGAAATTCTTTATAGCGTCTTCCTCTGATAGTTGAGGATCCCATTCCCTGAAAAACGATAAATTGTACCTTTTACGACAAATTTTAAAATTACGGAATATATTGATTTATCGTAAATATTGCTGTGATTTTCGCTTATATTAATCTGAATTTTCACAGTCTCAATACATTGTGTTACATACGTGTGTTTTGAAATGTTCTTTTTTAGGATTAAATTGAATCAGTTTAAAGAATTTTATCCAAATTTTGATACCAACCTCAGTTGATGGTGATTTAACGGCTTAATGAATGTGGCAATGGGATAAACATTTGCAGTGTTTTGAAGACGGCGTATTGCGTTCCCGCTGACGTCTAAAATGCAGTGTCGGCCCTGAAAATTTGTGATTTTCCTAACTGTTCAAAATGTTAGACTATAAATATACCGAGTTGGCCACTTCTTTCACAGCTTGGATGGATGTGCCGTAGAGGTTGTTTTGGAATTGACCAGCCTCGATAAACAGGTTATTCTTCACATCACGCTCCATTTCCGCTTTAGAGACAAAGTAATAGTCTCTGCCATTAACTTCGTTCTCACGTGGCGGCCTCGACGTGTCTAAAACTTCGATTTTAAGCTTGCCATATTTTGAATTTAGCCTTGAGCATTCTGTGCTCGCTTTAGAAAGATTAAAAAATAAATTCCTTTTTATTTTTACAATGAACTTACGAGGCACACAGCTGCTGAACCGATCGGGATGTCGACTCACTAATTCGTCGTTTATTCGATCCTTTAAGGCCCCCAAGATGATCACAGGGCGCACATAATTTACTGAAACATATCTCATCAAAATAAAAAATTAAATTAAATTTACATACTGTTTTGCGGCTCCACAGCCTCGTATGAGAATATAGGCTCCTCCACTGCGCCTCCGACTAAAATGGCCATATTTATTGTCAATGTCAAAGATTTAGCAATAATCCACTGTGAAAAATGTTTCAAGCAAAATAACCAAATATTTGTTACATGTAAAACTTCAAAGCGTTCGGCCATGTTCGAAATGTTTTGCAAAGTAAATTTTCACTCACATCTTGTTTTTATTTTAGCATCTTAAATTCCAAAAAATTTGGATTTTGATAATTATTCGAAAATAACGTTAAAATTCAATGCAGTTACTTTGCAAAACGATCTTGAAGAAGCGGTTAAATATTTTAATGGTTGAAAAAGCCACATCATTCAAAATCAAATGCTCATATTTTCACCTACAAAATTCACTGTCACTTGTATGGGATGTGTAATATGTGTTGGTTGTGGTCAAACAGCCAGCCCCGGCTGTGCTCTCTGACAAAGTAAAAATTACTCATGGAAAAATAACGAATTTTATTTAAAAGTGCGTTATTTAAAATGCACAAATTCCTTACGTTCGTTGTCCGTGAATTCATTCAATTTCTCCGTAGATTTCACAAACGGGAACTTGCGAGAGAAAGACAACTAAAACTGAATGCTTTAGTCAAGAGTTTTATAAGCTCAAATGTACCTGGCTCCGAGATCCACGACGACCTTCCATACCACTGGCCATTGCTCCCATCGATGCATTTCTACCAAGGGATTGACTGCCCGCATTGAAATTTACCTAAATGTGGTACGCTTAGATAAAACAGAAAAAACACATAAAATTCTATCGTTTAGGATTTTTTCACTCAGGTTCCGTGATACACAGGTAAATCCTTGATAATCTACCGGGCATGATCGGAAGTTTCTCAAAACCTTTTACATTTACAGCATTTTCGCCATCAATACAAAAAGATAAACAATTCTCTCATTACTGAGTATTTGAAAGGGAATAACTCGCTAGTTAAAGAAAGCAAAATATACGTACTTGTTTTCTTCGCTGTCTCTCTCGCTTCTCGACTCTCTTCTTAGAAGGAACAACCCCCTCTGGGCCCTCCTCGCCAGTTTCGGCTACTTTCCTGGCCATCCACCAATCCTGATCCTCCGTGTTTACAATGTGCAATATATCGCCATATTTGAATGCCAGAGATCTAGGTGGCACCCCGGGGTCTCGAGTGGGATCATTGTCGAAAAGAGCGCGAACGTACAACTCTTGGCGTGGCACCATCGCAGATGGGGGCGCAATAGCGGAAGTGGGAGTGGAGGATGTTTGACCACGAGCGATCATGTCATTGCGAAGACGTTCCACTTTCTCTTCAAATTGCTGGTATTCTGAAATTCCATTCACATGTAATTGACCTAATAGTTATTTATTTTAAATGCAAGTACAGCAGATTTTCTTAGACGAAAATTTACAGTAGTCGTTAAAGAAGTGTGGATTTTTGAAACTGTAATAGTGATTGTCTCAATGCAACATATCGAATAGGCAAAATATATTCCATGTTTTATGTAAAATGGAATTGTTGTATATTGCTTATTTTTTGTGACATTAACTAGTTTAATGTTTCGGCTCTCTACTTATTGCTCGACCTTTATCTACAGATGGTAAATCCTCCGACCGGTAAACTCTCTGACCACTCAAAATGGACATTTTAAGGGGAATCCGGGCGAGATTTTGTATCCGTTATAGGTTTTCGACCACGCCGAATCAGAAGTCAGTTTTGCCATTGGGAACTCTAGAACCACTTTCGGGCATTGAAGTTGGCAGAACGCAGAAAGAGGTGCTAAGTCAAACCTGACTTCAGATTTGGAATCAGCGTGGTCGAAAACCCATATGGGGTATAAATCTCGTCCGAATTCCTCTTAAAAGTCCATTTTTGAGCGCTCGGTGAATGTACGTTTACCATCTCTGTCAAAAATATTATTATCAAAAACTCAATAAATTACCTAACGGACGATATTGTAACAGTAGTTGGACATACGAGTTTGGTTTGCAGGCTTTTAATGCCATGGCAGCTTCGGTGTGAGTTGCATTGCTCAAATTGGTTTCGTTTACGCGAAGGAGGACATCACCCTAGAACAACATGTTTATATTTTTTGCATTACTTTATCAAGATTTGTATTACGTTTACAAATATAAAGCTATGTTTCAAACAAAATTAAATGAACGGCTAATCATAATATTACTTAAGCCTTCCATATTTTTAGGAAAAGTATGTTTTAAGTATTCTTTAAAATATAATCGACTTTAGTTTGAGCTTTAGATTGTATTCTCGAGAATAATTTTAGTTACCTTGAGTTATAAATATGTTCAATTTACAAACTTGGCGCAGAACCTACCTTTCGCACTTGACCACTCAAATCTGCCACGCCTCCAGGCAGAACGTGGCTCACATAAATGGGTTCGCGATCCTCGCCACCAACAATATTAAATCCGAGACCGCCCTCACCTTTACGCAGTGTAACAATGCGTGGATCTGTGCCGATTTCTGGTACTCCAGCACCGACATATGGAGGTTGTGCACCACCATAAGACAAGTGGGTCTGGGACCCGAGAGATTGCCTGTCAGCATGGGGGGCGTCAGTGAAGCCTTGCAGGGAGCGTGAACCGCTGTCGTCCAATCGATTTGACTCATAATCGGGATGCGGATTTTTGAGGTAGAGAAGCGATACACGATTTCCGGTGGCTTTCAAAGTGTCCACTGCAAACTGGTGGGTGACATTCTCCAAGATAGCATTATCAACCTAAAAGAAATTTAAATTTATGCAATATTATTTACACAAAATATTATTCATATAAAATCCTGTATTATTTGTATGGATATTATTAAAGAGCCCTAAAATATTTTTAGAATAAAAAAATATTTAAAAAATATTTTGGACTTTTTTTAACTAATATTTTAAAATATTTTTTTTTAATATTTTGCATATTTTGGGAATTTTACTTATATTTTAGTAAATATTTTGGCATTTTTGTTTTTTTTTGTGATTTCTTGGCAAATTTTCGCGGCGGGCTTCGCCCGCCGCGAAATTTTTTTGATGGTGAAATTTTACCAAAAATTTTTTTTATATTTTTGCCGTTTTTTTTCCAAAATTTGTTATATTTTGTTGAATTTTAGCTTTTAATTTAGTCTGAATGCGGACTAATGAAGGCTAAAAAAGCAGAATTAAAGTCTAGAATCGGCAAAAAATAGCCAATAAAAATATTTTTTTAAATATTTTGCGATTTTTTTTAATATTTTAATTAATTAAAACCGGAATTAAAAAAAATATTTTTGGGGTCTTTAGATATTATTATATTATCTGTAATGTATAGGGAAACGAGAAATGCTAGTATAGTATTCACAGCAACCGTGCTCATTTATTGTGGCCACGGTTATCGTGCTTCCTATTTTGATCATACCCAATGAAGGACTTTTAAATCTTTAGATTTTAACCATCTTCGCATTAAGATATACAAACATATTAATATTTTCGAAACTTTCTAGCAAAAAAATCTGAAAATCGAAAGATCATTAATTTTTTTTGTAGTTTTCGAAATTCTGTTATAGTTGAAATTTATACAATTATACATTATCAAAATATGAAACTGCGCTGAAAAATTCCATAAATTCTTACTGCCAAAATCTGGTCTCCTTTCTGTAGTCTGCCGTTATAGTATGCTGGGCTTCCCTCGATGATTCTCGTAACGAATATCCCTGTATCTCCTGGATAATGTTCATTTCCAACACCTCCGGCTATACTGAATCCCAAGCTTTGAGGTCGTCCATCTGGCGTAAGTGTCTGAAAAAATAATCCTAAGAATGTTTAGTGAATTGAAATAAATGTTACTTTCACCAATTCTACCCTCTTGACTCCGGGCATTTGTTCAAGTCGAAGGATTTCAGACGATGGCAAAGTGGCATGAGAGGGTGGTGCTGGTGGAGTGTAGCTCGGGAATCCGGTCGAGGCACTTGGACTGATATGCGGTGGCACCAAAGGAGGGCCGGACGAAGGTGAGCGGAACAGACTTTCGTTTAGAGTGGGACCCTGAGGCTGCTTGAGACGTTTGACCAGCTATAAATTTTGAATGAATAGGGTAATGTTGACATTTTTAAGCATCTGAATTCCTTTAGGCAGAAAATAGTAAGATAAAAAAGAAAATACCGCACCAGTCTGACCACACTGCCTGATGCTTTGAGCGCTTCTACAGCCACGTTGTGCTCTACATTGATGCAATCAACATTGTTCACCTTTAGAATCACATCATCTTTCCTAAAACGTTCGTTTATTTCGAATTGTTTCCGCCAATGAAATCGTCTTACAAATCGCCAAAAATATACCTGATTCGACCATCTCGAGCCACTGCGCCACCTGGTGATATGTCTGTCACGCGAATATAATGGTCAGGATCAGGTTGACGATCTTTTCCTCCGCTGATTGAAAACCCAAGCCCTGTTTGATTTTTCTCCAACTAAAGAAAACAAATTTTACAGAAATATTCATATAAGGTACCAAAATGGGTATAGAAGGTATCGGTATTAAAACCGGTATTAAAAAGCATGACTTACCACCACATCTTCCACTTCCCATTCTCGACCTTGTTCATCAATAAGTGCATTCGCCTGAAATTAAATATCCCTTTGATTCGATATTTACGCTTTCTCTAACATAATTTTTATAACAGCGAGACCTGTTCAAAACGAAATATTTGGGGTATTATTAATACATTATCTTCAAGCGCAACGTGAAAACGTCTTTTAAGTTGTTAAATTATGGGTATTATTACTTCAATGCGAGATCCCAGAACCTTTATAATTTTTTTCAAAAGCAGTGAATTTTTGTTGTTTCTGTATGCTTCTAGCGAGAAGACAGCTGTATCATGTTTTTCTGAGTTTTTTAAGTATTCATTTGCATTAGCATATTTTTGGGTTCTTCATTCTGGTTGTTTGCTATGACACTCTATATTATTTCAAATTATCCTCTCAACCTATGTTTCTTTGCAATAAAAAAGTTGAAGATCAAGAAATCGATAAGCGGTAAAAATAGTAATTTTCCCTTATAATCGCCACCCAATATTTATGACTATTTGTCAATGTACGGTTAGAATGGGCGGAAAAACTCGCTTCCTACTACATTTTTATATATTGCGTGGAACCGAAGTAAACAGTCGGCGGGCACTGTGCCCATCGAGACTCCTAAGACACCGGTCCCTTTTTGTGCATATTAGACTCTCTACTTGTTGCTTTGCCTCCCTACCGTGAAGCATAAAATGGTAGAGCGAAAGGAATTTATTTGCAAGGATGAGGAAGGCCTAATTATTTCCCGCAGGACGACGGCGATACTTATCGGTCCTGCTCGACAAATACCATCTACAATTTTTGGTGATTTGTGTACAAAATTCTTGTCTCCGAAGCAAAAGCAATCAGGTGCGGCAGCGGCGAAAGCAAACTCCTCACTGTAGCGATATTTGCTTTTATCGGTGGAACCGATTAAACAGAGTATTTTGAGTCGATTTTGAATAGAAGAACTTACGGAAGATGTTTGAGTTTGGAAGCCCGACGGTCCATCCAAAGTGCGAGTGTTGTACTCTGAAGTGGCCCAGCCGTCTTTGGTCTGAAAAACGAAGTTGCAAAGAGCAATTAATGTGCGAACATGCTCACTAGTTGGCGATTTTGTTCATGGTAGCTGTATGAATGAGAGGAGGTTACTTTGGATGATGGATCTACGCCATTAGTATAGGGAGCAGGGTGTCGGTCATAAGCCTGTAACGAAGACATACAGTTATAGAGAAGTAACATTTTCTTTACCAGTTGTATTTATTGTCAAAAATCTGGCTATTTTTAGGCAACATAAAAGATGCAATGTACCATTATTGCTTTCCTAGCAAAAATTGGTCTTTCATTCATTAATATTTTTTTATTAACACTGGCCGTTCTGGGCAAGCTCTGAAGTCGTTGGGCTAATATTTTCCCCTTCACATGAAAGTTGTGTTATATCTGTTTGTTTTTTTATCACTACATTTTTTTATCACTACAAAACATCCAGCTTACATTGCTCGTCGTATAGTTCGTTAGGCGAGGTCCACCGAAAGGAGGATTGTTTTCCCATCTTTCAGCTAGTCGCCTCGTTTCATTCGTTTTCTGCATAAGTGAAATGCGCTCATTCATCAAAGTGGAATCGTAGAAATCTTGTATGTCTATAAAAATGCGTATGTAACGTATTTTAGCAGTTATCCATCATAATTCTCACTCAATTCGAAAATTTATTACTATTAACAAAAGCGCACTATGTGATAAAAATTCGGTATATGGTAATATGCGACTTCATCAGTACAACATACGCCTTGAAATTTGTGTGCTGGTAATTACTCAAGTTGATCGGCTTTATTTTTCGTGGGAAATAAGTACAAAATCTTGATTAACAGATTTATCATAATCCTACTTTAGTCTTAAAAATACATACCACAAAGTGCCTGGAAGAGATTGGCTTTGAAAATGCCAATGACCTTTTCTATAGCATACTTTAATTCTGAATCGCTTGGCCGATTGAGAATCGCATGATACTGTTCCAGTAACTCCAATGCGCGATGTGCCTCTGAAATATAATGTAAAAATCAAGGATTACATTTTAGTATGGAAGTTATTATAAAATATGTAATAATTTTAATCATGATTAAGAAGTAATTGAAAATAAATTATGATCTATTTTATTTTCTGAACCTATGCACTTTTATTACGAGTGAATGAAAAATGTGTAATCTCTATTCATATCTAAGGCATCCAATTTCTTGATAAAACTAAAGATTTGCCATATTAAGTTAGCCCGAATAATAAAATATTTCAAGTAAAATATTAATTTACCCGTTTTATGGGCTTTTTGTTCACAAAATATAAGGAAGAAAAATAGTGAAGAAATAAATAAATAGAACACAAAAAATAATAACGGCAAAAAGAAAAGTTTATTGCCTTGTGCCTTGTTTTTTCTGCACAATAAAAGTCGGAAAAAGCGGGTTAATAGTCAACCTGAAGACTTCTGCGGCATTTTTGGCAGTGATTGATGTTGCTGAGAAGTGCCGTTGGTGGCCGACAATAACGGAGGCGCAATCTTGCAGATAGTCTCAAGTAATCGTTAAAAATTAAGTTTCAGCTAGACTCTGGAATGCTTCGAGATAGCAAGTTGAAATGCGAATACGGGACAGGTACGTCCCCTTCACTTTGCTGGAGTCTGATTTGCTATCTGCAACATGTATGAATATTTGACAATTGTATAACGTTACACAAAGAGTAGTAATATCGAAAGTACTAATTTCGAGAAAGTTGTGTGATCGGACAGTAAAAAGGATTTAGGAAGGTAATGCTGCCGCTATACGGCTGATTGGTGTGACTAATCGAAGGGACTGGCCGAAGCAACGATGACTAAGCGCAATCACATTTGAGGAGGAAATGCGGGAAAAGGAACAATCATTGTGACCACCTTATCCGGAATTATATATTAGATGTTGTATTTTACAAAACTTGAGGAAGTTGAAAAGTGGTTAAACGAAAATATGGAAAATGAGTTATTTACGAAAAACAACAAATCTGAAAAATATGTATAAAATGGATCAAAGAAGTTTACTTAAAATCGCAATTTTCTCGAACTCTTTTGGGCAATTGTTTTGACAAATTGGAAGGGAAAAGTCCGCGGGCGGCGATTATCATTATTAGATTATAAGTGGTGATGGAGACAGCGTGCAGTGTCCCCACACTCAATCAATGAGAGGCACAGGCCACCAAGAGTTGTTGGTCTTTGTCTTGCCAGCACACCTATGCCTGCCATCTATTGCAGCTATTGCCCAGCTGGGGAGCCCTTTGGGTAAACTGGCTTGTGCAAACAGGGCGCTACTTTTGCATCCCACCTCTAAACCCCAGGAGATAGCACTTTTCTCAAGAGAAACTGAAGGAAATCGAGTGTCTAAGAGAAATGAGGAAGAGGAAAAGTAAACTGATCGGGTCGGAAGGTTCCACCGTGGGACACTAATCTAGAGGGTCATTTTGGGTGAAGGTGTGTCATTAGTTTGAAAATGTGTTGCGAAAATTAATGACACCAGTATTATAATAGACATTTAACAGAACTTATTGTTTTCTTATAAGCTATATGCAACAAGAAGAAAAAAGTCCTTGGGGAACAAAGATACAAAAATTGTTTATCAAGACAGATTTCAAGGTTTTTGCCAAGCTTTTGTCATCATTCTATTCTCACGTTATAATTATAAATCCTCAAAAATGATGAAATTAAAAATTAGAATCGCCACACGGTTAAAACGAAAAAGCGATTTTGCAGAATAAATGTAAAACAGAGGCATGCAAGTGAATATTCCGCTCCCTTATAATGACAGCGATCAAAAGGGTAATTGCGCAGAAACGGGAAACTCAAAAATGCGAGTACACAGAAACTAAAGAATCAGAATGGCATTTCACAAAGGGCACATAAAGGACGAACTGTGGTGAATTGGAGAGTCGGGGTTTCTGAAGGTCACCGAAGAGCAGGAAACCCGGTTTAGCGCCGGTCAGAGACAGATTAATCTATCTAGCATGCGATGGCATCTCTCTTCATGGAGGTTAGATGGGACATTCACTTTCCACATTGATCTATCCGCGTGGAATTGTAATAAAAGGGGCGAGTATTTGCTACACCGGAAAAATACTGGGAAAGGTGAATCGTAAAACACAGACATGGATGAGTAGGGCCATCCAAAGGGACAAGAAAGGAATGTTCTAAGGGAGGGGCAAGGACGAGAATGCCAGCAAGGGAAAACAATCGACCCCGTCTATAGTGGGGCGAGGACATCGTTGAAGAGTCTCCCGATGAGGATTGTGAAGGTGAAATGGGAACGCTATAGCGATATTTGTGTGGATGAAGAATGGTCAATCGGGCAAGAAAACAGTGCAGAAAACAACCCATATAGCTCTGCTGTAACGCAGTCAGACAATGCAAGACCCTAGAGACTGCAGGAGAAGGCTAGAGGGTTAGTGAAAGACCAAACAGTCTGCCCACCATAAAGTGTACAAAAGAGGGATTGCCCGGCCCACCTTCCCATACCCTTCTTGAACGATTTATGAGGAAGTCCGACTGTACTGTTAAGCGAGGGAGAAACAGAATTGGGAGGGGTAGAAGCTGACCAGCGCTGCAACTTACAACTAACAGTATTGTGCTATATATCGATAGTAAAGGAAAAGCAAACAGTATTGAAGCTGCTTTCCTATCGTTTCTTGATCAAATGCAAAGTCTTTGGTGCGGCAAATAGCAAATGATCGATGGGGAATCCCATAGAATTTGAGGGAAGCAAAGAGGGACCTTTAATAATATCGTACAAAAAACATCTCACCGAACTGCGATTTGGGATGCACATGAGTCAAGCCAACCATTGTTTGCTGCAGACTCATTCCTGTGCAAAAATTCCCAACTGTGCAATTCAGCGCATAAATAGAACGAATGAGAGGAATTAGGCGCAATAGCGGACAAATCAATCTCTGAAAAAATAACGGACGACATTGTATGTTTCAATAAAACGTTTCTAAGCAAAATTTCAAACACAAAGTTCAGCAGTTTAAATTCAGCCGCTATGCAAATATCCTCAGGAACGTTATATCATTCAACTAAGCTTTATAAAACGGTACAAAGCAATACTTTTTACCTTTTTTCAGGCAAAAGATCCGGTAAAAATTCAGAAAATGAATCTGATTCTAGGTATTGATTCTATACATAAATTGGACCAATTTTATGCAAATTCCTAAATATACAGCTACTGACGAAAAAAATACTTTAATCAATCGCCATAAAAAATATTGGATGCGCAAGAAAAATGTATCTGGTAAATAATAATGATTCTTAATATTGCACTTGTTAGCTGACCTGAACTAGTTTAAAGTGACCCGGTCACTTTAACTAATTTGGGTCACTTTAAAGTGACACAACACATACATTTCAGCCACATGCGAAATAATTAAGGATCGTGTGTTAAAATTAATTGTAATATAGGTTACAGAGAAGATTAGAGTGCATTGTTGCCCAGACAACAAAGCCGCTTAACTCGAGGATGCTGTCAATTCCCTAAACGCGTATAATTATGGAACGGGAAACATACGAATGTTTATTCTCGAAATAACAAAAACATATAATGCAGGAAATGCGGTTTTATTGTAAAATTCTTAGGGGTATTTAGGAAAAGAATGTGGAGTAGAAAAGAATGTTAATAAAATTAAAGATTCTCTGACGTTTGTGTTTATAATTCGGTGTAACAACAATATCCAAGACTACTGGTGATTTGCCCAATCGGTAGCTAAAGAGAAAATCGGAAAATTGAATAACGGTACTCCAATTTTTAAATAACAGTCAAAATGTGTACCATTTGTGAACCATGACGGAGGACTAAACCAAAGCGTATTGTCCAACATTCAATAAATAAAATATTTCGGTATAAAGGAACCTGTATATAGAATATATTTTCAGTACTTTTCGGTAATTTGAAAAATTTTCTTGTTAAAAAATACGGGAATTTAATTTTTGAAATTTATGAAGTGAACTACTTGACACTTTACGAATTCTTTATTAATCGGTAAAAACAAAGTGGCAGTTATCGATGAAATATTTTGCTGGAAATATCTGGACTAAGTGATGAAATCTATCGGGTTTTATACAACGAAAGCGATATATAGCATGAGAGGTAGTACGTGTTGATTTCCGCTGAGTCAAAGCATGTCTACGAATTTATCGAAATCCGGCTCCCGGACTTTGATGCTGTTGCTGTGCGAGCATATCGCTTCGCAGACGTTCGACTTTGTCTTCAAATTGGTGATACTCTAAACAGAAAATTGTTAACACAAAATTTTTGAGAAAAATTACTGAACCATATTCTTTAAAGTTCTTACTTTTCGCTTAGCTTTTTCTGATCAAATATTTCTTCTCAATAACCATCCAAAAAATTTCTCAGATAATCATGTCTTCGTATTATTTTCTCATAAATTTAAGTATATTAATCACATAAAATACCTCTTGGCCTGTACTGAACGAGTAAGTGTACATATGAGTTGGGTGGAATCGACTTCAGCGTCAAAGCGGATTGCCCGTGAGTTGCGCCTTGTAGATCAATGTCCCCAACGCGAAGCAATACATCGCCCTAAAATGTATATATAACGTTACTTTATATTTTGCCTTCAATAACACCTTTTTTATTCCACCACTGAGATCGGCAACTCCGCCAGGTAGTACGTGGCTCACGTAAATTGGTTCTCCATCCTCACCACCAACTATGTTAAATCCGAGCCCGCCTTCTCCTTTGCGGAGAGTGACCAAGCGAGGTGCTCTAGTGGATTCAGGTGGAGGCTGTGGCGTGATATATTGCATGCCACCCCCGCTGTGATGAGACAATCGGCTAGGTTGGCGTTGTTGTGGAGTTGGAGGCTCCTGAAGGATAGACGAGGCGCCAGTTTGCTGGGGAAGTTGGTGCAGAGATCCTAGAATAATTGTGTTATAATCTCTTATTTTACGACGAATGATAATCAAAGTTTACACCTAAATAATTTTAGTGGGTGACGTTAAATCCGTAAAATTAATTAAAAAGCATTTGCAATTATTTTAAAGTTTAATAAAGCTGAATTGCTAAAAACCGAATTCTTACTCGATCGATTCGTTAACGTAGCCGTTCGAGAGTCCTGCATTCTTTGTTGATACTGCAAATCGTTAAGCTGAGACTGGCTTAAACTTCGTTGTGGTTTGAGACGTTTGACTAACTAAATAACAGTTGTAAGAAAAATGTACATTCATGAACCGAGTATAAATAGCTAACCAATCTAACGGTTGGTCCTGCGGTTTGGAGAGCGCTTACTGCAAACTGGTGCTCCACGTTCACACAATCGTGCTCATTCACTTTAAGTATAACATCGCCAACTTTTATACGTCCGTCGTTGGCCACAGCACCGCCCGGCGTAATATCCGTGATACGTATGTAATGATCCGGTTCAGGTGGACGGTCTTTACCTCCACTTATTGAGAATCCCAAGCCGACCTATGTTATTTTGGTTTTGTAAATTTAGAATACATGTTTTCAGGCTTTTATTTAAAAAATGAACAAGTCTCGAGTTAAGAAAACGTTCCAAAATTTTATTAGAAATTTTCTTCCCATGAATCACTGTTTAAAAATTTGTAAAACAATAATATCTTAAAAACAAACAAACAAGCAATCAATCAATAATTGTTAAAAAAATTATCCTCTTTTCACATAACTTTAGAATGTTTACCTGGCTAGCATCAAGTGTAACTTCTTCTACGTCCCATTCCCGGCCGAATGAATCAATAATACAATTTACCTGGAATCATAGATTATTTCAGTCGAAATTTTTTATCGTACTAACCGGCGCTGTCTCCAGGAGAGCATTAGATCGAGAGAAAGTAATCGGAGATGTGCTGGGATATGAGCCTGATCTATTTAATATTGACTGCTTCTGTTCCCGACTTTCGGCAGAATAATGGCTGTAGACCGTCGGTCTTATAGATGGACTTGAGCTCAGTCCGGCACTACCCACAGGAAGTAGTCCTTGCCGTTGTTCCCATCGATCAGCAAACCGCTTCGACTCAAATATTTTCTGCCCGAGCGGAAGTCGTTCTAAAAAGAGAGCTTTGACGTGGAATAGCACAATCAATTAAAAGAAAATGGCACAACTTTTAGTGTGTTCAGTTAAAAATGTGTGTCCTAACAAAGTTTACCAATATTTATGTTATTTTGGATGTATATTGATATTAATTATGGCAGGAAGTAATGGGAAAATCTTCGGGATGGAGAAAAAAGACTGACAATCATTTCTAACTGTTCATTGAACGACTATAAAGTTTAAATGTGAAATTTGTAACAGAGCGAAAAAGAATTGAGTAAAATTTATCATAGATATTGATTAAAAATTAATATTACAATTTCAAAATCTGAAAAACTAGACTGAAATAGTATCGTTATCAACAAATATTTCCCACTATGATAAAAATTAAAATCGCCTACCGTTTAAGAGCACATTCTCGTAATATTCATGAATATCTAAAATTATAACTGTCAAATTATACGTAGATTAGCCATTAAGTATCCGAAGAAAATGTATAGTTAGAAAACGTAATATAAAAAAAAGTTAGTTGAAATAAAAAATGATGTTTTCAGATTTATGGGATCTCTAATTTAATTTATCGGAGAAATCATATCCTTATCGATATTGAGACACACAAATGTCGTTATGTTTAATTGGAACATTATCTTTCAAAACAATCTTTCCTGTTTTTGGTCATAATTCTCAAAGTCATTTACACAAAACCTGAACGTAGCCTACCACATAGAGCATTGAAGAGATTTGTCTTGAATATCCCAATCACTTTCTCGATGCTATGCTTTAATTCCGCGTCGGTTGGCCTGAAAAGTTCAGAATGGAACTCCTCCAAGAGTTCCAGCGATTTATGCACGTCTAAAATTATAATAACTTTAACTTTGCAGCTCGCCTGCACAAGACTTACCACGTGGCATCGAGTGAGATCTGAGCGGAGCGTTTTATTCACAAAAATGAACAGCTCGTAGCAAGAAGGAAAGTGATGGAATAAAATTAGAAAATGACAAAGATGAATCACAGCTGCATTCTCGCGAATGAATCAATTTTAGACTATTGCCAAAGGCTATTGTAATATTTTTTCGTGCGTACAATGCTATTTGACAGCCTAAATTGGTTTGAATGAAATATAAAATGAAAAATAAAATATCCTTGCCGTAAATTAACAAATTACATCGGCGGAAAAGGGAGTGTATCAGGGCCAAAGTTGGCAACATTTCGCTAGTAATAATTGCAAAGAAAACATTGATACCTTTGATATCGGAACTTAAAAGTTTGACATCCGATTTCGGAAATTATACGAAGCAATTTTTTCAGAATAAAGTTTAGGATACTTAAAAGATTATGAATTATTTTGCGTTTATCAATTTTTATAATGCACGGATTGCAGATAAAATTATAAGAATCGATGTTTTGTCCAAAAACTAGGAATATTTGAAGGTAAACGTTATATGATTGTTTACTTTATCGAGGTAATTGGCCGAAATATTCCGAGCTGTTAGCATAATATTCACCGCCAGCTAAGTGAATGGCTAAAATAAATGATATACAAATTTTACAAAATGTTAGTCTTTGTATGTCATTCTTGTGATGAATACATAAAGGTAATATAAAAATATTTAGATGAAATTTAAATTTAACTCTACTGGCATTATAACAGGCAACATCTTTAGTTATTATGACTAACGGAAAATGCTTCGGGAGGTTGTTGACAGCGGCAGGTTTACCTGCCTATATAAGCAGAGTTGTGCTAGAAAGGTCATAAGCCGATGGGCGGTCACTCAACATAGCACAATAGTTGGGTTAGAGCGGGCACTTGGGCGGTGTTCCCAAGCACCGTTGCAAAGAATACCCTTTTGATTAGTGCTGCGATAGAGGAATTCGGATTAACACAAATGCACTATTTGTTTATTGTAAATTCTTGTAAACCTTAACACGAGAAACAATAAACAAACGGGTCTGGGAGTATAACTTTTCATTATTTTTTGAATTGATGGTTGTGAAAGGAAATTTGTAACTTTATTACATCTCACGTAAAATGAAAGCAAATGTCAGTAAAATATTTAAAGTAGGCTAATTCTGTGTTATTAAAATACTTTTCGTTTTCGCTTGACTATAGAAGGAATGAAATTTTTTCGAGAAATTATAATAAGTATTATACAAATAATGTAAGGAATTGTGTTTTAAATTGCTGAATTCATTTCATAGTCAAATCCATCTCCCCGCGCATGTGAGCAAATCAATCGAATGAAAATGAGGGCAAGAGGAGGAATCCGGTTTCTGGTTTGTACGGAATCTTAGGAATTACTGAGCGCTAGACAGTTTCTCCTCCTACCTTCTTGACTCTTCTCAGCGCACCTAAGAATGTGTGCGGGATGCATAGTGCTCAGAGCTAGTGGAGGGCATCAGTGAAACAACAGAAAGGTCAACAGTGCGAGAAATGCGCAAATGCGAATGGATTGGAATAGGAACCACCGGGGAAGTCGGCTGACTCAGAGGAATTGTCCCTGACCGACTGACTATATATCCCCAAAAGACACATCTATTCCTACAAAGAGCTACGTTGGAGGACATATAACAATTCTGCGCTGTACTCGGCGGATTTCTGAGCCTGCACAGGTGAACGAGAGCTTCACTCTCAAAAGACGGGAGATACACTCTCGCTCACCTGCGAGGTAGTCCATAGGTGGGACTCTCGGATCGCCCCATACCGGCATTGTTGTCCTTTTTGTTGTTCGTGCGCACTGCCAGTCAGTCAGCTGGCTGAGAATGTATTATAGGCAAAAACAGGGAAAGAGATGCACACAACATATAGTTAGGAATAAAAATCGATAGAAAAGCGAAATAATCTATTTGAGGAGCTGTCTCTTGGCCAATAAATGATAAAAACGACTCTTCACGTGCAAACAATCAGGAATGTCGTAGTGAAAGTGATAGGCTTGACAAGAATGGAGAAAGAGCCAGGCAGCTCATTGATATGCTGTCACGATTCACATACTTAATTTGTTTTAACATAAATAGGACATATATAATGTTCAAATTGAGGAACCATATAAATTTAAGCAAACGATAACCCAATGATAATTTGGTGGATACTGAATTCATAGTACAGGGTGCGGCAACTTTTTCTCACGTACTTCTTTTTTGATTTTTAAAACACTTTTCCAATCATGTTGACCTGATTTTTTTACAAAGTAAACTAGACACTTTAGGATTTTTTCTGATACCAAACATGCCATACCAGCTTTTTTAAAAGTGCAAAAAATGCATTTAGTAGAAAAAAATGTTTTTTTGAAAATAAAAATTTACTTAATGATGATTTTTTGTTTATTTTTTGAGGTATCTGCCGGTAATGTTCTGCACATAGGGGTTTTCGGATGCGCTGATTCCGAATCTGTAATCAGATTTCGGCCGAAATTTGGAATTTTGGCATATTTTTAGCATTCTGTAAAAACACTCGTTTAGAACACTCGTTACAGAATGGCAAAAATATGCCAAGATTTCAAATTTCCGCCAAAATCTGATTACAGTTTCGGAATCAGCGCATCCGAAAACCCCTATGTGCGAAACATTACCGGCAGATACCTCAAAAAGTATAACCTCGAAAAGTACATCATTAAGTAAATTTGTATTTTCAAAAAACATTTTTTTTTCTAAAAATGCATTTTTGCACTTTAAAAAAAAAGCTGGTATGGCATCTTTGATATCAGAAAAAATCCTAAAGTGTCTAGTTTACTGTGTAAAAAAATCAGTTCAACATGATTGGAAAAGTGTTTTAAAAATCGAAAAAGAAGTACGTGAGAAAAAGTTGCCGCACCCTGTATATATATAACAGGCTGACAGCATTTTCGGACTTTTAAAACGTCTTAAATATTGTTTTCCATGCCTTGTAAAGGTGCGAAAAGGTCAGATATATGACGGACCCATCTTTCCATTCTGTAGAAAATGTATACTTAATTAATTGTCTTTAGAATATTTAAGTAGAAATGCAAATTTTGTAACCAAACACGAGATTTATGATTGTTCTCCTTCAAAGTACATCCCACTAGGGACACTATTCCCACGGATTCCGTTGAATGGGCAATGTGAGTTATAAGTCACGGAAAGTCGAGAATCTCGACACCCTTCACCACAACGCTCGACCACGGCCGTCCACATCCACCGGTGCTCCACCACAACGCGCCGAAGGCGCTACGCTCTCTTGTTGTGCACCATTCGGCAAATCTTAGCTTTGTCTTAAATTAAATACCTTTAACGATGACCAGAATGGTCAGTGATGCGATTACCGAATTTAATCGTAAAGTAAGCTAGCTTTGTTTGAGCTCAAAAACAGGACTAACGTGCATTAGATTGAGCTGCCCAGTAGATAGCTGTTCAGGTGCGCGAAAACAATCGAACAATTTCGGGTACAAATGTCTTTACAGGCAACAAATAAATCAGATTCCATGTGTTTTACTGATTGGATTTGGATGGGCATGGGGTCTTTTATGGGTGGGAGTGGTAAGTAAATCACTGAACACAACCAATTCCTCCCAAATGGAAACTACTTAAATGGGCAATAAACCCATTTTGGTACGCGATTAGCAGTGATGTGTCTAACATCGGAGGAGCTGCTCGTGAAAAATGAATAATCAGAAGTGAAATAATGTTTCTAAAAGGACATCTCGTGAAAACAGAAACAGGCCATAGTCTAAGATTTTTACATAACACGAAAATAATTAAACGTCTGATGTAAAATTCGCTAGAAAGAAAACAGAAATTGTTTTAGGTTTATTAGAAATCATATCAAGCAATAACATCATAATTCAATAGTACAACATAAATTGACAATTCTATTATTCTTCTATTATTACACAAATGTACATAATAAATACATAAACTTCATTTAAAAATGCTTAAAAACATTTTAAGTCGAAGCGGACTGCGAAATTGACTAGAATATTTAGATGGTCGAATTTTATCAATGATTTAGGGGAAAAGTAGATTCAATTAGCTTTATGTTGGACAGCCAGGTGGAGGTGGAACAGAATAGTTCGTTGTTTATTTGGTCAGGAGCGAGTGTTTTATTAGATGGACATTTTGAAACTTCCATGTGACGGCCAAAACAAGGTAAGCCACCATTGCGAGGAGCTGGTTGGCTGCATTCCCTCACTCTGAAAAAAACAAATTTTCCGCTTCATTACTCTTAGACGTTTGTTTGTATTGTGCAACAAAAATTGTGCGTAGTGCTAACCTAGTGCGAGTTGCGCTCTCCTGACAGTTGCTACTGCATTCGCTCCACTCGGCCCATGCTGTCCAATTGCCATCCACCGAATCTTCATATTAGAAAGATTGGTATAAGGATGGTTGTGTTATTAATATAAGAATGTGGATTTTAAGGATAAATTTTACGAATTTTACTCTGAAAGTACCGTAATGGAGACGGCGTGTTATTAATAGGAAAACACTTTGTGCTAAGTTCAGGTTAATGTTTGAAAGTAACATACCAGGGCAAGGATTTGTTCGGCAAATAGAGGTCATATACGCTAGGCCATGGCACGGCTGGCCTCCATTTAAAGGCGCAGGCGTGTCACATATCCGCTGGCGCCATTGAAAGGAAAATCCACAGGTGGTTGGACATGGAGACCAGTCCGACCAGGATCCCCATCGGCCATCCACGGGGATTAGTGCAGTGATATTATCCGCTAAATATGCAGTGCTATATGTGAAATAAAATAATAGACTTAATAGCGAAAGTGTGATGTGTGAATTGTCAAAAAAATGTGACAAAAGTATTGCGTAGTGCATTGTATTAGAGGCAAGGACTCAATGATTATATTTTAGGAAATAACATGAGAAATTAAAAATGGTAACATAACACATTGCGTAGAGTTGCATTTAAAAACTTTATTTGAAGCTATAAAATGCTTATAAAGGGAATATCAACCTAAATTAAGTAATTGCACTTACATTTTGCTAGACATTTACTAGGCTCTGAGCAAGCAACCAACTCAAAGTCCGATCCAATACATTGAAGACCGCCATTTTGAGAACGAGGATTTGAGCAATATCTACAATATTTTAGTTAATAGCACAATTAGTTATAACGGAATTAGATTCAGTCATATTTGAGGAAAATTGGTAGTACAAGATTGGCTAAAAGTTGTGAAGCATTTGCATACCAATTTTTCAAAGCCCAGTATGCAGCACTAAAAAGGAGCATGCCAAGTATAAAAAGGCGGAAATGTAGTAGATACTATATTTTCTGTTTCAAAAAAACTGTACTACAAAACAAAGTTCATCCAGATTTTCATCGAATTGTAATCGAGTGTAATTATCGAATTGTATCGAATTTTGAAAATTTAAGTGCTGAATTCTCGGCATTGAATAGGTTCTACCGCATCTTTAATGGGTTGTCGAGGTTATTAAAATATGAGTATTTAGTGAAGTTGTATATGAAGTTAGTTCCCCGACAAAAATATTTTTGTCCGCACCTTGTTCTACTACGTTGTCCATTTATGCAAGGATCAGAGCAGTCTGACCAAGAAGTCCATTCGGCCCATTGACCATCAATGGGACTAGTTTTGCACGTGGAATGTGCCTCACAGGGTCGCTGATCGAAGGAATAGCCAATACAGTATGAGCCTCTGAAAGTAAAAAGCTATTATGAAATACAGTATTTATTTACATATATAGTTATAAATAATCAAAGCGTGCTGAAAATGTTCACTTTTTGCTGCTGGTTTTTATTTAATCCACCAAATAATTAAAATTTAACCAAATACCTAAATAAACAATTAATAGTTTCAGAGTACAAATAAAAACAAATTTGTTCATAGAGTGTAAAACCAACCGGTTAGAAGGCAGCGGATTTGAGCACATCCGATTTCGTACTTGGTGCCCATTTGACCCACACTCTTTTGAGCATCGGCTCCATTCGCTCTAAAAATGAATGATATTACTGTGGGGCATGAAAATATATGAAAATTCTTTACCCAATCGCTCCAGCCTCCACTCTCTGCCACTGAAAATGTAAATGGCCATATTTGTTTATAATTGGAAACATACCGCAACTAGTTGGTTCACATGCTCTCTGCTCAAGAATTGCGCCAGAGCAAAAGCCTTGAATCGAGGGATCGCGTATTTTACAATAACGGCGCCGGAATTTAGTGAGCGTGAAACACGAACAACTGCTCCATCCACTCCATTCGCTCCAAATTGGAAGTGCTAAAAGGAAACATTCAACTATTAAATTAGTTAAGCCAACAGATTACCATAAACCATTTTGTAGTTTATTGTCACATTTTCGGGTAAATTAAGTTTGCTTTTGTGAGAGAAAACATTTTACAGATGAAAGATGCGTAAATATAGAAAATCTTCATATATGCTTGGATTATTGCCTGAACTAACTGTGGTTTGATAATTGAAAAAGAATTTAAAATTGGAGTGGGCTTACGATATTTTCATGTATGAGCATCGTTCACGTGGTATAAAACCATTTTTCAATTACCATCAATATTGTTGAGAAAAATACGAATAAAATAAAATAAATAATACAAATAAAACGCAGAGGGTTTGTAAATAGGCAGATTAAAAAGAGAAGGGAAATTGCTTGTTTGGGAAACGTTAATCTTTGGTAAAATGGGGCGGGAAGGTACAAGACTGGGATACCATGCTGGTTTTTTTACATTGGCGGTGTGCGCAAATGCTTAGGGACAATCTGACTAGGCCTAAGCCTTGCCGAGATTTTGGTTAGGTCTACGCTTAAGGTCTTATTTAATCTGATCTCATAAAGGGGTTAAATGCATAATCATTGTTAAAATTTTACGGAAAAGTCCCCGGGATAGTACCTCCATCTTGCACCTCACGCCGTTAATTTTTAAATCTACCAATTTCATTATCCGGTTCGTTTTTGGCAGCGCAGGGTTTTGTGTTGCATGGCCGCTCTTCTTTCGCATAGCCATCACAAAGGAATACAAGTGAAGCTAAACATTTGCGCGATCGCGTTTGACGTCCTCCATCGCAGGGCTTTGAGCAATCACTCCAATTCTCCCACCCACTCCATAAGGAATCGCCTGCAAATATGTCGAGAAAATTAGTGCTAACTAATACGAATATATTTTGGAGAGATTTTTGAGAGAAGATAGTAGTGACATTTGAAAAGTAATAATAGATTAAGAATCAACGAATAAAATTTCTCTTGGAAATGTACTAATGAAGAATAAGTTCGAGAGAAAAATACCTAAATCCTGCAACTATGGCATAAATCGCAAAAAACGATATTTTAGTGCAATCTGCAAAACCTAATTAGAGACGTGACGAGAGAGCTCATCAAATTATTTAAAAAACATCTCTGGAGAAATTTTGAAAATTTTCAGCAATTGGATTTTGATCACAGTTGAGCGTATTTTTCTTCGAAAAAATTTGTTCTCAGAGTAATTCAGTGATAAAACGGTTTTCCGCCAGGAAAGGTTGGTCGAATTTGGTGGTTTTTGAGCCAAAATGTGGTAGTTATCTGGAATGGGTCCTACTGCCTTTTACAGTAAAACAATAGCCTGCAAAAATTATTTTATACCAAATATTTCCATATATTTATTAAGCACCTCTTCTGCAAACTATAATATATATATCCGTTTCAATCACATACCTTTTTGCGGAACAGTTATAACAGGTGGCGTTGTGCCTAATTCTAAGCAACTCCTTTCGCAAGTATCAAGTTCGGTAGACGCACCTGGAAATTTTTCGATTTGTTTGTCACCTACTATTTTCAAAACTGTAATGAAAATGTTCAAAGAAATACCTGAGCATGATTCCTGACCAACTTCAGTTTCGCGATCTTCTTTTCCACCTCCGGTTGTAACTTTGACAGTACATTTCCGAGAACGTTTTCTCGTTTCAAAAACACTGCAGGAGGCACAAGCTGACCAATTACCCCACAGCGACCATTCGGGGCATGGTCCTAATACACATCGCTTCTGCTCGGTCAGTACCTCATTTGGTGAACAAATTCCGTTGAGGCATCGCCGATGTCGATATTGAAATCCTTGACCGCATGTTGCCGAGCATGCGCCCCATAACGACCATTCGCTCAATACAGCATTGTCCTTTATGTGAGAACAGTCCTAAAAAGTTAAAACTAATAGATTCCATGATAAAATACGATCTTTCTTTTATTTTCTGACATACTTGTTTTTGTCAAACCGTTTTTATAGCACATTTGTGATTAAATAAACTACCGTAAATCCTCTAATAAGTCCCCCGGGGGACTTATTGTTTCGTAGGGGGTCTAGGGGGGACTTATAATTTCGTGGCCGCGCCGAAGGCGCGGCGAAAAATTTTAGGACTTTTTGGCAAAATTAGGGAAAATTTATGAAAATTTAAACCAATTTTGAATTGGCGTCAAAAAATTTTGGCAAAAATTTGAATTTTTTGGATTTTTGATCGATTTTTCGCCAATTTTTAGCAAATTTTACAATTTTTTGACAAAATTTTGTAAAAACTAGCAAAATTTGCAATAAAAATTCAAATCTGCGCCAAAAAATTTGAAATTGCGCCAAAAATTTGAAATTTGGAAAAATACCAATTTTAGGGGGGGATTATTTGAGGGGGGACTTATTTTTTCGTTGGGGGTCCAGCGGGACTTATTTGAGGGGGGCTTAATTGAGGGGGCTTATTGGAGGATTTACGGTATTTGGCAGAAAGATAACTGTAAAAATTCCTCTAAATTTCACTACCTGCACATTACACGTCCTGGCTTGTTTGGCATTTTCCGAACACAACTTTCCTTTGCAGCGTCGTTCTCTTAATTGGAATCCTATGCCACAAGAGACAGAGCAAGATGACCATTCGCTCCAGCCTTCTTTATGACATACCTAAGTAAATTTTTGGAATTATGCCAAGACTTTCTTTCTCTATATAGACAATCCCAGTGATAATAGAACCATGAATGAGGTAAACCAACCTTTTCGAAACATGACGATACTTGTTCTTTTTCTCCTGGGCATTCACCGCCAGTGCATACACGAGAGCGCAAGCGCTTACCTTGACCACAATGAGCGCTGCATGATGACCATTCTTCCCATTCTGACCACATCGGACATTTCTCCTAAATTTAATTCGAATTGTTTAAATAACAAACATTACTTTAAGGGAAACCTAACTTAATGTCCTCTGTTTTGAAATTTTGGACTCGTAACTTTCTTATAAGGCATGCTATTCAGGGCTGTCAAGGAAGATTCGCTTGGGGCTGCGCTCATGGAGGAAGATTGGCACCGTTGGATTTCTCTCTTTTGAAGCCGAGCGCAGCCCCATGTGAGTATTCCTTTTTAGACTAAAGCTTAATTTTAGGCATAGGCTTATGCGACTTATGGGGGTGGGGTAAAAATGACGAAGGATGATAAGCGGGATGCGCCAAATTTAAGAACTAATTTACGTATTTATATATTTAAACGGAACAAAATTCGGTTCTGCTATAAATATTTTCAGTAACACAAATAACTGTTGGTTTACAATACCCTTGTTGATTTATTGGATAGTGTGGAACAACACAGTATAAAGCAAAAAGTATGATTTATAATAATTTAGACTAAATGAATATTGCCTCAAAAATTACTGACACTTACTTCTGGGCAATCTTCTTCATCAATAAGTTTTTCAGAGCAAAGACCATTGAGGCATGATCGCATTCGACGGCGTTTTTGAACCGGTCCGCATGTGGAAGGGCATTCAGACCTAAAGTTGATTCAGTATAAAATTAGTAGGCAGGTGTTCAGTCTGTTGCGTACTAGCGTAATCATGAAATGGTATTGAAATTTATATGAAAACACATTTTAAGAGCACATAATACTAACCATTCGCCCCACGGAGAATATTCTTCGCAGCGAGGAGGTATTGGTTCACAGGGCCGCACTTCTGACGATTTTCCAGCGCATTCCTAAAAAGTATATTACTTAATCTCCCGCATGTGCCATATAGAAAACCAACCGAGTCCGGTGATCGGCATTTTCGCGTCCGTTTTTGCACGCCATGGTCTCCGCAATTTACCGAGCATGGCGACCACGTTGACCAAGCATCCCATTTGCTCGAGCTTGATTTCGTTTTAGATCCCGAAGCGGGTGGACAATCAGAATTATCGGCTACAACTGCTTCACCAGTACAAGCTAACGACTAAAATGGCAAGTGCTTATAAAACCGTTAAAAAGTCAAGTTAAAATACAAAACTAACCAGACAAGAGCCACTAACGCAATATTGTTCGGGTCCGCAGGGTGAGCCATTCGGGAATTGGCCTTTGTTTCGTATTAATTCAGAGTCGCGCACGTGGCACCAAATTTTGCATGGTTGCGTTGCATCTGAATTCAAATATAGAAGTTATGCATATAAGTCAAGCAATGTACAAAATTTAATGTATTAAGTTTGGACAATGTCAATATTACACAAACATTGACTCTTCTTTCTTTATCAGATCTTGAAAATGGATCACAAATGCCCTATTTAATCCTTTGCTGTTTTCGGAAACTTTCGTTAAGTTAATATTTCGTTACTCAAATGATCTCATGCCTCAAGGCGCTTCCAAAACCCTTTAAACAGTCATTTTTGGATGGTTGACCAAAATTCCGGTTGAAAAAATATAGCGCCATATTAATTAGACAATGTGTAATTCTCAAACTTCTAATAAAAGATTACGCAAAAAGCTCTGCCCGCTTAGCTGCCTGTCAGGCCGAGTTGGGTCATTGCGAATTGCGGTGCAAAGTCGATCACCAAATTCTTGCCTTGTAAAACCTTCACAAATAGTCCTTTGTTGTCCGCAAAGTAGTCCCCGAACGTTCATTCCTGAGCAAATCTTACCACCATTGTTTGGACTGAAAATCCATCCCACATTACTTTTAAATTTCTGGTAAGTTTTCAATATAACTTACGCCGGATTGGTGCAGGTGCGCAATTGGGTCTTCAGAGCGATACTACCTGTGATTTGGCAAGGCGTGATAGGACATTGCTTTTCAGCTGAAGACCAATCAGACCATTCGCCATCGACGATTTGTGGCGAGGGCAGTGGCAAAGTCCATGGCTCGCAACGACCTTCATGGCACCACTGAAATTGAATCTTTTACTAAAGAAGGGAGTTGGAAAGGAAAACTAGTAGACAAAAAATTGCTTCCCTGAATTTTCTAATTTAGTTCGACAAAAAACGAGGTTAATTGTAAATTTAAATACAAATTTGAAAATTCGAAAATAACAGAAAGTTTACACAGTAAAAACTATCTAAGAAATAACCTAATAGTAAATAGCTTTTTATTTAATTCTTGCTTCAGCAATCTGTAAACATTATCCAAAGCCAGAATCATATGCATCTCGTCTAGTTCTGTTAGTCTTAAACTACCTTTTTGCCTCCACACCAGCTGCCCTCAAGGGCTGGATGAGCAGTACTGATAGTAGAACCGTTGTTGCCACACCATAAAATTCGACATATGTCTTCATAGGCTCGACCATTGGGGATTTCAACAGTGTAATCGCGGCCCCAAAAATAGGAACATTGCTGATCAGCGGTGAAACGTTGACCTGGAAATCGGCCGTCTCTGAAACACAAATACGTGAAGATTTGAATTAGATAGCATCAAGTCTTCAATACCTAAGGTGATCGTGGCTCAGAATTCCTGCTGCTGGATCTCGAAGACAATTTCCGCGACCACTTTCGCTGAAAAAATATATGTATTTTTCTTTTATTATAGAGATATAATTCTTACTCAAGTTGGAGCAAGAATGCGTTGAATTCGCGCACAGAACACGTGCTCCACGTGGTTTTGCCAGCTCCATTTACAGCAGACATCAGAAAATGAAAATATTATTGAACGTAATGTAAATATATTTTTATTAGGGGTCGGCGAGCCCGAGCCCGAGCTTTGCCGAGCTTTCGAGCCCGAGCCCGGGTAGGTCGGGCTCGAAGCTCGGAAAAAAGGGGTCGAGCTTCGAGCCTACGGGCTCGGGCTCGGTCATTTTTGGCCGCGCCCAATGGGCGCGGCCGAGCGAAAAATTTTAAATATTTCGAAGAACATGCAAAATTTTCAATGTCTATTTTCGCTAACTACTCAATTTTTCTAAAAAATTTTGCCTGCGGCGCTTTCATGGCTATGTATTTTCTTCCATTGTATTCATCTCAATTTGTACTAATGCGACGAAATACGACAAAGCTGAGCATTTTGAGCAACACTCAATGACCAGTTTCAGGAAAAAGCATAGGGTCAGGGGCGAAAATCGAATAATTTCCGCGTGCGGCGCTGATTTTTATTTCTTTCGCCATTGTTACTGAGCGGCAATTGTCGTCTTCAGTAACAAAAGCTACTGATTTTGAGCTAAAAAAGCCGAAAATTGGAAAATTTATGTTCTGTGCAGGCGAAAATTTTAGTTCAAATTTTTTTCCAAAAATTTGAATTTTTTACCTATTTACGGTATTTTTGAAATAGTGCAAATTTTTTTCTGACAAAACGGCATAAAATTGAAAAATTTTCCCCTGCGGGGCTATTTGGACACCATTTCTCCATCAAGTATTTTAAAAATATTAAAAATTTTCATATGAAAATCATCAAAAATGGAAAAATTTTGCAAAAACCATAAGCAAAAATGGGAAAATTTGGACATTTTGATATTTTCCCGGAAAATTTTTGGAAAAATACAGGAAAAATTTGACTTTGCATGTAAATTTTATGAAAAAAATTAACTAAATCTTCTCAGTTTTGTCTATTTATATTAAATATACAAAATACTAGCAAAAAACAACAAAAAAGACCAATTTTTGATGACCAAAAAATAGGCGGGAAAAGAATAAAATTTAAATCGGGCTCGAAGCTCGGGCTCGGGCTCGGCTCGGCATTATTGGCGAGCCCGAGCCCGAGCCTGGGCTCGGGCTCGGGCTCGCCAAGTGAATCCGGAATTATGTCGAGCCCGAGCCCGAGCCTGGATGGGTCAGGCTCGAAGCTCGGGCTCGCCGAATTTTGCCGACCCCTAATTTTTATTAAACCCTATGAAAGATACAGTGATAATAGTTTATACTAAATATACTTGCTAGCTTAAAGCGCAAGTTGGCAGAATTGAATATGCGAAAATTGCATCAAAAATGTCACAATTTTGACATCGATGTTCCATATTATCAAAGTAGACTTACAAGACAACAGCTTCGCCCGCACTGATTTTGCACCCCATCATGTACCATTCCCATGCTAAATTAGTTTAATATAATATTGGTTACTTCACTAGTATTAAAGGAATATCGAACTCACTTATGTCCCATTTCGTGAGCAAGTACAAATGAGCGACCCAAGTGCAAACCTTCGACTAAGCTGCATGCGAATAAATCGTCACACATTCGCCCTACTGGTGCAACTCCAGCCACACTTGCTGTTGTGTGATATATGTCGTAGCTAAAATATACATTCTATCTTCCCATAAAGAAAACGATATCTCACAGTTCGCTTACGATGATGAAAATTGTTGTTTCTAATCTTTAGCGTAGACGATTTAGGGTGTTTTAGCTAACTTTTTAAACCACGAATTTTAATGAAAAATATGTTTTTCTAAAAATGCGATTTTTGATAGGTAAGCTGATGAAGGAGTATTGGCAGCTGAGAAAAATTGATAGTTAGGGGTTCTCGATATAGGATATACAAACTCAATGTCAGATTTGCGACCTAATGTGTGACCTTTGCGACTAAATTGTCACAAACTTAATATTTGCTTGAGGATCAAGAATGGGATCAAGATTATCAAAACTCGTGTCCGATTGTAAATGGCTATACTCCCAAAATGTAATAAATAAAGTGCAATTTGTGAGAGGTTGCTCAATTACGTCAGTAAAGCCTGGAGGAGGAATCTGACTTTTCCAGACAAAAAGTGAAATGAAAATTTTTGAAACAGATAGAAAAGACTTAGCAAAAGAACGGAAGTATCTGCTAGCTGATGTAATTTCTCCAATTAAATCTGGCCTTTGTACTGAGTCAAATCCAACTAAAAAATTTGGGGAAGCAATTTTAGCGTTGTTGTATTCTTATCACTTATACTTCACTTTTCGACGTATGCACATACCCAGTAAGAAGCACAGCGTGGTCCCAATGACCCGGATCTGTGAGGTCGGTGCCTGGGTTTATTCTTGCTTGATGTCGACAGAATGAATCGAGTAATGTCTGGGCTTGTCCATTTTTGTGCAATTCAGTGGCTAGGGGTGGCTAAATGGAAGTTATCGTAGATCAACAACTTAAGTAAAAGAAATAGTGTTTATATTTCAAAAACGTTCAGTAAAAAATACAAACCGGCTGAGTTTTCCACATTTCGAAGTGCACAATAACAATGTCCAGATTGGGAGTGAGTGTCGGCTGTTGATACAATACATGAACATTATTTATTAAAGCCAATGAGAAATCCGTAAGGTGTTGATCGGGATCGGCTGTGAATTCTCGACGGAAATGTTCGTAAAGCTGTGAATCGAGAAATAATCCGATTTCTAGCGTAATTGGATCAAGTTGCGGGAAAATGAAGAGAGAATCCAATTTAGCTTCAGATGGCAAAGTGTAGTTTATATGGAACACATTACCTGAAGCTTTAGAACAAGTAACGTTAATGTTTAATGCACACCCATAGAACGGGGACAAAAGTAACAAACACATTGAGTGACCACATAATGTAACAGCAAACATTTCAGCGTATAATTTAAGTTATCCGGAATGGGAGAAAGAGGGTACAGCTGAAGCGAGAAAAGATTATGGCAAAAATCACAGACAACGGACTGAAACATTGGGTAGGAATTTGTGAAAGTCCCATCCAAGTGAAGAAGGAAGGAACAATTTTTGAATAAAGTTTTAGTATAAATAGCGTAGAACGACGGTGTGTATATTTTATGTGCCATTCTTTGTAGAAATTTGACATTTAAATTGATTTAAAGCGGGTTAAATTATTTTCAGTGTTTTTACAAGTTTTACTTAAACGCCTTTTAAAAAGCGCCAATGCAGTATCCACGTAAAAAATTCGTGGTAAAAACTGGCTCATATCCTGTGTCAATCAAAAATACAGTCAACTACTTGTAATAGCTATTTTCAGCTATACCGCAACCTAAACCAAATACAGGAAACAACATAGCTCAAAGCAATAAGGGACATGCAAGCAATTCTTGCGAAAAAGCTAGCGCCTAACTATATTGATAAAGCAGATAAGCATTGCGTACCTATGCTATAAGCATGAGCGTTGAAAGAAAAACTTTCACCACCACTGTCAGGATCCATCGACTTACTGATATCACAGAATTCCTCATTATCCACTTCGTTGTTATCCAGGAAGGACTTTTTGGCTGAAGCAGATCCATTGCTTAAAATAGTTGTTAACTGTTTCTCTTCAACAAGATGTTCCAACGGATTGATTAAAGCAGCTTCTCGTTTGTATACGATATGTTTGGAGTGGAACTGAAAATAAATAATAATGTTTCAATATTGGGGTAATAATTCTATATTATCTATTAACTCCCTAATGTATATTCTTTTCGCATGAGCAAGTTAAATTTGTTGTAAATTAAACGTATTAAATTTCATCCGTTGGTTAAAAATCAGGTTGGATAAGGTAAGCTAGGCAACGTTGACCAATTTTGGTTTCTCTGAAATAACATGCAGGTAAGAAACCAGATCTACGTAAAGATGATTGCGAATGATTCATTAGTATTTTACTCGTCTGACTCATGTGACAAGTCCACTCTGAAAAATTTATTTCTAAAAACTCAAAGACAAAAGGGGCTTGAAACACTACTATAACTGTATCTCATGACAGCACTGTTTACAGTTGTTACTCTTGATAACGTTTTATAACTTCAGTGATAGATTTTTTGTAATCCGAAATATTGAATAAACTTGATAAATAGAAAATAAATGATTACTTGCTCATTCATATGTAATCTCAGTGGAATGGTTTGCAGCATCAGAAAATGGTCGTCGTGAACTATTACACCCATTAATTTTTGGCAATCGGAAATGGCGGCTTTAAGATTATTGTGTGAGACCACTCGTCCATGGAAATGGCAATCGATGTTGACATTTGGAGGTAAACCAGCGAAAGTGGATGTCTTTTTACCGTCGCGTATAGTCGTCGTCTGCAAAATATACATATACTGGCTGCTCACAATCAAGAAAATATTTCGAACGATGTCTAGAGGGGTAAACCTAGAATTCTCGTGCTGGTCTAATTTTCCCTACCTTTTTCGTCGTTTGGGTATATAAGGGTTATAACGGCACACGCCCAAAACGACTAAGCCAAAACGACTAAACCCAAAACGCCTAAACCCAAAACGACTAAACCCAAAACGCCTAAACCCAAAACGACTAAAGTATACCGTGGAAATAAATGAACTTTTGTGTAAAAATGAGGATTTTCGTTGCAAAAATACTATATAAGGGTAAAAAACTACGGGGAATTCAAATTTTTTGTCCGTTTATTGATAAAATCGCAACTTTTTCTCGGTTATCGCTTCCACACTTCGCACTTTTATGTTCAACAGACATTTGAGGCCGCACCCACTTTACAGCAGTGACAACTTACAGCAGTGTGGTAAAGGCTGAGAAATAGCAAAAGCGGGAGAAAAACAGAAGAAAATCTCTCGCCTGCTGCTGTAAGTTACCACTGCTGGTAACTTACAGCAGTAAGTTACAGCAGTACCATAAAAGGGCTACAGAAGCCTAACGGGCCTGTTCCCCTAAAGCCCCAAGCCTAAGACTAAGTCCGATTGTGCGTGCACAGTAGCCTAACGGGCCACAGCGCCTAAAGCCCCAAGCCTAAGTCGATTTAGGGTGAATCCGCGAAATGTACAACTTACAGCAGTGTGGTTAAGTTAGAGAAAGAGGGATTTGCTGCTGTAAGTTGCAGCTGCTGTAAGTATGTTTTCGATATTCTTTTTTTGATATTCTTAAGATTGAAGTGAATCCACAATTTTGAATTGTATGAATTTTACTCCACTTTTGGGAACATATTGATTTGATACATTTTAGGGTCATTTTTAATAATTCAGACTATATTATTCTCTTTCTTTGTCAAAATTGAATAGTCTAATACTTGGAAAAACTGAAGTTTGACCAGATGTATCAAGGTTTAAATTTTGCCATCTCATTTTATCTTCCAAATGTTATAGCTCACGGTGTTGGGTAGTTGATTTTGCTCAAACTGTTATTCAACACCTATTTTGTCACATTTGTATTTTACAAAAATTTGGTACGGAAATCATTGATGGGCAAGATATGTACGAAGCTATTTGCCGCGCATGCCTCAATAACATAAAGATAACAAGAAATTTCATATGTTCAATATTTGTCTGTGTCAAAATCAAAAGATGATTCAAAATTATTCTGAAATTTCCTTTTAAATTTTACAAAATAATTTTGAAATGTGTATACATATTGTGAAAGCAGTTGTGAAATGGGGTTGGCCATTAAGCTATTGCAAAATAATCTTTGATCTATTGCGAAATGTGGGGCCAATGGGGACCAGACAGTAGGTATGACTACTTCTGACCGCTGATGACGGTGCGCGAATCGCCGCAGATGCACCCTAACACTGATATATCTTGATCGAGATGAATGACGAAAATCGAGAAAAAGTTGAGAATTTTGCAATAAACGGATAAAAAATTTGGATTCCCCGTAATTTTTTACCCTTATATAGTATTTTTACAACGAAAATCCTCATTTTTACACAAAAGTTCATTTATTTCCACGGTATACTTTAGTCGTTTTGGGTTTAGGCGTTTTGGGTTTAGTCGTTTTGGATTTAGTCGTTTTGGGTTTAGTCGTTTTGTTTTAGTCGTTTTGGGTTTAGTCGTTTTGGGCGCACCCCGGTTATAACTTTGTCTACTCATCCGATGTGTGGCCTACACATGAGATAACCATATCAAACTAATGTTACTATATCCAAAATTATCGAAAGCCTATAATCTAGTAAAATTGAAATATGGAGGTTGAGCTATATTATATAACATTAAATTACTCTCAATTTTATGTTATGGAATAAATCTTTAACCAGGTGAGGGCTAATGAGTCGTTTGTTCGGCTCCAACTCAATCACGTAGGTAGTGTTCCATACATTAAACCGTAAATGTCGTAGTGTTCCATCAGAATTTCTATCTCTGTGTGTCTCTATCTGAAACCGGTAGCTTTAGTCTACTTATAAATAAAAAATATTTTTGAAGTAAGCGTTGAAAATAATTTGTACGCCAAAAAACTAAAAGCGGTTAACTATTTTGAGATGTTTGCTTTTGGATCCTCACAACAAATTGATTTTGAATAAGTAGCAATAATAACACATACCAAACTGTATTCTGGGACATGTTCTGGCTTTTGAACACCAAATGTTTGCAGGAGCTCTAATGGAGTGAAGCGGCGATGTAGGCCCTGATATTAAAAGTAAAATTTATTCGTGGTTCTATAAATATAGCGGCCTTACTTTGTTGCGTTAAAAAAATCAACAACTCACATAAAGGTGTAGTAAGAGAATTAAAAACGAATTTAAATAAAAACTTTCAGATTCAGTGAAAATTAGAGTACTATCAGTACAAATAATAATAAAGAGTAATGCAAAACTGACCTCTACACATCCAATAAAGGATAGCGTCAAACAGCAGAACAGTGAAATGTTGCGAATAAACTGAATCGTTGACGACCTCTTCGCAATTTCACTCAACATTAATATAAATTTGTTAGAGTGTTCTCGACAATCCCAAGTGCCAATTGTCGAGAAATAGGAATATTCACAAAAATCCAAAGTTTATAATTAATCGCACTTCCCGTTTTGACCCGAATCATGGAATATGAAGAGTTGCAGAGAATTTTTGCAAGCCGCAGCAAATTAGACGAATAAGCGCAAAATTAGCCTATGCAAAACCATCTTTGCACAAAATCAGAGGTGCAGCTTTTCGCGCTTATTTTGCATCGATCGTTAATAGACGCCACACGAGATATGATGATTCAACGCGTCACTTGGAGTGCCCAGCTCATCCTGGGGGCTTGTTGGATTCTCTCTAGCTGTGCGCTAATGATCCACCTATGATTTTGTGATTCTCTGTGGTCCCACTTTTTCTGTATGCAAGGATTAGCCTAATACAGCAACCAAATAGGGATGACCACCGTCGCAAGCGCTTCTGTCTGGCGAGTCATCACCTCTCTCGCTGTGGCTATCGGAGATGCCCCGCGGCAAGGTGGACCACTTTCGCTTTCCAAAAACGAGATGACTCTTCTGCTTGCACGCTTCTAGTGATTTCTGGTTTCCCTGATTTCCCTTTCTCCTTTTTAGGTGTGTTTGTATATTATTGGATGACTTCTCTGCTTATATGGATCCAAAGGAAATCCCCAGCGGATTTGTTGATTAGCGCAACTCTTGGTTCAATCGTGTTGGTCAATTGCTCTCGATCCGCCACATCCTTTGGAAGGAGCGAAGTAATTGAAATATGGCGGGAATCGTTGACTTTCTTTTTCTTTCGCAATATCGTTGTCATTAACATCAGTGTGAAATAATCATTCAGGCCAGTGATTTATGTCTTCAGTTTGATTGCGGAATAAGCCAATAAGATCTGCAGGAATATGGAGGAGGCATCATCGTTGCGCTATTATGCCTTAACGCGGTATAACTCTCACTACATACATTAAAGGAGAAAATATCAAACGAATCGAAACATGTAAATTTACACCTAGCATGATATTGAAACGTGAATCTGCACACATGCTTTTAAAATCAATAAATGACATATTTCATTCATATGCCGAGGTTTCTCGCTTCGCACCTCGAGGCTGTAAATATTGAGATACACTCTTTTGCAAACATACTCAATGGGGATGCATGATCTATGTATTTCCATTTTCATGTTTTAAAGGGGATTCGATTCGTTCAATCGGCTATCCCCGCGGGCGCAGAATAGCCGATCGCTTTGTACATGACCTAAATCCTAACTTGAGTGAAAGTAACTCTTGAAATATATAGCTGTGAATCACAGATCGTGATTTGTACTAATGTGCTCATTTCAAATAATCGTATTGATCCAGATATTTTAGTCATTTTAACCATGAAATATGAACTAAGGGCTCTTTTAAGGCTCATTACTATTTTGGGTGATTCATTGTTGTCGTTTTTCATGTCCAAGACGTAGCAATTTGATTTTAAATCATAAACTCCGTTCCTGGTCTTGAAAAGTGTTCGACAATTAATAAAAATTCTGATTACTATTTATTACCACATCAATGCTACAAATTATTCATTGAAAATTTTTTCATTCAGATACAGTGAAAGAGAATGATTGCAAAACTCGACCATTGTCCACTCATTTCCATATAAACCCATCAAATTCGAATGGTATCCGTCACACCAATATCCCCTTCAGACTTTCGCTTTCATAGAAATTTCTGGATTTCCAAAGTGAGAGTGAATAATCGGCGCAGGCTTCCGTCGAGCTAAAATCAATGAACTGTGGAGGGAAAACTTGAGACCCTTGACTCGATTCGATGGGGCGATCCACTCGTCCGCAACAATATCCACGCCATTTTAGAACAGGCGGATTGAATACAATTATACAGACTATTTTGCTCATGGGTTTTATGTCGCGTGAATTTGCATGGATTTGTGGGCATATCCTGTTTCAAACATTGAATAATTATTTGAAAAAAGTGAACTGAAAATAAAACACGCAGTATCTATGCTGACAGCTGACCATATCATGAGAACATCGTGTATACGGCATTGGAGAGACTATCCAAAAAATATATATTATCGTAAACCAACTGTCTTAGTTTACTACCAAAAAATCGAGTTATTTCTCACCCTACAAACTGGCTTCGCCATTAACTACCCAACAAACTGGCGCTTCGGTGAGGGATAATAGTGCTCCAAACAAAACTTCATATTGTAACAAAGAGTATATATAATTGGGCTTTCATCACAATTGGCTCAAAAATGCAACTTAAAAATTTATTTTAATGTAGTTTTTGGTCAATGAAGAAATGCAAAATCACAACTATTGTAGTAACATTTTTATTTTCTGAGTTTAATAATAAACTGGAAAGCAAAAACATCGAGAAAATCGGGAAGCGGAAAGTGTTCAAACTTTACTCCAAAGATATCCACCTTTTGTAACTAACAAAAGGGTAAACAAGTGCCACGGCGCTCAAGTTTACCTGTATTGCTAAATTAACCCTTGAGTTACCACGGAGGTAAACTTATGGTAAAATTGTCGTTGGATTTGTGTTTCCTGCAACATTTAACCCTTAGATGGCTCCGTGAGAGCAGTCAATCGACCCCACAGTGTTCTTCTAAGGGTCGAACCGCAGGGACACACACCCATAAACGAGTTCAGTGCTCGGGGAAGGTGGCGAATAGGCGAGGGTCGGTTTACATAGTCGACTGTTGACCACGTCGACCCCAAACGGAAAATTATAACAGCGGATAGCTCAGGGCAGGGGTGCGCCCAAAATGACTAAACCCAAAATGACTATGCCAAAATGACTAAACCCAAAATGACTAAATCCAAAATGACTAAACCCAAAATGACTAAATCCAAAATGACTAAACCCAAAATGACTAAACCCAAAATGACTAAACCCAAAATCACTAAACCCAAAATGACTAAAGTATACCGTCGGCATTTCCAGGAGTGAGCCCAAAATGACTAAATCCAACATGGGGTGCGCCCAAAATGACTAAAGTATACCGTGGGAATTTCTAGGGCACAAGCGGACAAAATGCGTACGAACAGACTCGCAATAAATAGATAGAGTAAATCATTTCTGTCTGATACTTTTTGCAAATTATGCGACTGAATATTTAACCGACGTTATTACGTGAAACCGTTATCCAACTCATATATGAGCTAATTCTATGCTGATTACCCCTATTACACCCACCCATTCATTTTCAAAACGTCGGGAGTAACTTTTTTGGGCTAGTCCGGGATGAGGGCGGCAAAACAGCGTTTCAGAGATTAAAAAATTCAATAGATTCAAAAATTACTCTTTGAATTAGGTCTATTTCCAAATTAAGCACCCCTAAGAATACATCAATTAAGCACTGGTAAGAATGACCCCTAAATTTGACGGCCCGCACACTACTAAAATACTAGGTAGAAAATCAATATACCTGGTTACATTTTTATAAAATTCAATGAAAAAAGTGCATTGAATACGAAATTTGCATAATATCACTAGCGCATTAATGATTTAGTAGTGAAAATTCTGTTATACTGTAAAAACCTGACTGGAGACGAAATAAAAAACAAGAGGTACCTCGCTTGGAATGTTATAATTTTCCCCCCAAAATCATCCAAAAACACAACTTGCCCAATTTTCGTGGTGGGCCTATGCTTGATCTGAGGTTAAATTTGGATTCCCCGTATCCAACAACGGTATACCCCAAGAAACCTCGGAATCTGCAATTAATTTTAACGTAACGCGTCAAAAATGGCCATTTTTGGGGCATTTTGTACCAAAAATGCGATTTTCCCAACTTTCGTAGCGGGACCAGATAAAATCTGAGCCCGGATTTGAACTCCCCGGGGTGGATTTAGGGGGTAGGTAGAATCGGGGAAATCTAAGAGTCTGTTCGTACGCATTTTGTCCGCTCCGGCACCCTTGTGCTCTAGAAATTCCCACGGTATACTTTAGTCATTTTGGGTTTAGTCATTATGGGTTTAGTCATTTTGTTTTAGTCATTTTGGGTTTAGTCATTTAGGGCGTGTGCCCTCAGTGCATACTTATAAAAAATATTGCTGGTCTTATTTAATTTGCGTTCTATTCATTTAACATTAGAAATTACGAGCAATTATGAGAGAAAATGCGTACAATGTACATTATTCCAGGTGACACCAGCTGGGGGAGATCAAAGGTGCGCTTTAACTGCAACCGTCTTTTTCAGATTTCCATTTCGGCTAGAGAATGTTTCTCCACTGCGGCAGATAACTAGAGACGCTAGAGATCTTTAGATGCTCCGACTCGCACTCTGTCGGGCGCGTCGAAGGCAAATTATTGGCACGGCACTGCCGGCTCTCTGACACAAAAACAGTCTCTGCAGTTAGAGCGTCAGCTTTACTTTTTATTTGCCTTTTATTTAATGTCTTACATTTGGTTTTAATTATTGCTCTGTACAGGAAAATGACAGGTAATTCTCTGATACATTAAAAACTAAGAGGCGTCAAATTTAACAACAGCCGAAATTCTTAACCATAATTTTTAGACACATAAACCAGTATGGTGTAAAATTATCACAATCCATATAAATAGGATACATGGCATTTAAGTAACGCCAAGTTCTGTATCCAGAAATTGGGCAAATACTGAAGGATCTGCTTTGACAAACGGTTTTAATTTGAATAAACGAGGATCTGCCAAAATATCTGCTAGCTTCGTGGGAGTAGTGAACAGCAAATGTCCATCTTGAGCCAGGCGTTCGGCTAATTCTATTTGGTGATTATCTGCCAAGGCGTCATTGATAACAGTAACGAATGGTTTGCCTCTTTCTAGCGCTTCGAGACAAGTTCCTGCGCCGGCGTGTCCAATGATTAGATCAGCACGTTCCATTTCGGCTATAATGTTCTTTTTGTACCGAAAGATTGCGATCTGAAATAATTTGATTAGAATTTTTGTTATGATTCAAATAAAATTAATCTCAAAAAAATATCAGAGCAGGCAGTTCTTTTAATCGTTCACAATTTTTTTATCAGTTATCAATTTTAAGAAAATTGGGAAAAACGACAATATTGGGACTTTTGCAGACTGCTTACCGAATTCCTATATGAAAAACTGTTTGGTAATTATGACATGTATGCTATCCTAATATGTTATTTATTGTTACAAATTCCCGCTAGAACACAAAACAACAATACCAAGTATGTTACTTTACTAAGAAGCCAGTGTCTGTCTGTGGCTGCGTCCACTGACGTTTAGACCACTTTCACGGCTCATTTTTGGGCAAGTGATAGCGTAAAATGTTCGTACGGATGTGCTGATACAGATTTTCAAAAAATTTAGACAAAATATAGACAAAATTTTTAAAAATGGGGCATACTGACTGGGGAAGACGCCGCGATAGCGGCGGTGCTTTTTCTAGTATGGTAGCACTAATCTATCATTATTCTATAGCAAAAATGCTATAACTTTCACATAACTCATACAATTAAAAAATTCCTCTCAAATTTTACGTCACACAAATCCACCAACTTTCTACTTACTTTCATTCCTTCCCATTGCTTTGTCCATTGCTCTTCACCGTCCACAATTTTATTGTAACCCTCTGGAATTATGCCAGAGCCACATTGTATAAATAGTTCGTCGAAATTTAGCTGATGCAAGGCTTTAAGAACCTTTTCCGTGAGCACCGCTTCTGTTAGTGCATTAAATTGAGTACTCCCCACTGTCACAAAGCAATGCATTTCCGAGAGAGAAATTAGTTTCGTGAGTAGCCCAGAAGCGATTCAATTGGCGGATATTTCCAGTCGTCTTTTTTGGCCTCTTGTAATTGTTTGCGGATATATTCTAGGCGTTGTTGATGTAGCTCTAAATAAAATAATCGATTTACAATCAAATATTTTTGCTTTAATTATTAATGGTTAATATCATAAAATAGATGACTTTATCATGAATAGGCTGCGGATTCTTAGGTTCGAACCTAAAAAAACCTAAAAAACCTAAAAAGACCTATTTTGGCCTTTTTGGGAAATTTTAGGTCCCATCCTATTTTGCATAAAATCATCATTTTATGTTCCTAAAACCGGCATTTTCTCAGATTTTTACAAAATTTTCAAAAAAACTGGCAATTTTTTCCAATTTTTGTGGAAAATTTTTACCTTTCAGGCTTTTCTGTGAAACTTTTAATTTTTGGTATTTTTTGTGCAGCATAAAAATTTTTTTCATTTGAATCCAAATTTTAGCGCCCAAAGTCAAAATGCGGCAAATTCGGAAATTTGAACCGGAATATTAGTTAGTTGGTAATTCGATGTAAAATACGGTCCTAACATGACTTTTTGGGCGAAATTTGATCCTAAAATGACCATTTTGGTGGGACCTAAAAGGGACCTAAAATGGCCTTTTTTGGGACCTTTTTAGGATCCTAAAATGCGATTTTTGGGACCTAAAAATCCGCACCCTAATCATGAACGTAATAACAATGTTGAGGTTTTCCTTATTTCGAGGCCGTATTGTAAACAATATCCTGCAAACATTGTATAACAGTTTTCCTCTGTAGAGCTTTACGTATAAAAACAACTACGGTTTTTGGAGAAAAAAGAGACCTGAAAGCACTTAAAATACAAACAGATTTTCAGTTTTGTAATCTATCTCCGAACTATTCATTCTTAGAGATATTCACATTTTAATAAAAACTACCGTTTTGGTATTGATTCGTTGCTTGATTCCTGAAATAAAATGAGTTATTTAATAGAAACTGGTGCAAAAGTCAGTAACGCTCACAATCTGTCTTCGAAATCTGTGAATTTCGAAAGTGCGTCAATTCCTTTTGTTGGATGGAGAGGAGTTGTATCGATTGCACGCTCAGCTTGTTGCGTTCGGGCGGATTGTCGTGTTACACGAGTGGAAACGTTGCTTAGACTGCTCATCCACTAAAATTAAAACAACTAGTAAGGTGGAAAGGGCGCGGCAAAGCCGCGCCCGTCGAATTCTCTTGTGTTCGGTATTAGTTATCATATTTTTCCATTTTTCAAATTTTCGATTTTTCAGTTTTTCCATTTTTCAAATTTTCGATTTTTCAGTTTTTCCATTTTCAATTTTCAGAATTTTTCAGTATTCTTCGGTATTCTTCAGGATTCTTCGGGATTCTTTCGGTTTTTTCCGTTAGAATCTCTGGTGGTTTGGTATTAGTTATCATATTTTTGTCAGTTGTCCACCCCAGGGTTGGCCAGTTGTCCTCCCCCGGGTTGGCCAGTTGTCCTCCCAGGGTTGGCCAGTTGTCCTCCCCCGGTTGGCCAGTTGTCCTCCCCAGGGTTGGCCAGTTGTTCTGTCTCGAATCATGGATTTGGTAACTTAAATCTCGAATCATGGGTTTGGTAACTTAAATCTCGAATCGGTCTCTGTCAACTTCAATCACAAATCATGGATTTGGTAACTTAAATCTCGAATCATGGGTTTGGTAACTTAAATCTCGAATCATGGGTTTGGTAACTTAAATCTCTAATCGGGGCTCTGTCAACTTCAGTCACAAATCAGGGCTCTGTCAACTTCAGTCACAAATCAGGGCTCTGTCAACTTCAATCACAAATCAGGGCTCTGTCAACTTCAGTCACAAATCAGGGCTCTGTCAACTTCAGTCACAAATCAGGGCTCTGTCAACTTCAGTCACAAATCAGGGCTCTGTCAACTTCAGTCACAAATCAGGAAATGTGAATATATATTACACATTTCCTGCAATTTTCAGCTTTTTCGGCCTTCAAGAGTCAAATTTTCAAAAAATGGAATTTTCTGGAAAAAGCCACTTTTTGGGTCAAAAATCCAAAAACCGAACCCATTTTCGGATTCAGCGTATCTAAATACCCCATTCCTGCAATTTTCAGCTTTTCCGGCCTTCAAGAGTCAAATTTTCAAAAAATGGATTTTTCTGGAAAAAGCCACTTTTTGGGTCAAAAATCCCGAATCTGACCTTCAAAACGTCTTAGGATAACTTTTTCTTGCATTCCGAGAGTTTTTGGTTTTGGACCCCCCCCCCCCCCCCCCCCCGGGACCCCCCCCCCGGGGGGGGGGGGTCGGACCCCCCTGGAAATCGAAATAAGCCCCCCCCCATGAATTTTTTTTCCCCGATAATTTTTCACCCTGAATCCGAATCCGTCGTCACTTTTTCCACCGCTTGACAGATCTTCAGATATAAGGGGTTCCAGAAATTACTGGTGATTAGGTAATGGGACGAATATTCTCAAATAATCCTAACAGAACGAATATGTTAAAGGGATAAGATTTTATCGAGCCCTGTCTAATTAGTGAAATTGCAAGTCTAAGTAAAGATACTTCTCATGCGCATGTCCATATAATCCATACACGTAATTTAAGATATTGTCAGCTTTTTTAAAAGCTATGTAGCGCATATTATTAACTCTATACTCCTTATCCGGTTACATTATTTCATGCGTATATTTATTTACCAAATAAAAATTTAGAATCTGAATGTTACAGAAATAATAATTCCTTTGTTGTTAAACACTGTTGACAAAAGAAACTATAAATAAAATTAAGTTATTTTTGATAGAACGATAGTAGGGGATGCAAGAAAAACTAGACTGTTGATGTCCATGTGCTCTTCATAATGAAAAAACAGGGAGCTATATCATATCATCATGAATAAATAAACATCTACAAGCGAAATACGCTCCATCAATATGCTTGGATGCAAGATACATTCAAATTGGTGCGCAAATGCCAATTTTTGACCAAATGTTTATAGACAACGATGAGAATTGTTTCTGCGCTTTCTTGCGCATTTTAAAATTCGCTAGTGATATTTTAGCGTTATTGCGCATTTGATAAGGTTACTTATTGATTCAATATTAATAATAAGCACGCAGTGATTATTGTTGCTGAATTTCAATTAGTTTTATGTTTTTCAAGAACACGATTTAGTTGCAATTATGGACTCCAAACAGGATGAAGGAAATCTACCAGCAATGCCATCTTTCAAGGATCTCATGGGATTCAGCGCAAGCAATGAAGTCATGTAGGCATTTAACTAAGCGAAAGCATTCTTTTATACATAAATCCCCTAAATTGCTTATATTTTGCTATAATTTCATAACATATTTTGTTAAAAAATATACTTTAGTTGCGAAATTTTTGCAAATAAATTTTCGGCACCGTTAGAGATTTTCGAATACTTAGTTAGCAGTGTTGATAATATATATTCATATTATGGAGAATCATATTTTAGTAGCATGTTTTAGGTATGAAGACAATGATGACGACAATACAATTCCCGATATTCAGGCATGTTTGGCTAATCGTTTGTATCAGGGATTAAGTAATGAATTTCTAGAAGATAACAAAGAAGAATAACATCCTGCCACTTTGGGGTAACACGCAAACGATGAACTTGAATACACTGGTTCTGGAAAATATCGTACAAAGTACCTACTATAAGAACTACTTGAACGAAGTCACATCCTTTCAACAAATCGTCGATGAAATTTATTATAATGCACGTATTTGACAAAATTTTGCAAAAATGTTTTGAAATGACAATGGAAAATCTTTCATCATATATACCCTAAATTTTAACATTTGCTTTTATCAAATCCTGAAATTTTCTTACAAAAGAAACTCATTAGATAGAAAATGAAAATCTTTACCTAGTACTTATTGCTTGGTTAAATTTGTCAATTTTAGGTCTCGCATTTGGAACCGTGGGAGCGTGGCACACGGAAAACTCAAGGGATGACTGGAATGTGTGGCGGTGTATGTTCCAACATTTTTTGCTTTTTAATTAACAAATTGTATTTAGGTCCGCGGAGTCGGTGCTGGTGGCGTCATTTCAACAGCTTTTTGTCTTCTTTATAAAATGTTTACTCAACGAATTACCAGAAAACAACTTGTATCGATGCTTAATAGTCCCCAGTCGGTGTATCTTCGTGGCTTGGGTTTCATGTATATTCGATTTACACAGCCACCTCCGGATCTTTGGAAATGGATGGAGGCTTATTTGGTAAATTTATATTTTATATATGATCTACTAGTAGGAAGCAAAGAATTTTCATTCCTTAGCTGTACTAGTACTAATCACGAAAATAAATTTTATTGTAGTGCTATAATCAAATAAAATAATGAAACATAATGTAATAAAGTAATAATATAGAATATTTGCCATTTCTATGCTGTTATGATTATTATTAGGAAATTTAGTCAAAATTAGGGAAAATATTCAAACGTTGCACATGATTATGTGTATTTCATCGTTGGACAATTACTTCTGGCTATCAGATATCTGAGTAATACCTCAGCATTGAACTGAATAATTTGTAGCTTACTTCTCGTTTAGGAAGACGATGAAGAAATCGATCCGAGAAGCGGTGGTGGGGACAAAATGACAATGAGGTATAATTGTTCATTCCGACTGATTTACATAGTATGTTTCAGCCAATTAGTTCGCATGATGTTGACGAAACTTGATTTCTATGGAACGCTTTTCCCGCGTATACCGGTGCCCATTCAGAAGGAAATTGAGCTGAAATTTCGAGAGCGAGCTAAATTGTATATGGAAGAAGATGCTCGCTATGGTGACAGAAGAGTTAAATCAAGGAGTCGTTCGAGGAGTCGCAGGCGAAGTGTGAGCAGAGATCGGAGCCGGGAGCGCAAACGAGACAGGTAGTGAATTAGTTCTTATCGGAAATTAATATTCACGAAACTCTAAGTTTGATTTATTTTATCATTTTTTAATATGACCATAACTAGTGATATTCTGAAATCATTCGCAGCATAGCTAAGTGATTAATAGGTAACAAAATAATCTGAACATATGGCTCACACATCCGACATTCACCTTCAATATAAATGAATTATGTGAATGGACTCTAAAATTATGCCCTAACGATGTTAATACGCATTTCTCTTCGGCGCTTTGCTCTGTTTTGATCATTGTGCCTTATGCAAAATGCAAAATCAAACTCATAGATTCAAGCACGTTCTCATTAAATTGAATTCTTGTTCAAGTACTATGAAACATTTTATTATTTTCAATTTTGTGATCAAATGCGAAAAAGATTATTGCTTACCAGTAAACAAAGTCTATGGTTTCATGTTTTAGAGATATAACCTCGAAAGAATCATCTGATCGTGATAGGAAACGGCCGGGTAGACATTATAAATGCCGACATCATCTTAAGCATCACCATTGCCGAAAACATCGCCAACACTGTCCCTCGAAAGCAATGAAGTAAAGCGAGTTATTTTTATTTGTTCAATTTAAGCTTCATATTTTAGAGCTGCTGCGCTACGTAAAGAGGAACCAAAATCTGAAGTTGTTTCGAAAGAGGAAAATATGGAATCTACCGGTGATAGTCAACAGTAATTGAACATTCAAACTTGTACTATTTTTTGTTTCTAATTAACCTTGCAATAAATAATTTAACTGATATATTTTGATTATCTAAATATTTTTCACCATTCGGTATTTGATACTTACTTTTAATCTTCCAGCGCCTAATAATGTTGTATTACTTAATTTTACTAGTAAATCGAAAGTAACTATGAGTGAATCTGCCGGAAATTGGTGCCTCATCGAGTCTGATCCAGGAGTTTTTACCGAACTCATTCGTGGTTTCGGTGTGAAAGGCGTCCAGGTCGAAGAGCTATATTCTTTGGATGACAGTTCATTTGAGGAATTGAGGTGCACTTTTTACTGTTTTAGTTTAATTGCTAAGATGTATGTTTAGGCCAGTTCATGGATTGATTTTCTTATTCAAATGGCGCGCTGGAGAAGAAACGGTATCTACGAAATTTCTACAATATAGATGAATTTCGTGATTTTTAGAGTGGTGAGCTTGCGCCAGACGCCAGCGTATTTTTTGCGCAGCAGGTAAGCATTCGTTCCTAACCGCTCCACGGCAGCTATTTATAAGTAGAAAAGAGCCGATCTTAGCACTTTGGCTTTTCAAGTAAGACACAGGACCTTGGATTTCAGTCAAGGTCCTGGAGCTTGTTCCATCCAAAATTTTTTGAACATCTATCGAGGACATTCTCTGTATAAACTCCATATGTATGCTTTCACCACTGCAACAAATTATTTCCTCGTTACTTTTTTGGTATTTTAATTAACGCAAAAATTATTTATATTAGGTTGGCGACAAAATTTTGAGACTCGAGGCAGGGTTTTTTACCGGGAAATCGAGGGTCCGGAAATTTTGCCGATTTCACCCATATAGGGTTTTTTATGCGGGGAATCCGAATTTGAGGTCAGATTTTAGTTGGTCCCGCCACGAAAATATGGAAAACCGCTATTTCCTTCAAAAAATGGCCATTTTTGGTCAAAAATGACCCAAAACGCCAATTTTTGATGCAATACGAATAACCAATTGCAGATTCGGAATCAGCGCATCAAAATACCCCTAAATGCGCACAATACAAAAAATTATTCCACTTTTCAAAAAATCGATTTTTTGGGGAAAACCATGTGGCCCGCCCTATGGTCAACTAAATCAAATTTTTTCGGATTTTTCGGAAAACATGTTTTTAGGGGTATTTCGATGCGCTGATTCCGAATCTGCAATTGGTTATTCGTATTGCATCAAAAATTGGCATTTTTTGGCTCATTTAAAAAAAAATAAAATGGCCATTTTTTGAAGGAAATGGCGGTTTTCCATATTTTCGTGGCGGGACCAACTAAAATCTGACCTTAAATTCGGATTCCCCGCACCAAAAAACCACTATATAGGTGAAATCGGCAAAATTTCAGGACCCTCGATTTTCCGGTAAAAACCCTGCCTCGAGTCTCAAAACTTTGTCGCCAACCTAATAGTTTGCTGCGCATTCTTATTTTATTGGATTTGTGTTCGAGCACTATGCCGATATTTGTCGGCAGGTTTTATCAAATATGCCTTTACAAAATTAATTTTGCTAAACAGAATTGTGGAAAATCAATCGAAAGATATTAACAATTTCATGTGATCTCAAATGCATGTGCTTCGCAAGCAATCATTAATCTTCTGCTCAATACATCCAATCCTGACGTGGAACTTGGCAGTACTCTAGAGGAGTTTCGTAATTTCACAACGGGATTTGATCCAGCTGTAAGTAAATCCTTTCTAACTAAGACTAATTATCTATCTAAAACATAGAGCCGCGGATTGTGTCTAAGTAACAGCGATGAAATTCGCAAAGTGCATAATAGTTTCGCTCGAGAGCATTATTTTGAAGTCGGCTTTGGCAAAGCTAGCAAAGATGACAACTTCCATTTCGTCACCTACGTCCCTATTAACGGTCGGTTTACATAAGTACTTAAGAAACTAGCGCGCTAACGCGCGCTAGCGCGCGGGGAGTCTATATCAGTATGCCCTTTCTATATCAGTATGCCTTTTCTATATCAGTATGCCTTTTCTGTTCTAACTTCACTCACATTCCAAGGGGGAAGGTCGAGCGCGGAGGTCGGGCGCTCCGCGCCCGACCACAGGATTGGCTCGCCACCTGCGGTGGCTCGCAACTCAGACTCAGTCTGAGTTTGGCTCAGTCTGGGATTGGCTCAGTCTAAGATTGGCTCAGTCTAAGATTGGCTCAGTCTGAGTTTGGCTCAGTCTAAATTTGGCTCAGTCTAAGTTTGGCTCAGTCTAAGTTTGGCTCAGTCTAAGTTTGGCTCAGTCTAAGTTTGGCTCAGTCTGAGCACCCCCTAAGAATGACATTTTGTGTGAAAAAAGACAGAATCTTCAAAATATGCACCCATAAGAATCACATTTTGGGTGAAAAAAGACAGAATCTTCAAAATATGCACCCCTAAGAATCACATTTTGGGTGAAAAAAGACAGAATCTTCAAAATATGCACCCCTAAGAATCACATTTTGGGTGAAAAAAGACAGAATCTTCAAAATATGCACCCCTAAGAATCACATTTTGGGTGAAAAAAGACAGAATCTTCAAAATATGCACCCCTAAGAATCACATTTTGGGTGAAAAAAGACAGAATCTTCAAAATATACACCCCTAAGAATCCCATTTTGGGTGAAAAAAGGCAGAATCTTCAAAATATGCACCCCTAAGAATCAGATTTTGGGTGAAAAAAGACAGAATCTTCAAAATATACACCCCTAAGAATCAGATTTTGGGTGAAAAAAGACAGAATCTTCAAAAATAAGTGATCTTTGATCCCTTAAAAAGACAGAATCTTCAAAATATACACCCCTAAGAATCACATTTTGGGTGAAAAAAGACAGAATCTTCAAAAATAAGTGATCTTTGATCCCTTAAAAAGACAGAATCTTCAAAATATACACCCCTAAGAATCACATTTTGGGTGAAAAAAGACAGAATCTTCAAAATATGCACCCCTAAGAATCACATTTTGGGTGAAAAAAGACAGAATCTTCAAAAATTTTGTCTAAATTTATCTATAATTAGTCTATATTTAGCTAAATTTTGACCTCAAATTCGGATTCCCCGCTAAAAATTACTCTAAAATAGGTACATTTCAAAAATAAGCACCCCTAAGAATGCACCTTTGAAAAATGGAATAAGCACCCCTAAGAATGCACCCCAAAAACGTCCGGCACACGGACGGACATCACACACTTACTATAAGGATTTATGCTGAAGAAAATTGCTATATTGTAGGCCAAATTTATGAATTGGATGGTCTCCGCTCAGCACCTGTTCTTGTCGGCACCATGAAAGAAGGAGAAGATTGGCTAAATGTTGTACGTCCGATCATAAATCAGCGAATTGAAAAGTTAGTTTAAATACATAATTTTTTCTTCTCTGTAAGGTTATTAATAACCTCAAAAATCATGTCAAAATCATAATTCATGCTTTTAGATACAGTGCGGGCGAAATTCATTTCAACCTAATGTCCGTGATTTCGGATCGTAAAACTAAGAGCGAGAAACGAATTGCAGAATTGACAGAGGTAATGTTTTTTAAATTATTTCCTTCATATGACACTTCTTTAAAGCACTCCATTTAGATTTAATTAAGCGCAAAATTTAATTATGAATATGGACATGATAAATTATGGAGGATTTTAGAAGAGCTCTATCTATAACTAAAGGTAGAAGAATAACGTTAATGTCTTTTAAATACGTATGCAACAATGGCTGTGTTGCTGGATTAGAACTGCATTTTAAATTTTGTTGGCTCTAACATAGAATGCCTCCCTAAACTCTTGTGAAATTGGAATATTTATAATAGTTTTTAAATTTTAGGCTGGCATGGATTCTGATGAAATCGCTGCGGAAATCTGTCGATTGCAAAACGTGATTGCCGAAGAGGAGGAAAAGACTCGTCGTTACAAGATTGAAAATGCCCGTCGTCGACACAACTATACGCCATTCATTGTAGAGCTGCTCAAAGTTTTGGCTAAAGAAAAGAAGCTAGTCCCACTAGTGGAAAAGGCAATAGAAGACTCCGAGAAAAAACGTCAAAAGAAACAGGATGCACCAAAAGCATGAGTGGTTTGACCTCTTGAACTATAAGTTATTTTGTATTTCCCTAATTTGTTTTCTGAGACGTGTTTTGATGTCTCTCTTGACGCTGTTTTAACATATAAAATTTCGGTATTACGTTTGTCGATGTGAACACAAAAATTAATCACAAAAACATGTTTACCTTTTCACAAAGATTGAAAGATTATTATTTACATTGCGGATTTATAGGTAACTAGGCACGAATCGCCCGGCTAAGCCGGGCGAATAAACGGTTCTATACTATCTCAAATTTTTAAATGATGTATGGTAATAAATTGTCTATCGAATGCGTCAAAATAATGAAACAAATCTTGACAACCCAGTACTATATAATATGTCCGACACGCTTCAGATTATAAACCGTTTTTATTATGTACCGAAAAATAACACAGAAATGAAATATTACGTATGATATAAGTTTTTCCATCTATTCTTCCCGGGATACATTGTTATAAGTTTTTCCGGTATATTTCCCGGGATAGATTGATATAAAATTTTCCAGCTATTCTTCCCAGGTTAGATTGATATAAGTTTTTCCGGTATATTTCCCGGGATAGATTGATATAAAATTTTCCAGCTATTCTTCCCGGGATAGATTGATATAAGTTTTTCCGGTATACTTCCCGGGATAAATTGACATAAAATTTTCCAGCTATTCTTCCCAGGATAGATTGATATAAGTTTTTCCGGTATATTTCCCGGGATAGATTGATATAAAATTTTCCAGCTATTCTTCCCAGGATAGATTGATATAAGTTTTTCCGGTATATTTCCCGGGATAGATTGATATAAGTTTTTCCGGTATATTTCCCGGGATAGATTGATATAAGTTTTTCCGGTATATTTCCCGGGATAGATTGATATAAGTTTTTCCGGTATATTTCCCGGGATAGATTGATATAAGTTTTTCCGGTATATTTCCCGGGATAGATTGATATAAGTTTTTCCGGTATATTTCCCGGGATGGATTGATATAAGTTTTTCCGGTATATTTCCCGGGATAGATTGATATAAGTTTTTCCGGTATATTTCCCGGGATAGATTGATATAAGTTTTTCCGGTATATTTCCCGGGATAGATTGATATAAGTTTTTCCGGTATATTTCCCGGGATAGATTGATATAAGTTTTTCCGGTATATTTCCCGGGATAGATTGATATAAGTTTTTCCGGTATATTTCCCGGGATAGATTGATATAAGTTTTTCCGGTATATTTCCCGGGATAGATTGATATAAAATTTTCCAGCTATTCTTCCCGGGATAGATTGATATAAGTTTTTCCGGTATATTTCCCGGGATAGATTGATATAAAATTTTCCAGCTATTCTTCCCAGGATAGATTGATATAAGTTTTTCCGGTATATTTCCCGGGATAGATTGATATAAAATTTTCCAGCTATTCTTCCCAGGATAGATTGATATAAGTTTTTCCGGTATATTTCCCGGGATAGATTGCTATAAAATTTTCCAGCTATTCTTCCTGGGATAGATTGATATAAAATTTTCCCGGTATATTTCCCGGGATAGATTGATATAAAATTTTCCAGCTATTCTTCCCGGGATAGATTGATATAAGTTTTTCCGGTATATTTCCCGGGATAGATTGATATAAAATTTTCCAGCTATTCTTCCCAGGATAGATTGATATAAGTTTTTCCGGTATATTTCCCGGGATAGATTGATATAAAATTTTCCAGCTATTCTTCCCGGGATAGATTGATATAAAATTTTCCAGCTATTCTTCCCAGGATAGATTGATATAAGTTTTTCCGGTATATTTCCCGGGATAGATTGATATAAAATTTTCCAGCTATTCTTCCCGGGATAGATTGATATAAAATTTTCCAGCTATTCTTCCTGGGATAGATTGATATAAAATTTTTCCGGTATATTTCCCGGGATAGATTGATATAAAATTTTCCAGCTATTCTTCCCAGGATAGATTGATATAAGTTTTTCCGGTATATTTCCCGGGATAGATTGATATAAAATTTTCCAGCTATTCTTCCCAGGATAGATTGATATAAGTTTTTCCGGTATATTTCCCGGGATAGATTGATATAAAATTTTCCAGCTATTCTTCCCAGGATAGATTGATATAAGTTTTTCCGGTATATTTCCCGGGATAGATTGATATAAAATTTTCCAGCTATTCTTCCCAGGATAGATTGATATAAGTTTTTCCGGTATATTTCCCGGGATAGATTGATATAAAATTTTCCAGCTATTCTTCCCAGGATAGATTGATATAAGTTTTTCCGGTATATTTCCCGGGATAGATTGATATAAAATTTTCCAGCTATTCTTCCTGGGATAGATTGATATAAAATTTTCCCGGTATATTTCCCGGGATAGATTGATATAAAATTTTCCAGCTATTCTTCCCGGGATAGATTGATATAAAATTTCCCAGCTATTCTTCCCAGGATAGATTGATATAAGTTTTTCCGGTATATTTCCCGGGATAGATTGATATAAAATTTTCCAGCTATTCTTCCCGGGATAGATTGATATAAAATTTCCCAGCTATTCTTCCCAGGATAGATTGATATAAAATTTTCCAGCTATTCTTCCCAGGATAGATTGATATAAGTTTTTCCGGTATATTTCCCGGGATAGATTGATATAAGTTTTTCCGGTATATATTCCCAGCTAATTTTCCATCAATTTTTCCTGGGATATAAATTTTTGGATAATTTTCCATCAATTATTCCTGGGATATAAATTTGTCGATATTTTTCACCAATTTTCCTGGGATATAAATTTTCGGATATTTTTATCAATTTTCCTGGGATATAAATTTTTGGATAATTTTCCATCAATTTTTCCTGGCATATAAATTTTCGGATATTTTTCCATCAGTTTTCCTGGGATATAAATTTTCGGATATTTTTCCATCAATTTTTCCTGGAATATAAATTTTCAAATAATTTTTCATCAATTTTCCTGGGATATAAATTTTCGGATATTTTTCCATCAATTTTTCTTGGGATATAAATTTTCGGATATTTTTCATCAATTTTCCTGGGATATAAATTACTGGATATTTTTCATCAAGTTTTCCTGGGATATAAATTTTTGGATAATTTTATATCAATTTTTCCTGGGATATAAATTTTCGGATATTTTTCCATCAATTTTTCCTGGAATATAAATTTTCGGATATTTTCCATCAATTTTTCCTGGGATATAAATTTTTGGATAATTTTATATCAATTTTTCCTGGGATATAAATTACTGGATATTTTTCATCATTAAATTTTTGGATAATTTTCCACAAATTTTTCCTGGGATATAAATTTTGTGATATTTTTATCAATTTTCCTGGGATATAAATTTTCGGATATTTTTCATCAATTTTCCTGGGATATAAATTACTGGATATTTTTCATCAAGTTTTCCTGGGATATAAATTTTTGGATATTTTCCATCAATTTTCCTGGGATATAAATTTCTCGATATTTTTCCATCAATTTTTCCTGGGATATAAATTTTCGGATATTTTTCATCAATTTTCCTGGGATATAAATTACTGGATATTTTTCATCATTAAATTTTTGGATAATTTTCCACAAATTTTTCCTGGGATATAAATTTTGTGATATTTTTATCAATTTTCCTGGGATATAAATTTTCGGATATTTTTCATCAATTTTTCCTGGGATATAAATTTCTCGATATTTTTCACCAATTTTCCTGGGATATAAATTTTCGGATATTTTTCCATCAATTTTCCTGGGATATAAATTTTCGGATATTTTTATCAATTTTCCTGGGATATAAATTTCTCGATATTTTTCACCAATTTTCCTGGGATATAAATTTTCGGATATTTTTCCATCAATTTTTCTTGGGATATAAATTTTCGGATATTTTTCCATCAATTTTTCCTGGAATATAAATTTTCGGATATTTTTCATCAATTTTCCTGGGATATAAATTTCTCGATATTTTTCACCAATTTTCCTGGGATATAAATTTTCGAATATTTTTCCATCAATTTTTCCTGGGATATAAATTACTGGATATTTTTCATCAAGTTTTCCTGGGATATAAATTTTTGGATAATTTTCCACAAATTTTTCCTGGGATATAAATTTTTGGATAATTTTCCATCAATTTTCCTGGGATATAAATTTTCGGATATTTTTATCAATTTTCCTGGGATATAAATTTCTCGATATTTTTCACCAATTTTCCTGGGATATAAATTTTCGGATATTTTTCCATCAATTTTTCTTGGGATATAAATTTTCGGATATGTTTCATCAATTTTCCTGGGATATAAATTTCTCGATATTTTTCACCAATTTTCCTGGGATATAAATTTTCGAATATTTTTCCATCAATTTTTCCTGGGATATAAATTACTGGATATTTTTCATCAAGTTTTCCTGGGATATAAATTTTTGGATAATTTTCCACAAATTTTTCCTGGGATATAAATTTTTGGATAATTTTCCATCAATTTTTTCGGGGATATAAATTTTCGGATATTTTTCCATCAATTTTTTCGGGGATATAAATTTTCGGATATTTTCCATCAATTTTCCTGGGATATAAATTTCTCGATATTTTTCACCAATTTTCCTGGGATATAAATTTTCGGATATTTTTCTATCAATCTTTCCTGGCATATAAATTTTTGGATATTTTTCCATCACATTTTCCTGGGATATAAAATTTTGGATATTTTTCATCAATTTTTCCCGGGATATAAATTTTTGGATAATTTTCCAAAAATTTTTCCTGGGATATAAATTTTTGGATTATTTTCCATCAATTTTTCCTGGGATATAAATTACTCGCTATTTTTCATCAATTTTCCTGGGATATAAATTTCTCGATATTTTTCACCAATTTTCCTGGGATATAAATTTTCGAATATTTTTCCATCAATTTTTCCTGGGATATAAATTACTGGATATTTTTCATCAAGTTTTCCTGGGATATAAATTTTTGGATAATTTTCCACAAATTTTTCCTGGGATATAAATTTTTGGATAATTTTCCATCAATTTTTCCTGGGATATAAATTTTTGGATAATTTTCCATCAATTTTCCTGGGATATAAATTTTCGGATATTTTTATCAATTTTCCTGGGATATAAATTTCTCGATATTTTTCACCAATTTTCCTGGGATATAAATTTTCGGATATTTTTCCATCAATTTTTCTTGGGATATAAATTTTCGGATATGTTTCATCAATTTTCCTGGGATATAAATTTCTCGATATTTTTCACCAATTTTCCTGGGATATAAATTTTCGGATATTTTTCTATCAATCTTTCCTGGCATATAAATTTTTGGATATTTTTCCATCACATTTTCCTGGGATATAAAATTTTGGATATTTTTCATCAATTTTTCCCGGGATATAAATTTTTGGATAATTTTCCAAAAATTTTTCCTGGGATATAAATTTTTGGATTATTTTCCATCAATTTTTCCTGGGATATAAATTACTCGCTATTTTTCATCAATATTCCTGGGATATAAATTTTCGGATATTTTTCCATCAACTTTTACATTACTGGTTAGACGATTAGAGAATTAGAGATATCACTTTTGGTTCAAAAACTTGGACTCTGTAGAGAAAATGAGACATATTTTACTTTTTACTAATATTTCATATTGATTTCCTATCAAAGTTAGAGGAATTGATTAGACATTACTGGATAGACGATTAGAGAATTAGAGAGAATATATTAAATGTGTCTCAAATGTGTTGACTTCCTAGTTCAGTAACTCGAAAATTCTCTTTCTGTCCCTCATTCAGTTGATCTCACATTTGAGCAGTGCTGAAGGATAGTCTAAATGTGTCTCAAATGTGGATTTCGTTAAATGTGGGACACATTTAACAACTTTCACATTTGAGTCACATTTAACCCTATGCTACAACACTGTCTGAATGTGACTCAAATGTGAGATCAACTGAATGTGGGACAGAAAGAGAATTTTCGAGTTACTGCAATTATATGGGGGATAAATTAATACGCAGTTATATTTAAGGCAGGAGAAGACTACGAGAAAAAACGTCAAAATCCCATTTTATAACTATGTAAAATGTTCTTGAGGTCATTCAATGTTATGGGAATAAAAATTCGTTTATTAGCACAACAGAAATATAATACACGATATACATCGATATGCTCGCTTTGCGTCGTAGAGAGCATAATTGGTGAAAAATATTTTAATTTCATGAGCGTCGTTAGTGATTCGTGTAATAGTGCGAAAACCATTTTGTCTCCCCAATTGTAAAGAGAATGCGGCTCATCATACAAACACAGGTTCATTTCTAGCTCCCAATATCCGAGATTTTGTGCATTGCCTCGAGCTGTTTCTCTTGGGTGTTGCAGGTATCGAATTTGCTACACGGCGCTAAAATTTTATAACATCATTTTTGCATACCAATAGTAAGTTTCGATATTTCGAAAAATTAGTTTGTGTGAATATGTTTAGAATGGGGATTTAAGGGTATTTTCACAATATTTTCTGCAATAACTGAGTACTAATGTTTTCTCTGAATTTAGTAAATTTAATTATTTTGACGACATACAAAATAAGAAATGCTATTTTGCTTCTAGATAAATCCAACCCCTAACCGTGTGTTCAATTGTCAAAATATTTTGTGTAAATCAAAAACCTAAAAATTACAAAAATTCATGAACCTACAATATATTCGCTGAAGTCATCTGGTTTGCCTGCCAGTAGGCTCTCTTCTTTGATTCTTGCAAACAATCTTCCGAGGAGAATGCAATTCACGATCAGAGTCCAAGCCGAGAGTGTGATAAATATGGTACCGAGTAGGTCTAATCTAAATTCCTGTTTGATGAGCCAGGTGATTGCCAATACCAGACAAATCACGTTAAGAATTAAGAAGGTCTTGGCTTTGGAGTCTAATAGAGGCTTCGGATTTTCACCGATTAGATGCAACTCATCTTCTTCCATAATGCCCTCGGTGTCAGAAGAATAACAGGACGGTGAGGAGGCGTAGGGGTCTGACGAAGGATCCACACTGGCCGTGGCGGTGGCGCCATCGGGATGAAGTATGGCTTTGACTTTGGTGGGCTGAGATCCAGGCTTTGAACGCATCTGAAAAGTGATTACTATTTATGTTCATTTCAGTATATTTAATCAATTAAATACTTAAAACATTTACAGTGAATCTTTAACTATGCATAGTTATCAAAATAACAGCAATGCGTGTTTCATAAATTAATAATACGCTTAGAGGACAACCTGTATAAGGATAATTATATTGATCAATTTTTGTGGTTAAGATCTTACCATTTCACTATTTAGGCTATAAAATCGTGTGAAAATATACTAATAATGGCGCATTGCTTGAGATATACCTTAGGGGCGGCTTTATCACGAAAATGTTCTGTCTTGTAAATGAAACTCTATTTTAATATGGTTTTTTAACTTTTTCAAAATACAGTATTTTTAAATAAAATCCAAAATGGCTCAATTATTATGCTATTTCACATCAAAATAACCTATTGCCTAGTTACGAGAAATGTAATTAAACACAATTTTGAGAATTGATAAACAATTTCAAGAAAATAGTTAGTTGCCAAACCAAAATTTTCAGAGATGAATCTTGTGGCACATTACAGATAAAAACTTTAGAGACGCTCTACGGTATGAACAAAGGGGTTTAATACAAAGGGTTTTAACCCCATACATTTAAATGAGTCTGAAAATTTTTCCCACTATTGGGCTTATTCAAATCACAAACATTATTGAAAAGTAAAGAATGAAAGCTAGGAAGATTTAAGGACGTAAAATACAGATATCTAATCCATTAAAGAGACACCTAACCCATCCAAAAGACGTACAAGAGAACGTTACAAATGGGGCATAGAAATAGCGCATAGAAATAGTAGAGGGACAATGTCAGAGGAGGCGATGAGCCAAGCGTTATGGAGGCTCAGCAACTGTACAGTCATGCCCTCCTTCCTCAATCTCTTCACTTTTCTGTACTCTTCGTCACAGACCGACAACAGAGTCAGAGAACAGACGAATATTTGCACAGTTATTGCTGTGAAAAGAATACGCCACATTGTGGGATATGGAATGACGGGGAGAGAAATAGGGGCAGGCATCAACTCGGGCAGTGCGAGACTGCATTTGGTCGCCTTTACAAAAATTGACAAACACAGCGTATTCAAGGCCATTATGCCTGCAGCTCTAATGCGCTGCCAAGAAAAATTGTTCTGTAGAATATTCTGAGATTTTTTGTGACATCGCAGGTAAGAAAGGATCAAAAGCAAATACTCTACACCTATAATAGTTGATAATCTACCCCTAGTAAGAGACCTATATTTCTACTAAAACTGCAAATTTTTTTACATTCAGAGCCGGTGCATTTGTCGTCGGTCTCTTCCGATCCGATCCTCAAAAAATTTTTCAATTTTATCCCATTTTCTATAATGTTGGCACTATTTTTTAAACCGATTATTAAAAATTTTTTAAACGGTAATAAACTATGGGTGCAGGAAAATAGCCCGTTACTGTTAAATATGATCTTTTGGAGCTAATTTGAGGAAAAATGGTTTCAGGGGTACAATAATTTCGGCGCAAACAATTTCAATACATACTTCCAAGGTATGTCTGATCTATCGTTTAAAATTTTTAATGAAATTATTATTCATTACTATTGTGTTCTGGAATGGAAATGGAAAAAAGGTAAATAAATGACACATTTGTGTACAGAATGCACATAAATGTATCTTGTCACCTTTCACACTCCACAATGAATTACACCACAAACGAATATCATCGATCGATCAATCAATTAGAGCGCCAGTGGAAACCCGTCGAATTGCAAATCAAAATAACATTAAACGAAGCAAAGTAGAACAAAAAACACGTCCTATCCTCTAAACAGCCAATTTCCGCTAAGAAATGGCCATTAATAAACTGCTCTATCAAACACCAACAGCAATCAATAGGTTAGCAAGGTTTTTTTGGCAAACAATTGTTAGTAAGATATCCGTTTATGGCTAAATTCATTTTCCGCAAAATCGATTTGAAAAAAGCTCTTCATCCATCATCTTTGGGCCTAGGTCATGTCTGTGCATAGATTTAATGTGCAAGACATAATAATTTATTATTATTATACTCCACCATTTTATTTATATGTACAACATAATATGAAAAGTACTTTGATAACACAAAACAACACGTGAAAAAAGATGTGTCATTGATATGGACCCGTTAGAATGAAAATTTTAATTAGTGAACTTTCAATATTTTTGTGGGTACTTCTGTTGCCCATATGGAGCTGTCTGCTGGTACGGATTTGACTGCGGGTGAATCTGACCTGCCGGATGCGGAAATGCGTGAACGTTGCTCGCATTGTAGAATACAATGTCATTTTCTGTGACCAATGCATGCCGAAACGAGGCCCGGATGGCTCGAATCGCATAACAGGCAACCAAAGCCGAGCAACTCAGTACGACAATGAGGAATGCAGCGACCAAAACCCACCTATAATTTAATATTGTATATGTTACAGGCAAAGCTGGAAATCAGGCATTCCTAAGAATGGCTAGGCAAAGCTGGAAATCAGGCATTCCTAAGAATGGCTTCTAGCTTCGCTTGATTTTCGCATCCAAAGCCGGAAAGCTTTTTTTCTTGGCTAAATTATGCAAAGCAAGAATTACTAACTTAGCATCGGCAATCCTAGGAATGACTGATTTCCAGCTTTGACTGTAACATAACGGGTGATAACTAATTATTGGCAGTAAATATATTGTATTCAAAAATTATATTTTTGGCGTTACGTTCCGATGTGTCAGTTGTGTTAGTTGTAGCAAATTTTGTCTAGTTTCCGAAAATGTATAACATGTCTGTTCGATAACTGTTTAAAATTTAAGAAGTATGGCATCGAATGAAGACACCCTCAGAATCCGAGTGTACAAGTTCCATTCCGAAAATTTTACACCTCGACTTGACATAATGCGAACTCCGCCAAAATTAGAGCTCCGGTGGAGCTGTAAAAACAGTAATACAGTAAATAGCCTTAGCCAGAATCCTATCCAGAGAATTTGTCGGTACTGCTCTGGAATGCGAAAAATTCGATGTTTTTAATTTTTGGCCGACATCAAAAAATTTTGACCAGATGTGTCTGCAGAAATTGACAAAATTTTCGTAAAACTAATCGTTTTAAGCTATCTCTTCATTTTAAGCTATCACTTGCAAATGAGCAGTGGAAGGGGTCTAAACGTCAGTCCAGGGACGCACGCAGGCATTTCAGACGGACACTGGCTTCTTAGTAAAGTAACAATAATTCCTTGCTTACATCAAAAACCGCGTATCAAAGGGAAGGCAAACGTAATGAGCTGTACTCGAAGCATCACCACACTTGTCAACGTAGACACATTCAAATCGTGCGCATGCTTTGCTACCTAGAAAATAAAGTTGAATTTTAAGGCCGTGGAATTGGAGGATTTTCGGTTATCTACTAGTAGTATAAGGGACCGTTTCTATAATCTCATTCATAAATACTCATATAAGTCTTATATATTCGTATTATATTATAAGATAAAAATATCTGAAAGAACTTAGTCAGAAATTGTACGAACATTCGGTTTCGGTACTTTAATAACACGATGAACTAAAAATGATGTATGGGAAAAGCCGAAACTTGAGAGTTGCTGGAAATATACAACGTCTGGATTGGAAAATTTTGACATGCGCTACCGTTTGGCGCGTGTAACTAGGGAATATAAAAATAGAGTAGCATACATGTTTCCATATTTTCGTAACAGCTGAGCTTCTCCCCATAAATGACGTTGCCCATGGCTGTGATTCGGGCGGTAGGCGCCTGAAAAGTTCTGAATTGAAAATATAACATAATAATTTATTATGAACTATGTGAAGAATAGAACATAAGTAATTTTCATTCACAATTTGTGGTGAGACTCTTGAGTGAGATTTTTGAGCGCATATGTAATATTTTTTTCACTTTAAGAGAGCGAAAATCGATTTTCGATATTAGTTTGGTTCCAAAAGTGGGTCAGTGGCATGTTCGTGAGCGAGTTCAATCATTGGAGATGTCATAGAAATTAAGCACGCTCATAACGGTAAAAAATTTGACGGGCCCAGAAAAATTTTAATTATAAGGCTAATAATTTAAAGTTAATAATGTATTTAACCAACTCGAAATACAAACGATGATTCGCCTAAACGAACACTTTAGAGTTGGTTAGAGGGAAGAGAAATAACGGGTTTGATTGAATGATCAACCCAAATCGTTTAAGACCGCGCCCAAATTCACACGTCGAGAAAGATTGAAGGAAAAACTATTCGGTGACAAATAGAAAGGAAAGCAAAGTTTAGAAATTAATGAAAATGTAAGTCAAAATTTGCCACAAATAGCATTAATATTCGTACGCTAGGTTCATTTTCGTGGTTTTAGAAAAAGTTATATTAATTACTCTTGCGTTTTGTAGGTGAAGGGATTCTTGGAAAAATCTGCTTTTCTTGCGACGAAATAAAATAAGCTAAAAAACGAAAAATTTATGTGAAATGCTTGCATATTTGAGACAATTTTAATGTTTACAAATGTTTCTCTAGCATTTTTGTGACAATCTATTGATCAAATAAATTTTCACATCAGAAAAAGTACAAAATTCCCGGAAACGTTTGCCATCTGGTTTTTCGGTGCAACCATTGTTTACCAATCCACGAAAGAAATTATTGGAAGAAAATAGAGGTGACCCAAACAGACACCAACTGTTGCTGAATTAAATAATAGAAACTACACAATCAATGAGATAAAATTTGCCCTTTCAAGCTTTGCACAAAACTCAAATTCATTAATCATTTTATTGGGTCGGGAGAATTAACGCTGAAAAGATGTCTAAACAAAACATGGGATAATTAGCTGAGCCACGGAATGTATAAATCGCGGATTAGATCGCCGGAACAGAGAGCAATAGCCGTGGTTTATATGTGTTGTCATAAAGCCTAAATGAGATGAATATAATTTTAGGGTAAAGTGACGTTTTACCAAACAAAATGAGAAGTTAAACTTTAGCAAAACATTTATGTCATAAAAGTGAAAAATAGAAAATATAAATTTTATTGAGTGCCGCTGTAGAAAGATAATTATACTTTTCGTCATGAATTTGAGGAATGAGTCAATATTCTTGACAACGCAACCAGCATCTTTGTCAACGCAATCAATCATGCCCATCTATTTTCCCGCCAAGTCATCTGAAAAGTATAACGCGATACTCAGGCAAAAATGTAGAACACATAGAAAACAACTAACATGTTGCATAAAGGACATACTCACCAATAGCACCTCCCTTTGAAAATTTGAGCAATATCGTATAAAACCATTATATAAAACCGGTATCATAACCATTCGTCAAAGACGGAACTAGCTAGATGCATACACTTTATATAGGGCTGGAAAGTACGATATTGTCTGTAACTTCTTGAAACTGAATTCTCGTAAATATTGGCTATTAATAATGCTTGTCTTATAAAAGTACCTAATCTGAATTTTGGCTATCACGTGTCTGTATGAAAAATTGTGAATAAGTATGGAAAATTTGGCACAACCGCGCAACTTATAAAGCAAATGAGCTTGAGAAACGTGTGTTCTTTTTGCAATTTTGAGTATCTCTCAGTGTGATTGGATAATTCACAACCGTACCTGGACCATCGACATGATTAGAATCATGAAGCGCGCCAAAAGAAACAGCGATCATAGTTCATTGTAGTGATTGATTGGTTGAACTTATGCGACGGAAAATACATAGGTTTCAGCGCAAGATCGTTCAATGAACTATTAACAAAACTGTGCACTGTATTGCAATTTGGAATTTAGTCAAACTCTTTTCTAAAGGCATATACCTATGTTAATACAGGTAACGTGAACAATTTTCAGAAATGCTACTTCATCACTAAAACCATACACTGAATTTCTGTATTTTGTGCCCATCATCAATGTCTTCGCAAAAAGTGCTTTTATCGATTAAACAAATTTGACTAGTAAGGACAAAAATTTCAGTGATTGAAGTGGAAATTTCCACTAGCAATTTCAGTTTGCCTGATAAGAGCTAAAAATGGCAACCCAAAATAAAAATTGTTCGTATTTTGCCTTCGTTTTCACACATTTCCACAAAATTGGGAGGTCATAAGAGTCCTCGACATAGATGGGCAACGACCATTGCGCTCGCGCGGTTGGAAAAATTGTGCACTTTTCGAACTACTAGTGCAGAATCAGTGCCTATACTTCATAATTTTTCCATTGTAGCTGTCCTCGTATTTTGAGTAGTATTTCGTTTTGAGTAGTATTTTCAAATGCTTATATCTTTTACATAGCCCTCTTTTACATGGACCCTTATCCAGTTATGATAGCATACGGCTACAATATTCACTAGATTATTATTCTGCAATAAGTTGCTCACGCCAATATCTCTTCATTTCCATATTACAGCCGAATGTTGCACGATAAAGGAAATCAGGCTACCGGTATTTTTCGTGATTTTTCGACCCTTTTCGGGTAATAATGGCCATTTTTGACGCGATACGAAAAACTAATGACATATGCCGTATCAGCGCAATGAAAAACCCCTAAAAGTTCATTGCAGAAGACTTTTTTCACATTAAAAAAATATTTTTCGAAATCGATCGCCTAAAAGTTCCCAAATAACAACTTTTGATCTTAGTCAAGAAATTCAGTGACCATAGTCGAAAATTATTTCAATTTTTTACGACCAAAAGTAAAACCAAATTATTATTTCGTAAACCCAACGAAAAAGGTAACTGATTAAATTTTACAGGGCAGTTAGCAAATTTGTTGTTCTAAATTTCAAGAGAACTTCGACTACTAATTAAAAATACTGTATTATAAAATACTGAATTTAGGAATCTCACAAATGAATTCCTATTGCAAGTGTCATCCTTTATTCTTATTACAACTGTCTATCGCTTATATATCGCATATCGAAGGAGGATTCATGGATGGATGTAAATTATTCATAATCTTATAAATTAACATTGGGTTGTAGTGAAAGTTCGTGAATATCTTGTATAACAAAACGCACAATTAAATCTTTAGAGAAACGTATTTAGAGGTGTTTTGATGTGAGTTTGAATCTTCAAAACGATTAGTATTAGCTTCTGACACGGTCTTTCACATTTGCATCCTTTCCGTTTCAGGATAACATTTTTCAGCAAAATGGTTCGTCGGATAAGGAAATATATTTTTACGAAGTTCTCTATTAAGCTATGCAAGAAATTATAATAGTTTTTGCCTGTTCTTAAGACGAATATACGATTATTTCGAAAACGATTGGAAACATCCATATTTTTTATGAAAAGGACCATTTTAAAATTGGTTAATAATAACATTTTATTAATTCCCGGTTTTTCAGCATGACCTTATTTTCTCTCAAAGAAATATGGAGTTTTTGGTCGCCTGTAGTATATTTACCTTTTCCAGTTGGAAAGAATATTGTCAGTCGTTTGAGTAGTGCCGTACAAACAACACAAGATTTGATTAATCCAAGTGTAAAAATTAACAGGGTGCTGGATGAAGAATTAAACGAACTGGCTGGTCGCTGGCCCCAATACCACATCAGAGCACCTTATCCCAATACAGAAAAAGACGGTATAGTGAGAGCAGGTTACACACGTACCGGTCTAAAAATTGGCAAAGGTGAAAGCGGAGTTGTTGAAATTATTAAAAATCATCAAAGAATGTACTACGCATTAAAAACTATAACACGAAAAGATATAGCAGACAACGGCGAAGAAGCTGTGAAAATTGTCGTGAATGAAATCGATATATTGTCAATGGTTCAACAAAATGCATGTCCATCCGTGATTCATTTTGAAGGTTTTACTTCGGTCAGTGTTTTCTTATTCAAGATATTGTGTGCGTAGGTGACTCAGTGTTTGGTTGAATCGGAAAAGGAAATATATTGAAACATCATTCTTTTAGTTCGGATGGGAAACATCAATTTGCATTATTAGTTTCGAAAATCCTTAGAATATACTCCAAAGAATCATAATGAAAGCTTTGCTGTAATTATATCAGCTTTTAAGGACAACGAAAACGTTTATTTAATTTTCGAACATGCGTACGGAGGAAATTTTGACGATGTTTTGGCGTCCGTTTCTCATTACAACGAGAATACACGAAATATAAAACACAAAGCGTTTGACGAAGATGAAGCCGGTCTGTATCTGATTCAATTGGCAGAAGGCCTGTCTTGCTTAGAAAAACACAGAATAGAACATCGAGATCTTAAACCGGACAACCTGCTTTTGGACAAAGACGGAAATCTGAAGGTTCAAAAAAATACAAAATGGCTTTTTAAAGAAATGAAACTTTAACTTTTAGATAGCAGATTTTGGTCTAGCCAGACATCACTCGTTGACCAATACACTAACGCCTGAATCTTTCCATGCTAATGCTTACGCGCCACCGGAGATTATAGACAAAGCATTGGTATAGCGTTGTCCTATAAATTTTTAACTTTCTCTTGTGAAATTTCTTTAAAACTTATTATTGTGCATAGAATAATGCTTTAGGCGCGGTATAAAATGTATCCCTGTTCGGAATTATTAAATAAAGGGAACAACAACAATTTCACTTTAGTATTTTCAAAATTGACCCCTCTATCGCTGAAAAATTTTATGCTTTCGAAGTATTCAAAAATTAATTCCTGTTTTTCTACAATTAAGGTACACTAAGTTATTTGGACATTTAGAAAGACGACAAAACGCCGCTAACTTCAAAATGGCATAGATATGACTGGTGGGCATTTGGTGTGCTGATGTACGAATTTGTAATGGGATTCAGACCCTTCAATGAAGAGACTCTGGAGGAACTCCATGAGTCCATCATAAAGCATCAAGTAAGCTATATTTACAAGCGAGGTGTCGGAAGAGTTATTTTTGATTACAGTGATGGGAGCAGATTATTGCGTTTTTTTGACATTTAACCATAGCCGGCGCCCCGCCATGAAAAGCTAATAACTTCACAGTACATTCGGAACTTCGTACACCCAAAACCTAGCTTCAATTTATGCTGCGCAATGCTGAATTTCATGCAACCTAGGCGTAGACTAAGGCCATATTTAGATTACGTGTAAGCTTAAAATTAGCTTAAGCTCCAATTTCAGCCATTTACCATTCACCACTTTGATAAAAAATCTAGAATAATTATGTACACAGATGATGTGCCGAAGCTATGGGCGAAAATATTGTAGAACCGCTAAACTTTAGCTTATTTGTGTCCCACAACGCTTTGGCAAGTACAGTAATTTTGGCGGAAATTTGAACGTTCTTTTTGGGGGAGACTCTAGGAGGGGGTTAGCTTCGATAAGCTTCGCTTATTCTTTTTGGAAACCTTTATACATTTTATGAATGTCAGCCCAGTAAAAAATTAGATTAGATCAGCGTTTGATTTGTCCACGATGAAAAATGCATAAAACCCCGTATGCCATAAAACAGCTACTGCTTCAAAAGTGCTACTTTTGGCCAAAAAATGGTCAGTTGTTCATAAAAATGCCTGGCGCAAACCTTTAAAAAGCAGGAATGTCCAGAATGGTCCTGCAAAGCGATTGGGAACATAAAACCGCATCAGTGTATGGATGGGGTTTCGGTTTTCTGTTCTGACAAATATCTTTGATCTATCTAGAGGGAACTGTCAAATGACACCTCACATGGCTCTGGATAATATCCAGTGGATATGTACTGGAACGTCCGGAAGGAACTTCTACGGACAGATCGGCGGAGTCGTGCTTTTGTAAAGGGAAATAAATCAAGCTGGGACCTAAATTATAAAATATTTTGTGCTAAATATTTTCTGTTTATATTCATTCATTGCGAGACGAAAACGAAAATTTTAGTTAACATTTCCGACGACTCATCCATCAAATAAATATCAAAATCTGGTGGCTATGTTATTAAAAGTCAATGTCCGTTTTGGTTATCCTCAAAGGCCAGGTGAAAATAGATGGAAAATCCTCATTGAACAAATTACTGAAATAACTCAGAACGTTGGAAATGGAGAAAGAAAAAATACTGACTCGGCCAATACGCAACAGTTAGCAACTAAAAATTTGCAAGGAAAGGAAGGGCCGTATATACTTAAGGCTCGAAGTCACAAGTCTCAGGTAGACAATTACGAGAAAACGAAGGATAAAACACTTATACCAAAAATATTAAGAATGGAACTAATGATAAAAAGACGCATTCATATAGCGATTCACCATCCATGATGACGTTATGTAACATATATTTGATATTATCCGATCGCACATATTTACATGATATTTCCGCGTTGCTCCATTTTTATTTACTTTGTTGCTCCGTTGAATAATATGGAATATAGAATTAAAATTGCAGAGCAGCTGCAGTATTGTGTATTTTAAATGCTTTTTATTTACAGTTTGTTTACAATTTAGTACAGTATTCTCATAATTTTTGTATAAACGTTTTCATATAAAATTTTCGATCTAATGTGCACTAACTAAATGGACCAAATACCAAAACTAAGGAACTACTTCGTAACTAACTCGTAAAATCCTAGATTGAAGTAAGAAATCGAATTGAATTAAGGAATCCTGAAGTTTTTTTGATTGAAGCACAAGAAAATTCTAGTCTAGAAACCTAATTTGCTGGTATGTGCATTAAACACAACACTTAGTTTTTAACTGCGTTTTTGTCCTGTATGGGCTGTACTGCTGTAAATTAAGAAGACGTTTATTCGGTGCAGCAAACAAAGTTAAGTTGAATTTTCAGTCACTGAACGAATGATTTATTTGGTGAAAAAGTTTTAAATAATCTTTCTAATTTACACGCACACGCCAGATTCGATGTACTATATTTTAAATTTAGTGTCACAAACAGTGTCTACATTTTCAGAGTCCAAGGTTGTTTGTGTCTGTAGCCTACAATATCTTGCATGGACGATCAGTCTCCTCAAATTCGCGTATTACGCCGAGATCGCGGACCTGCGCAAAACCTATTGGCGTCGAATCAAAATGAAGTTAACAAGCCAACTACGATACAGGTAACGATATAATTTATGGTGAGATAGGCTATAATGTAGGGGTATAAGTCAGAAACACAGTTATATTCGATGAATGGCAATGATTAACGAAAATGTTCTTCGTTAAAGATTACAAAGCTAAAAGTACATTATCGATTTCTTGTACAAAACAATTGCGTATAACTTAAAGCTAAGGTTATGGAATAAACGTGTAGCCCTGGAGTAGTAGCTGGAAATTTTGAAGTTGGAGCCAGGGATTATACTGAAAATATTTAGTAGCGGCCAATGATATGAAATCAAAATTTTCCAACGTTACATCATATTACACATTAATTTTTACATGAATTACTTTTGCAGGATAGAGAAGCGATTTATCAGAAAGCTCGTGAGCGAATATTCGGTGAACCCGCGCCTCCTCTCGGTATAGATGAGCCCGAAATTTCGGATGCAGAAGCGAAGCAGGCCAGCGTTCAGCGCTTAAAGCAAGCCATTATCAATGCACTTGCTGAGGATAGCGAGGTACACGAAAATGACAAGAAAAAAGACGACGATAAAAAAGATTCCCGCAAATAAAAACCTGTTACTTTTATATCGAATAACAATTATATTGTTAATCTTGAATAAATTTCGCAATGTTTTTTATTTTCACTCATTTTAGATCGAAAGGAATTTTTGTTCAGGAGTCATTTTCTTCAATATATTATGAGATTGACTGAGTTCTTTGAGATTTTATTGAGAAAAACGCGTCTTTGACCTATAGAGAAATAACAAGCAAAAAAGTGCAAAGCATGGCCATTGACAAACTTATATTAAATAAATTGTTTATAAAATTCCTATGACAAGTTCCTTATTGTATTCATTGCACCTTTTTTTCCATTACCAAATAAAAGAAGATTACATTCGTGAAAACAGGAATGAGGATTGAAGTTTAACAAATTCGTTATTGTGCTGAAAATGGCATAAATGTTGAAGGTTAACGGAAACTATCCAGGTTATTAACACTTTTGTATATTAACGATAATTATTGTATTCCACGTAACATTTTTTATAAACGATTTCAATGATAATTAGAAATTAAAACAAAGAAGTTGTGAGTAAAACGTCTAGGCCTCTGTATGAAAATCCTAATGTTCCATGTGTCATTTTTTGTATAATGCAAATTAAGGGTGTTATAATTTATCCTTTCCAAAACCTATAGAAACAATACATAAATATTATGAACACTATACACAATACAATGAAGATTAGCCAATCCTCGTCCAATCGTTTTTCAATCATTCGCAGGGTAGTGCCTGACAAACCTAGCTAAAAATTTATGATAAATTTTATCACGAAATTTTTAAGTCTTACGGTCTGGCCAATATCCAACATTTTCCTCTTCACGCCATGCAGGGAACCACCTTGGATCCTGATCGAATCCAGCACAGCATTACCGTGTGCAATTAACTCATCGACAGCACTGTGAGACTGCTTTAGTTTGTCGTTCACCAGCAATTCTGTGCCTTCGAAGTCGAGATGGGTGTCGTTTGCTTTGAATCTGATTATATATTATTTTATGGTTTTAGACAGTTGTAAATAGTTACTATAAGTTGGAGAAAATTTCACTTCATACCAAAAGATCATCATACCCAGATATAGTTTGAGTTAATTGCTATGGAGGCAAATTATTACCTTGTTTTTAATCAGCAGGAAAATTAACTTTGTTCAGAACGAAAGTTTCGAATAATCATTATACCAAAATCCGCATAATTTAACCATTTAATTACAAACTCTGTACAATAAAACGTGCTTAATTTACTTGCTTAATTAAACTTTTCAACAGTATTGGGGGTAGTCATGTCGCTTCGGACAAAATTATCCATGTTTAATGAGCGACCCTGTAAAGTGACTTGATCACAGTTTGGATTGCTCTTCATTTCTGTCGTGAGATGACAATACTGCGATAAAGTAATTAAATGTCTTTCTCATAAATGAGCATTTTGGTAAAAAAATTTACTAATAACGAAACTTAAAAGTAGTAAATATATAATACAAACATATTTTGTAATAGCGAGGAAGACTTAGACAGCGAATATTAGTTCTTTGAGAAATATGGCAAAATTTTTGGTTGAAAAAACATCTGGTTGTAAGTATGCAATCTTTGATACCACGTTGTAAAGTTAGGGTGTTATGAATAATTTACATTAATTTTTGTTACTCTCATTTTATATGCTGATGAAGCCTTAATAAAAACTTTTGTATTTTAATAGAAATTTCTTTGAATATTTGTTTTAAAAGCGAAACAAAACCATAAAAGGGATTGTTATATATTGTTATACTTTATATATTACTCACCTCCTCGTTAACAATTCTTCACGCTCCGCAGCTGTCCTCCATTTTTGAGTCAATTTTGTTTGAAGTGAGAGAACAGCGGAATCGATTGAATTAACGTCGTACCTTAACTGATCCAGCCGATATTTACTGGTCCTCCTCTTTTCCGGTCGTTCCTTGCTCACCAAATTGTCAAGCTTTGGCAATATTTCATTTATGCTTCTGAAAAGTGTAATATTGAGAATATTATTTATATAAAATTACCATTTGTCTTTCGATAACCATTGGGAAGTAGAAAAAGAGCAGTTCCAGTAAATTGATATTAACAATTTATTCAAATCTTCGGCAAAATTATTAAAAGCAAAATGATGTTATGTTTTATCTCAAAAATTATAGCACATTAAGAACTAAACTTGAAACATAAATAAAATTTTCACCTCTTAATAAGAAAGAATTTTTCCGGGTTTACGATCCTATATTATGACAGAAAAGACATGAAAAATTAGGAAAAAGGATTAATGTTTTAAAATTGGCTCACTGTTTCTTTATCATCATTCATCATTTCTTCACTCTATATTTCTTCACTTTATATCATCACTCTTTCTTTAAAACTGAAATTTTCTTGACAAATAACTACTACACCTAGAAAAAATTTAACTGTCGGGGATTATAGTTTTAATTAATTTTTAGTTTTTTTTAATTTTTTGTTTAAGCTTACGTCAGTTCTCGATTAACCTCTTGTAAAATTGGCTGCATTTCGCTTTCATTCGATACACCTTCCATATGTTTCAGATGAAAATGTATCCTCTGTACAGAATTGTTGCTCGTTTGAAATAAAGCTTCCATCTTCGAGGTAACAGAATCCAGCTTCTTTGATAAAAATGGATATGGTGAATGGTATCACAAAACAGACATCGCAAATTTAACAAATCAGCACTTCAAGTAAATTTGTCCTACGAGGAACTCAATATTGTGTTTGCTCATTTTAAACGCAGATTCCGAAATTTTTGTACTTGTTTCCTTATACATGAAAGAAATACATGTATCTTTCTTTATCGATACCGCTGGTTTATGAATATTAATGATTGAAGCAAGTTATTTAATAAGCCTGTAAATAATAATTTGCATCTCCTTGGACAACTTTTTGCATACCTTCTTTTCTCTCTTCTAGATTAATTAAGCTTTATTCATTATTTTCGCGCATGGTTGATTTATAACATTTCCTGTCTATTTACAATATCGGTACATTCATTTAACTGAGTATTACATTTGGACATTATAGAGCAATCTGCTGTTCACATGGACAATGATCAGGAAGACATGGATGTCGAAGAAAGTGGACAAGCTTCATCAGATATTGACTTGGATGAAGGCGGCGAAGCTTCGTTAAATCCAGAGTTTGTTTATCATTCTTTGTGCAAAATTCCTTCAGCACCGACTCAAGATCATATTTATTATATATTTTAAATTAACATATTCTCCTTTGGTTTGAAATCGCTCAGGTATGAAATGATCATATTTTTACATTGACGAAAGCCAAAAACATTTACGCCGTCTTTATATAATTCTAGTAGGTTAAATTCTTGGTAAAAATCAAGATGTGAGCATTCTGATGAAGACTCACTCACATCCTGGTAACAAATCTCTAGATATAAGAGACAGAATGGGTAATTACGTTTTAAAATTGTTAATCTAAAATTTAGTTTTACAACTATATTCTTAGAAATCATAATACAGTCAACCCTCACTTATAGTCCCCAAGGGGAGGTCCTCAGGCTCGACTATAAGTGAGTCTGTGCCAAATTGGTCGATTTTTCATGTGTTTAAAGTAATATTGTATTTTTAGCCCTTTTATTCAGTGTAACCGAAAAAATTAATAAATTATACATTTTTATCAATTTTTTGAGATTTTGTTTGGTTCTCTTTAACGATTTTTAGTCAAAAGTGGCACTTTTTGTCGACTATAACTGAGTCGACTATTAGTGTGTGTTTTTACAAAGCAGCCTATACATTTCTGACCATTCCGCTACCCGGCTCGACTATTAATGAAGGTTGACAGTAGTATACTCTTTTAGAAATACACAAAGCAATTATAATTGTGTATACATATTTTAGAAAAAATTTTATTCATACAAACGACCGACTGCGCTTTCATTCGGAAACACCAAGCTCGGAATCGGATAAAGAAGAGGAACAAATGGGTACAAATGGCACAAAATCCAATGGCGTAAAACCTGTAACAATGAATGGAGATGCATCACCTATACAACAGAAGAGGTAAGTCAACCGTGTTCTATTTTATTCATTATAAAGTAGAAGATTATAATACGGAATAAGTTGTGAGAAACGAGTATTCAATTTAACTAAGATATGATCAATAATATAATGAAATTGTTACAAATATACATGGTATCTAATAATTTTGCATTTTAGGAGCCGCTCAAGATCCGTTGAAAAGAAACGAAGGTCTCCTCCTCGGCCAAATATTCGGGAGAGGTCCGAAGAGTACGCTTTCGATGACGAGAAGAATTCGAAACCGAGTACGAGTGTTCCTACCAAAAATCCCCGTGAAGAAGAATATTGGCGCAGGTATGTTTTCTTATAGATATCCAGACAGATAGTACGAAATTGCCACGATTGTTCGGGATTGGTTTTTTACTGTATACCAATAAAGTGATTATATAATCCTAATTTAGTGCCAAATTGTTACAGTGTTGTGATGGTGATTTACCGCATCGTTGCTTATTTTAAAAACGCATTGATAAAATGTGTCAAAAAAGTAGTATTTTCGAAAAATGCTCATCTTTTATATCTATTTTCACCATGTATTTACGTAAAGTAGAAACTAGATGTATCGCATTGTAACATTGTTCTCAATTTTAGCATGTATCATTAAAATTTTAGAAAATTGTTACATTTAAGATGTTAATATGTTTTGGTCAAAAATGCATATTCAAAAAAGGTCTGGGAGATGCATTTTCTGGTATGATTCCTATTTTCTTTTTTGTGCAATAGCAACTAGACAAAATAAGTAAAATATGCGTATTTTTAATCGATTTATAAATAAGAAATGTTCCAAATTTTTAAGACGTGAATTTTTTGCCAATCGTGGCAATTTATTAAATATCTGTCTGTATACCTTTAATTTTAATCTAAGTCTTCTTTCGAGTTTTAGTCGGAGAATCGATAGAGAAAGAATATGCAGCCGTGGTATCAGGAGAATTTGGGGCCATTCACCATCGCATGGGGACTTGGAGGAAGTATTTAATCTGTGAGTTAATTTTTCTCTACTTTACACTAACAACATTTATTATCATTACCGTGACTGTATTTATGTCTTATTAAGCTTATTACTTGATATAATAAAGGAAAAATATCAAAATAAAGAGTAATAATTAGGCTGTCCTAAATACCTATAAAAGAATGTTGTTTTCCCATTGATATTTACATTTTATCTCAGACACGAGGAAGCTGAGCGTAAAGCAGCACTGGACCCCAACGTATTTACCGATGTAACCAAAAAGCGCGATTCTCGATCCAGATCCAAGAAGCGCAAAAGAGAGCGTTCATCGGAGCGTCATCGAAGGAGTGTATCATCAGAAGGCTCAGTATCTTCAAGATCAGAGTCATCCAAACACAAAAAGAGTAAAAAGAAGCATAAGAAAGAGGGAAAAAAGAAAAAAGAGAAGCACAAGAAAGAAAAGAAACGGAAGAGGCATCACTCGAAATCAGAAAACAAGGGGTCGAGCGAAGAAGAATGGGTTGAACTTACAAAAGAATTGCGAGAAAAAGAAGCGCAAAAAACACGGGACGAAGAGGCGATGATCATTGGGCCTCAAATACCCGAACATTTACTGCAACGGTCAAATTCGCCAGCTTATGATGGAAAATTAGCCGCAGAGTAAGCTTTTAGTCTATGAAAAATTAGTCGGCTACAAGTTTTATATACGAAATTTTACATAAATTTAGAATAATTATGAAGTGATTTTTCCAATTATTATACATTATATCATAAGAATATATCCCCTGAACGAAAACGAACAGAACCTGCATTTGTAATTGCGCCATTTTTGAGGAGCTATGATTGGGTACAGCCGGTGATGCAGCCAATTTTATGACGCGAATTTAATTGCAGATTACATTCGTCCAGGGCTATTATACACATAACATTCCGAAATTTTTGTATAAAGAATTCACAAAAGTCCATTTTTTCATTCTGTTTTTCACCAATAATGAATCAAAAATTTGTAAATTTTTTAGTGTCAAGTTGGGTACTCCGGAACTATTAATAAAACACATTCAAAACAATTTTTTGGTATACATTGTCATTGGAAATAGTTGTAAAGATAAAATCACAAATATTAATAAAAATTTATTTTATATGAAATTATTACATATCGAATTTAGGGAGCGCAAAAATATGTTGAGAGGGGAGGCGGCGGCAATGGCAGGTAAGTCTTTTTTATTTATTCATTTATTTTGTAAGAATTACACATGTGTTTAGCATATGCTGCGCAAGGCAAGAGAATCCCTCGTCGAGGAGAAATTGGGTTGTCGTCATCTGAAATTTCCGAATTCGAAAAAGTTGGTTACGTGATGAGCGGAACACGACACAAGAGTATGGAAGCAACTCGGTTGAGAAAAGAGAACCAGGTTTGCTTTTTGTGGATATTTCCAAGTTATGTAATAATAATAATTATAATTTCTTTGCGTATAAAACGCGATTGGGGAAGGGAACAATATTCAATGTCTTATACAAGTCAAACAATATACAGGGTGTCCCAAAAAAAAACCATAGCACTTCAAACCCTTCTAAAATAACGATAAATAATCGATATGACGAGCGGTCTTTTGTATATTCACAAGGAGACTTGTAGCTGTCTAACAAAAAAAAGATCACCCCAAAATCATGTCGGAAACCCAAAAATCTGAGGGGTCAAAAATCGCAAAAATGGCCATTTTTGGGGGGATTTTTGGGGTAAAACTGAAAAATTGCGAACCCGCAGGCAAATCGTCTCAGACGACCATACCGCTGAAGAAAAAGTTGTTCAATGGGTCGAATACTACCCGAAAAACACAATTTGAGCGAGAAAAAAAATTTTTCAATTTTTCTTGTTTCATGTGGTCCCCCACATGGTTCAAAAAATCGATTTTCTAAAAAGTTCCGAAATTTTTTGGCAAATAGTGTTTTTAGGGGTATTTCGATACGCTGATCACGAATCTGCAACTAGATTTTTGATATCGCATAAAAAAGTGACACCAATTTTGGCCAAAAATACGATTTTTTGGTAATTATTCGCCGAAAAATGTCACTTTTTTATGCGATATCAAAAATCTAGTTGCAGATTCGTGATCAGCGCATCGAAATACCCCTAAAAACACTATTTGCCAAAAAATTTCGGAACTTTTTAGAAAATCGATTTTTTGAACCATGTGGGGGACCACATGAAACAAGAAAAATTGAAAAAATTTTTTTCTCGCTCAAATTGTGTTTTTCGGGTAGTACTCGACACACTGAACAACTTTTTCTTCAGCTGTATGGTCGTCTGAGACGATTTGCCTGCGGGTTCGCAATTTTTCAGTTTTACCCCAAAAATCCCCCCAAAAATGGCCATTTTTGCGATTTTTGACCCCTCAGATTTTTGGGTTTCCGACATGATTTTGGGGTGATCTTTTTTTGTTAGACAGCTACAAGTCTCCTTGTGAATATACAAAAGACCGCTCGTCATATCGATTATTTATCGTTATTTTAGAAGGGTTTGAAGTGCTATGGTTTTTTTTGGGACACCCTGTATGTGGGATTTAGTTTTAAGGATTTTTAGAATAGTATAACATAAATACACAAATACATGCATGGATGAAAAGACTTGTTGCTAAGACGCAAAACGTTAGGCTGAATACTTTTCGAAAGATTTTCGTGAAAATGTTTGATCTGGTTAAACTAATGGTGTCTTTTCTTGAGGAAATTCCCTTTGTTTTCTCAAGCAGACTACTTGAGGTCTATAAATGGTTCTTAAGAAAACACGCCAATAGCTGAATCAGGTCATAGATTTATAAATACAATTTTTAAGCTTTAAAATTTAAGTTATATTTGTCCTACTGTATAGCCAAATTAAGATTTGATCAAAGATAAAGACATTTAATTACAAAGAAAAGTACTTTTTCTATATGAGTTCCTTTCTCGCATAAGTCCACGATAACGCAGAAGTATCTTTTTGTCATAGAAGTTTGAAGCCGGAAATTTCAGATCCTCACTGCAGAAGAGAAGCGTCTATTGAACACGTTCACACAAGAGCAGAGAAAGCAGAAAGAAGAAACAGTGTTCAAACAATTCCAAGAACTGATATCATCAAAGAAATCGAAGAGCTGATTGTTTTTGTTTCTATCATTTGTTAATGAAATTTAATATTACGAAATTACGAAATACTATTATGCGTATGGGGATGATACACGTTTGAATTCGCGGGTTGTTGCCTGCATGCCAAGAGTGCCTTTGCATGCAGGCTAAGAGGCTATTTAAGGCATTTCATGACAATATGATGAAACCCTTGGAGAGTAAATCGACCCCGCTGAACCCAAATCCGGGATCAGATTTAAACTTTGATCTTTGTTTTTTGAACTTTTCCCTTTAAAATATGGAAAAATCCCAATTTTAAAGGAAAAAGTTCAAAAATCAAAGTTCAAATCTGATCCCGGATTTGGGTTCAGCGGGGTCGATTTTCTCTCCAAGGGTTTCATCATATTGACACGAAATGCCTTAAATAGCCTCTTAGCCTGCATGCAAAGGCACTCTTGTCATGCAGGCAACAACCCGCGAATTCAAACGGTGTATCATCCCCCATACGCATAATAGTACCATTTGTTTCCTTCAAATAAACAATTGTAAACAAACTTTAATTCATATGAATATTCTGGTACAAAAGCAACCTGCTAATGTAAGTTTTATTTGATTTTCATGCCTATTATGTTCTTAAAGGGTACTGCCATCTACGAAATCGCACCATTTCCAAATAAAGCATTTTATTTTTTATTCATCAATAAAATATAGGGCAAGCTATATTTCAAAATAATCTTTAGAAGCCATATCTTTATAAGCCTCCGGTAAAAGCCAGTGTAGAAATTCTTGAATGAATTTGCAAGTTCTAAATCGTTAGAATATGCGCCGATATAAAATTGCACGATTTCATATGGACGGCAATGTTCTTTTAAATATAATTTTAGAAGGATGTCAGAAAGCAGTAAGGGGTTTCTCTAGAGGAGGAAATCGGTAACATGGGTTTGTATAAAGAGGAAAGTTACGCCTGGAGCAATGCATTATACAAGGCTTCACTTGGTGGCTTTCCTGATAATTACAGCGACGAGAAACAATTCCTTTCTCAACTTAAGAAAAATGGTTTGTTTTTATATTTTCGCATTAGATAATCTTTAGAAGTACTAGCAAGTATAATTTTCGTTCCAAACTGTACTAAATCTTAAAATTCTCAACTATTTTAAAACGGTGTACACGAATTTCCACTTTAGTGACTGTGGTGCGCTACACTTTTGGTGAAGCTGTAGCAGGCGCTTGTCGAATTATGGGCCAGGTGGACATCGTCTGCTTGTACCTGCTCATTTTCGAACACGTGCAAATGAAGCAGCTCGAGGCACACAAATTATTAGCACTAGCCACTACATTTGCTCTCTTTTGTGGTGCTCTTTACATGTCTCTGAATTTCAAGCATTTCACATTGGACGTGGTGATGGACCGTTTGCGCACGCTCATTACGTTACTATTGTTCGGGTACGGATTCATTCCACTGATCAGGTTAGGACAATTTCTGTTTTGAAATAGAACGTGAAATTCAGAATCAGTTTTCATTTTAGGACGCTGACCACATCGATAAGTACGGACACAATTTATGCTGTGTCGATTTCTCTGTTCTTTTTAAGTCTGATATTTCACGATTATGGTATGAACGCGCCAATGTAAGTTTCTCTTTTCTGTATCCTGTTATTTGCCCTAAATATGTGGGTAAAAAGCGTGAGGGTTGTCGATGTCACAGAAGTGGTTCTTTTCTGTCACAGGTTTTCGAAATTTCCCACCAAATTCAAACAATAATTATGGGTTTAACCCCTATGTGGGGGTCAGATTCGCCTTTTCTTTCAAGAGAACCATGCCAAAGGTCAATAATATAACGTTTCTAGAAACACAGAAACGCTCACTTTTCAGAGTTAATATTAGTGCTCGGACGAGATCGAAAGTTTCGACTTTTCTATTTCGAAAATGAAAATTACTTGACTGAATATATAAAACAACGGAAACGTGAAATATAAGAATCAAGTCTTTGCCTAAGCCTAAACATATGCCCTTTTAAGGGTTTTTACACAACGCCACGTACCAAATCTGTGACAGAAAAGAACCACCTGTGACATCGAATAACCTTTACGTGGGTAAAAATACATAACCGCCCGACATAAACCCCCATAACCGCCCCTGTAGATATCGGCTTCCCAGCCGCTTAAACCTTAAAACGACTGGGGAGTCTCATACTGGTAGTCGTTTTAAGGTTTAAGCGGCTGGAAAGCCGTTATAAAGGGGGCTGTTATGTCGGGGCGGTTATGGGGTTACGTCAAATATGTGGACTCAGTCTGCGAAATTTTTTATTTCATAAAACTTGTCCTGGTTTCATTTTTCCTCGTTTTCATTTCCCGGTCCAACTCACTGGCAGCGTAAAAACTTCAAATTACATGATTCAGCCTTTGTTTTTCGATATTTCTATGATTTTATGATAACAACTTTTTCGGAATTTTCCTGGCAAAAAAATTTCAGAAATTAATTTCGAAAATTTTTTTTATAAAGTTGGATTTCTATTTTCCATTTAGAAAGATTATATGTGAAGAAGTATGTCTTTTAAAAGTCTAAGAATCATGCTTCTGGTAGATTTCAGGTTGCACCTGTACAGCGTGGCGCTTCTAGTTTAACATATTTGAGCGGAATTTTATAAAATACGCATAAAAGGATTTATATTTAACGATGTTATTTCAGAGTAAGCACTACGTTCTCTGTGAACCTTTCGTTTGCTTCGTCCATTTTTCTCATATCACGTGTCGAGAATGACGAACTCGCTTTTTATTTGATGGCCCTTTCACTGTGCGCGTTCTGCTTTTGGCCCAGGTTGAGGAACACGATCTTTCAAGCAAATGAGTATTTCTTGCCGCCAGCGCTTTTGGCGCTTCTCTGTCCTGTTTCAATTATTTTAGTATATGAAGGACTCGAATCGCTCCCTCTAACAATAATTCACGCAAATTTGCATGTATTCATTGTACTAATGTGCCCTTATTTGTTAGTGCATATGCAAAGGTATAAAAATACCATCCATGGTCCGTGGGATGAGGCGAGTTTGAGCCAAACCTTGAAAATACTACCTGACAGGCCTTTTTAGATACCTGCATCTATTTTGGTTAAAAGTCGATAATTTGTGTTGTTATTGATTATTCTGTGATCGAAAATACATAACATCGTCCTAACAAAAGTAAAAATAATTGTTAGATGGCAAAAAATTAGATATCCGGATCATTATAATTCTCTTTACCCTTTAGAAAATCTTATTTTTGTTGGGACGATGGAGAATTGTTATACTTCCTAATTTAAACAAAATTTCTTTATGAATGTAGGAGCTTTAATTAAATAAGTGCGATGTTTTTCAATACAAATCAATAAAAATTGCGGGTGAGATTGTTTTGTCTGTGAATGTTGCTTTAGTTTTAATTAAACTTTATATTTGTATGTACACACATTCAATAAAAAATTTACATATGCTATTTTATACAAAGCGTAGAGAGTTAAAATTGTATCAACTTGATTACTACTCTTCAGTATTGAGTTGGTTGAAGAATTCGGGAAACGGCGCCATATTGAGCATATCCAGTTGCTTTTTGTTTGGACAAGAACGGACTGGGCACTGACAAAGCATTTTACGATTCTTAAATATTTCGTAATTTTAATCATATCTTGGTAAAAGCTAAAAGACGGTTAATAACAATTACCTTGCAATCAGCAATGAATGCGCGCACGGATTCGCGATCATAAACATGACCGCAGTTCTAAATATGAATAAATTACAGTAAGAACTTAATAATCCAGCACAATTTGGTTTGTTTAAATCAGCAAAGGTAACCAGCTCAACGAAAGCTCAAAGTTTGGTTTTTTACGAACATCAAAGTCTGTCAACATTGATTTATTTAAAATATTAACATATTTCCATTTTCTGCGGCATTTCTGTCTTTTTAAAGCATTCCACGCACTAATTTTTTTCTCAAAGGGCTGCCAAAAATGCTGAATTTATCGCAAGTTATTTTACCTTATTTATTCCGTACAAACACCTGAGATCTAGAAGACACTATGATATTGTCTCCCAATCTCAATCCCTGCTACGAAAATAACCAATGCATTAACAAAAAAGCCACAATAAAGTGTCAAGCTTCAAGCATACTGTGTTTTTGACCGGATCCTTGATATCCTGCTTTGTAATTGGATCCTTGATTGAATATGTAATGCTCATCACTTCCATATCGTCGTCGTCTCTTCCGCCTCGAGTTACCTTTGTTTTCACCTTTGGAGGATTTCTGATGGTCTTGCTCATTTCAATGATCCGCTTTTTATAACGTCCGGCTGTTTGCTTATTTGTTTTCGAACGTCTGCAAATTGTAACTATATCGTACAGTAATAAATATATTCTACCGCTTATAAATTATATCATTTAATGTCCAGAAATGTAAATCACATTTTTTTCTCAGTACCGTAAATATTTTCCCTTTAATTAGGTGAAAAAGTAATAAGATCGGAAACTTTAAATGGAAAAACGTGATAGATTGGGAGAATGCGTCAAATATTTGCAAATAATAGATATTTATTCGTACCAATAATCGTAATATTTCATTTAATACAGATGCCAACTTACAATTCCTCGAACAAATCTTTGAATTTTTTTCCTTCCTCGACATTGTCGGTCACATTTTGAAGTTCTCGAATCGTTTTCAAATCCAAGTCTATTTCCTGTAAAATATAAGGTCAGCTAACAACAATCATACATTCTACGGCAAATTATTAACCTGGTCGACTTCGGCCTGAATGAAATAATTATCCTCTTACTACCTAAAATTGGCACTAACCAATTTTTCCAACGCAGTTGCTAACTTTTTTCTCATTTGCGGGTCGTCGACCAATTCTGCCATTCTCTCAGCGCCAGTCATCGCTTTTTCAATCACGCCGAACATTCTTTCTAACTCATTTTGCGACGATTGCGATGCATGTTGGGATGTCATTACGGGAATAAATTTATTAATATTTGAAGCAACTTAAACAGAGTTTAGCTACTACTAAGCTTAGTCTAAATCTCTAGGATTAGGATCGAGCAAGCAAAATAACTATTATTACAGAAACACTTCTGATTTTAGCAAAGGGAATTTAAAATTTGCATTGCAATAAAGTCAAAAGTCTATGTTCATGATTAGAGTGAATGATTCGAATGATTGGAGCAGTACAAAAAGATTCAAAATAAATATGTGCATCTTCCAGTGCTCTACGGCGGTATCTTTTGCAAAATCGCCAAAATGTGCATTTTCATTGCATAAAGAATTTTTGAATGAGAAAATTAGGCGCCAAAATTTCATGGCTGTGTTTAAATGTGCCAATGAGTGGTCTTTTGAGTTCTTAATGTGCCATTTGATGATTTGGGTATGCTTCAGTGACCAGCAAAAATAGTGACCCTTTTATTGCCAAGGACATAATGGAAAGCCAAAGCACATACATATTTTCGTTCCACAGGATTGACTTCAGTTTGGGCATAAGTAACAATTTCATCAAAGATTGTGTCCTTCATTTTATATCCTCAATAAGAATGACGTTTGAAATTTTCCCTATCTAAGCCTTTTATTGAGAGTTTTATGTAAGGAATTATGGCTCGAAAACAATTTCAAACAAAGCACTCGCATTTCAACGAAGGACCGTCCCTTCAAAATAAGTGCGGATGCTTTGATTCCGACTTGGAATTTTACACGAGATCATTTAACAGACCCAAGGTAATCATTTTTTCGGAAATTTTTTGAAGACAATGTTATCCACAAATTTCTTTGGGCTCGCGTACAATTTTTCGATAAAAAAGATGGAGAAACAATTGTTCGTGAAAGTAGGCCCAAGAAGAAAACTTGGATGCCCAGAAGCGCCAGGTACGTTTTAACACATTGATCTTCTAATAATGCGAATGTTTAGTGCCGATTTTTACGATCCGTTGCATAAAGCAAATTTATGCTTCGTATGTTACCTCAATGACTCCGATGGAGAGCAAGGCGAGTTGCTAAAAATCCGTCCAATGAAATTGATATATCATTTGGACGACGAAACCATTTCTTTGAACGAACCGTACATGGAGAACTCCGGACATGTGCAGGTTTGATTTCAGTATATTAGTCTTTCTACATAATAAAAATGATATTCAGGGTCGCGTTTTCTATCGTCAAAAGGTGCCAAAATATAAAGAAGAGACTGTAGGACTGAATTATGTTACATGGAAAGATTTAAAAGTTGGGGAAGATATAAATCTCTTTGGAAAGGTATACCGACTCGTCTCCTGCGACGCTTTTACCAAAGTTAGTTTTGTATTATAAGTTTTATAGTGTTAAACAATTGAATAACACTATGTATAAATGCATTCCTTTATAACGGTCGGCTTCATTAAATCTTAGATTGAAAATCAGAATTGACCGCTTTATTCACTGGATACTATGGTATCATTTTCAGAATTTTCTACATGATCGAGGAATTGTTATGCAAGACAACGACGAAGGAATCCCAATTGATCCTTGGAACCATAACCGGTAAGCAAGATTGCGCAATATCTATCAAGATTGGTTGGCTTCTAAGTGATTCGCTTTGTAAAAATGAATGGATTCTTGAAATCCTTATCTATTGTGATCGAGAAATATAAGCAATCGGTACATTTGGACATGCATAAATCGGTATAGGATGAAGGTTGGTGTAAGAAAGAGTTTGTTGCAATTAAAACGCATGAATTATAATTCCAATAAATTATTGCAATTCAATTCTCTGTTTAACTCACATTTCGTTTAAATGCAGGCATTTTGGGCCAAGGTTTTACGCACAAGCTGGACAATTGAATGAGCTGCAAAAACTTCATATAGGTGAAGACACTAATTTGCGATCTTGGGAGGATATGCCGAAAACTTTGGCGTTTCATGTGGCTTGGCTCGACGCTCGAAATGATTTTTACGGAGCGCGACTAAAGAGGACATTTCGGATGCTAGTGAATACTCACGACGATTCGGTCACACTCACCGAGACAACTCCAGGGTTTAATGATGCACTCTTTCTAAGAAATGCTCAGTTACCTTATGTGACTATAGGTTTCGTTCATAGTTTTTAGTCAGAATAATATAACACGATTTAGATGGCCGTCGTTGCCATTATAGGGCAGCACATGTTTGTTTCCGTTTATTTATTTTAGTCCGCTGGGAATACATTTTTATATTTTAGATGCGTCCTGGAAGTTGGATAGATATATATAAAAGGTTGGATTTTAGCCTTTTTACAATAATATTCAACTATTAGGCCGGAAAAAAAATTATACTTTTCCAACCTTTATATATTTAAATATTTATAAGCCATTGAAATCAGTTGTTCCGATATAATTTTGTTATGCCCAAATTCAAGTTACGGACTTGAAAGTGTAAGTTATGGACTTGAAGTACGCGTGTGCGCATGTGGTAAAGTGAGATCGCTTTTTTCAATGTGTTATGATCAAACCGCTATCTATATGAATGAAATTTGATAAAAATATGCAACTTAGCATTTTTAGGCCAATGTTCATATTTGCCTGCGACGGCGAAGAAACTGCGAAATTCATCAAGCAACAATACGGTGATATAGACTATGGACATTATTCTATTGAGGTTGACATCACGCTTGCTATATATTTTGTAAACTTATTTTTAGTTACTTGAAAAAGGCCCGCCTCCCGACCAAATGGAACTCTGTCCCGCACAACTCGTATTTTGTGCGGAAAATGTAAAGTATTAGTTGTATATTATTGCGAATTCAATATTAATAAATCTTTTAGAGAGAATTTCCCTCTGTTAATTTTTTGGTCGTTTATGACTTCAATAGCAGGCGCGTCGACATCTGTGAGGAAGGACGAAATAAAAAGTGGACCAAGGGACGACCGTTTCTCGTCGATGTTGACGCATCCCATTTAAAGTATGTTGGCTACTTTTAAATTAGAAATATTAGCATGAATGCCAAGTCCCATTATTCGATTTCACACATGATTTCAGTTAAAGTTGTCTATTTACGCACTATTTACGAATAGTGACATATAAAACTAATAGCATCCGTTACTATCACAATAAAATAGTTCCAATTCCATTTAGTGTCAAAAATCTTCGACCAGGAGCCTCAATTTCGCTATTTCGATGGGACTTTGCCCTGAAAGACGCGCACCCGGACACCAAAAAATATTTGGGGACAATCGAATCAATTAAATAAAAAGGGGTTATATAATTGTTGACAAATGTGCCAATGTAAAAAAATATGAATAGACAAACATGTCCTCTCGCCTAAACGCCCTCGAATAGAACTCATTTACAAAATGTATATTTTACTGGAATGTCAATCCTGACTTTATGGCCATTTAAAGACCATCACTACTTGAAGTTGGAGCTACAAATCACCAAAACTTTGGCATTTTCTATGCCAGAGGCGTTTATTCAATGTATATTTGTTTATACACCCATAACACTTTTAAATGTTTATTATTTTAACAACACAATAAATAAATATGTTTATTTTGTTTCGTGGCTATCATTTCTTGAGTGGCTGAGCGTTTGGAATACAGGATTGATCAGAGAAAATTGAGATTCAGTCCTCAAACCTCTAAAGAAGATCATTAGTTATTAAAGTTGGTATGCGTTCAAATTCACAGTAGATTTCGATTCCGACTGTGATCTTAATTTTACAACGTACTAGTAATTAGGGATCGGCGAGCCCGAGCCCGAGCCTGGGCTCGGGCTCAGGCTCGCCAAGTGAATCCGGAATTTTGTCGAGCCCGAGACTGGATGGGTCAGGCTCGAAGCTCGGGCTCGCCGAATTTTGCCGATCCCTACTAGTAATATTTTAGACATTTTATTTATTTTCATTTTATTTTATTTATTATTTATCTATAATTCCAATTTTTCGCTACTATTTCTCAAAACTGCAGCCTCTAGTTGAATTATTTTTTATCGTTCCCACAGCAGTAATAAGTGAAATGGAACCTCCAATAAATGAAACGAATGCTAATAGAGGATTACGGCTTTCATATCGTAATCATTGTATGGATAGTGTCTCACCGAAAAACGTTAGTAACCTATTACCTCACAAATCTGATCGCTGGTCCTCCTCGTTCATTTGCCACATTTAAGCGATTTGACCGAATAAACAAAAATGCTACTGCTGTAGCGCCTAAAATTACTACAAGAATCACAACGCAGGCAATGGACCATCGAGAATGGCCTGTGGATTTGCTGACTAGATCCCTGTATACTGGAGTTTTCTCAGCCGTGTATATCAGTGAAAATCCTCGCATAGTAATACTTAAATCCGTGGTGAATAAAAGGGTCATCATGTTACTTTCGGTCCGAATGATAGGCATAAAGAGTTCCACTCCGGAGACACTATAAAATAGACTTATCTAAATGTTATGCACAATCCAGTGGCCAATTTAGAATCGGAAGAAAATGTGTGGATTTTTTCACTATGACTTTTTGACATATTTTCTTGCGATTTAACTTACAGTTGAAGATGTTCTTTGTCAGTGGTGTTACCATCGAAAATTGCTAGTGAGTCCTGATTCATTTCTGAAATATCATTATCCGAGCGAAAAGACATAAAAAGATAGAAACGTTTCTGAGAAAAGCATAAAACGATTGCTCATTGATCATTTTGCGGCTGTTAAATATATTGTTTACTATACAAAATATTTTTGTTATTGATTCCTTTTTTAACGGCACAAATAGTTTGAGCCGTTTTAACAGTTCCCAGTCTTACCTGTAAAGAAATCGGTGATGTTTAACGCAATTTGGAATCCTTCGTCTGCCACTATACGATACTCACAGTTCAGGTTGTTGCAATATTGTAGCGGGTAGTCGGGACTAGTCAACAGTTTCCACACACCCAGCTCTGCCTTCAATTCGTTTTCACCACAGTAACATTCTAAAATGGTCGTAAACCAAATAAAAATATTGCTGGAAAATGACACAGACTTTCACGCCATTCATATTCTATGCGTAACTTGCGAGCACCATTTGTTTTGTCACCTTCGCGATGGTACCAAATAGAAACAAATCTAAATGTTATTACTCATTAGTTTACATTAATTAATATTCTAAAAGTTTATAAAAGCATCTAATGGTGCATATATTGTTGTTCGCAAAAAAGTTTGGCCAATGAAGTACGTATAAGTTGAAAATTTTTGTCAGAAAAACTATTAAAAACGTCGCACATTGCACCGTTCGACAGTATTTCCGGCTGAGGTTACTGAGTTTTTTGTAAGATCCTGATTTTGAATTTGATTCGATAGAGCATTGCTATAATCCAGTGGATAAAATGTCCCGGCCGGCAAGCTCTTGGAAATTATTTCTGAATCTGCATTTGGGTTTTTTTTGCACCGCATCAAAAAATGATAAATATTGGCAAAAAAATTGCCGGTTTTACGCATTTTCAGAAAATGACATTTTTCGATGCGGTGCCGCCAAAAATATGCCAAAAATGGGCTAATAAAGATGAAAAAAATAAAATTTTCGGTAGATAGCCTATCCTACACAGATTTTCACAGCGGATCTGAATCTACCCTTGGTTTGAACAAATTCTCTGTAAAAAGTGGTCGAAACGGGCTCCAAAGTTTCAGTATCTATGAAAAATATTAAAAAGTGAGGTATATTCAAAGGGTCCTTTATTCATGAAATTCGTCGGTTATGAATAAGTTCACTTTTGCATGTAAGTAATCTCAGATAATATCGGTTTTGAAGATATACAACAACTGTGTTTACATCCGTCGGGTCGCATAAAAACAGAAAAAAATATTAACCCATCAAAATATTGAATTTTTGCGCCACCCTGTAGTTAGTTAGAATCACAGAAATGTGCTTACTCAATATCCTCGACGTCGATTGACTTTTGCATACTTTCATCTTCGTCATCTGGTAGCATTTCTGCATCAAGTCTGCAAAATTCTCAGATGTTGTTTATATCCTGGTGAATGAAGGTAAAGTCCGAAAAAAACTAGAATAAATATTTCAACCCAAAACACAACAAATAAAAATGGTTCATATTTTATACACAAAAATTATCCTTTCCCTTCTGCAGCAACAGCTGGGAATGTTAATATTTTTACTCATAATACTCTCCCTGCAGCAACAGGGCGGGATAAATACTCCACGGATACAAAAATAACTCTACAAAAACCAGTCTCTTAACTTTCAGCCAGTTCTTTTCGGTTATCACTGGCCTACACTCTTTGGGTTAAAAAAAACAATTTGAATTGGCGCAAAAAGTCCAATTTAAAAATTTACCTCATTTTACTTAAAACTCATTCTCTCTTCTCTCTGTCTCATTTCTCCTCTTTAACTTTTGTACATCACAATAAGCTAAAGGGTCGTCTATCTGACGAGCCCTCCCCTTTAGTTAAATCATTCTTCCCACATCGTAATAGACTTAGGGCGAAACGATGTTGGTCCCGTGTTATAAAAATTTTTTTACATAATAATTACTTCTCTTCATAGTTAGCTTTCTTTATTTAGAATAAATATTCGTGTATTGATCTATACAGTTTCCTCCTACATCTATTAGTTTCCTAAAGAAAAACAAAAACTGAAAAATTTCACCAGAGAATTAATTGCAAATCCGCAATAGTAAAATTTTCACTTTTTTTGTGGAGGTTGAATAAATAATTATATTGGATTTGACTAAATAAAGATTTGATTAAATAGCGGCGTACACGATTTCTAAAAATTCCCCAGTAAGCTAAAGCGGATTCTCCGTCCGTGCGTGCATCACACGGCCGTTAGACCCCTTCCGGCGGGTATATCTGGCCAAGTGATAGCTTAAAATGTTCGTATAGACGAGCTGAGTATGTTTTTAGCAAAATTTAGACAAAATGTAGACTAAATTTAGACAAAATTTTTTAGACAAAAATTTGTATGTACCGAATTTTTGTCCGTCAGGTTTTGTCCCCCTTTTTCTGGAAGGCATTTTTATCTGTTATCTTAAGTCTGCAAAATTCTCAGATGTTGTTTATATCCTGGTGAATGAAGGTAAAGTCCGAAAAAAACTAGAATAAATATTCGTGTATTGATCTATACAGTTTCCTCCTACATCTATTAGTTTCCTAAAGAAAAACAAAAACTGAAAAATTTCACCAGAGAATTAATTGCAAATCCGCAATAGAAAATTTTCCGGGAATAAATAATTATATTGGATTTGACTAAATAAAGATTTGATTAAATAGCGGCGTACACGATTTCTAAAAATTTACCTATAATTAAAATATATTCCCTTTTCGTGTGATTATCCCTGTACCCGTGATTACACATTACATTTCCTACAGATTTTCAGCCAGCTCATTTTAACTCTATAGACAAAATCAATCAAAATTTACTTCATTTCTTATGTTTTATAATTATACAAGTGGCGGGGGTGCCACTGGCGCCTAAAAGCCTGCCCGCTTGTATCAGCGGGCATACCTGTTCTAAGTTCCATCACATTCCAAGAGGGAAGGTCTGGCGCGTCGCGCCCGACCACAGTGCCTGGTGTGTGTGAGTCGGGTCCCGGTGGCTTTGTCAGATCGGCCGCTCAAACTGAGTTTGAAAAGTTGAAAAAAATTTTGAAATTTTCAGAAAAAATTTTTTTCGTACCCCGGGGGTATCCCGACAATGTTTTGACCCCGGATTCGAATTCCCAATAGTCGAAAACCCCCTGGTGCAAAAAATTAGCACCGGGAAGCCCCAAATTCCTCCAAAACAAAATTTTGAAAAATTTCGTACCCCGGGGGTACCCCGATAATTTTTTTCCCCTGATTCGGAATCAGCACCCCAAAAAACCCCCGGGTGCAAAAAATTAGCTTCGGAAATGCTCAGAAAGCTTTTAGCCGGTTAGAGAAAAGAGAAATTGTGTGTAAAACTTTGATGAGTCATAACTCTCGATTCATCCTGAAGACGTTCAAAATTCCAAAACATCTCGCCTAGTTAGCTCATGAGGAGCAAAATGAGCTATCACACGGCCGAAAATATCGAGCGTTTTTTTAAGTTTCGCCGGGACGGAGAAATCATTTCGATTACTATATAGGATTATGTTAGTCGAATAATTAACCAAAAAATTACATATAGAATTCAATCAATAGTAGTTTAAATCTTGTGATGGCTAAACGACATAGATAAACTGTCTAAACGTACTTGATGCGATCGCTGTTTTTTATGATATTGCTGCCATGAGTAATCTCGATGAATTCCGTGGAGTCGTAAACTGCAAACTCCACCTTCATGATGACGCGAAAGAATGTTGAAGAATTAGCCTAAAATAAAAACGAAACATCGCTTGAATGAAACATTTCAACACCCTCATTTTATGATTTACGATAGAAAATTAAATATGTATACGGTAACATGTTACAGGTAACACGTACAGGCACTGGTGGAATTTGTAGTTCCCAGAAACAATCCATGAATTGACATTTTTCAGGCAATATTGTTGTCAGGTTCCCTTTCTTGTCGTTTCGCGTTAAAGGCATACCTGGGCACATGCACTCTTAATATGAAATAAGACATTGTATAATAAATACGCCCGGTCATACCAGGTGTCTTTTCGTATACTTCCATTGTGAGATTGAATCCCGTTTCGGTCACACTATGGTCGGTTACGAAATGTGCAATCATTTGATTTTGGTCAAAAGTTAGATATCGGATTCCTCGAGCATCTTCCGTGAAACTGCATATTGATAATATGAAAACTATTAATATTGTTTACAAAGATCAATTTTTGAAATCAAAACTGTTTCTAAAAGTTTCTATCATTTTTTTGCCACTCTAGTGTGGTAAAAAAGAGACGTAGTGTGACATTACATATATTTCCTCCAGCTGGTTACAAATGCACAACAGAACTTACGCAGCCATAGGTCTTTGTTCGCCAATCAAATCAACCAAAAAATCAAATGTTTCGGGGGCGTGGAATTCCAAGTAATCCACATCCATTTCGAGCATAAAAGCGCCTTCAAATTTTACTCGTATCACTGAATTCGTTTTTGTTTTTCCGGTCAAACGGCCTGCTGGTTCCGAAATACCCACAACTGTAGTACAATTCAAATTGTCACAATATTCGACTGGGTATCCAGGTGAAATGAAGCTCTTCGGCTCACTTGACGCTATTAGTAAAGAAGACGGTGGACAGGCGCAAGCTAAATTTTCTACTTAACAAGGAAAATATTATTTGACTAACCACTGGGTACTTTCTCATACTCTATCTGATAGTTCTGAGATCCACCGAGGAATGTCGTGAAAGAAATTATAAGTGTTAGTGATGAGCTCCGGCTAGTGACAATTCGAGGTTCGCTCAGTGGAGTGAACCCATTAAGGCTGAAATAAAGAATTCTTATAAAGCATCTCTAAATTTAGTTTTTGACCCTTTGTTTTTTCGTTCTAATTTTTATGGCTTAAAGTAAAAATAAAAGGCCAAAGTATAACATTTGGGAAATATCTGAACGTATCGATTGGTGAATCGGTTATGACCAA